>CM022953.1:40647380-40966905 GCA_012931725.1 Litsea cubeba | reverse complement strand
CCGAGAGGCTGGGAGCTGAAGATCTTGGATCCGTGCCTTAGAAAATTACCACGGCCACGGCGACATGTCTGCGTGGAAGCTGCTGGGGTACGAGCCCAAGTACCCCTGCGGCTACAAGGACAAGAAGCAGACTGCCCATCGCAAGGCAAGCCGCGGCGGAGGTAGAAGGAGGAAACCGGAGGCGGTCGAAGACCAGACCGCGGCGGATCCACGGGACTGCTCTGCATCCAACTCTGAGGCGTCCATTTCGGGGTCCGAAGACAACGCCGAGACGATCGGAAGGATCGTCCTGTCAGAGACAGAGTCCTAGGAAGAAATGGATAGGACCCGCCCGAAGCCAGTCCTGCGAAACCTCAAGGCCGTGCCAGTGATCGGCAAAGGTCAGGGCGCGCCATCTTCCTCCCGCGCACCTGCATCGTCGAGCGCGCCTTCATCATCCTCCGCGCCCCTACCTACCCGGACACCAACGCCGCTTGCCGTGACCGGGACTGGGACTCCCGGGCCCTCCACCACCTTGGCAGCGCAGGGGGAGGACCAGGCCAGGAAGAGGGCCCGGGTCGAGGGCTCGGCGGGGGAATCGTCCGGGTCCGGGATGGCAACGCGGGCTCATCCTGCCCCTTGGAAGCCGAGCTTCATGCTTCAGCCTGGGAGGCCGTTGATGGTGGAGGATCGTCTCTCGGGGGGGGGCCGCTCGTGGTCGCCTGCTTGGGGAGGGCCTGCGCCCTGCCGCGGGATATGGAGAACCACGACAAGATGGACGACATCTCCCTGCTGGCAGCGCAGATGAAGGCGAATCTGAGTGTAAGTCCAATTTTTCTTCAATACTCCCTGTTTGGTTATGGCTTTCGCTCACTGGTGGATTTACTTCCTTGCAGAGCGTCCAGATGGCCCAGATCTCGGTGTCTCGGATCCAGAAGTGCCACGCCGAGCTAAAGAGAATCCAGGCCTGTCTGTGAACAGCACAAGAAAGACCTGGAGGAAGCGAAAGCGAAGGTTTCGGAGTACGAGGACACGCACCGATCCCTTTTTGCCGAGCAAGACAAATTAAGTCGGCATTTGATCTGACTAAGAGGAAGGACGCCGAGCTGGAGAGGACTGTTGGCGAGGCTGGACAGCCAAAAAGCTGAACTAGAGCTCACCCTCCAAGCCGAAGTCAAACTCCGCCTTCCAGGACGGTGCCGATGCGGCGGGCGAATAGTATGCTGCGCAGGTCAACGACAATCCGGATCTCGGCTTGGGAGATGGGGTGGAGGGCGGCCCTGGACAAGATGGGCGTCTCCCACGATCATCCTGCCTATGCGAGGCCGGATGAGTATCCGTGTTCGGGCGCCGCGGAGGATGCAGAGATGGGCCCTGCTGTCCAGCCGGGACCGGAACTCCCCCCCCACAGTGCTTGAGGTGCCAGCTGCAGCCGAGAACCCCGCCGCGGCATCTACATCCGAAGCTCCTCCTGCAGCTGCTACTGCGGGCGCGAGCAGCGTTACTCATGCCATGTGAAGTCCATCCGCCGCTGCCCCCTTTTTTGATGTAATTTTTGTTCAAGCGCATCGCGCCCTTTATGTAGGAAAACTCTTATCATTTTAAATGGAAATCTTTCTTCGTATCTGTCCGTGTTTCTCTTGACTTTATGCTTGTGTTTGATCTGAATGGCCGAGACCGTACCTCGGGAATCCATTATTAAGTAGCCGCGCTCAGTGGCTGTAGCTCTTAGAATGCGAGGCAGGGTTTGATCCAAGGCACTGAGCGTTTTCCGCAATAAAAGGGCGAGGGAGTGATATTAGCCAAGTATACGAGCTCGGTAAGCGCCGAAATGGACTAGCTTTGGCCCAGAGGAACTGTCGCGCGCCGAGGTGAGCGCAGAATCTTGGTGATCTTGGCTGTGTTTGAACCCAGAGTCCCGGAGATCTCGGCTGCGCGAGCTCTAGGGGTGTATGGGCTCGGAATTTAGGAAACGACTGAGCGTCCGAGCTCGAAGCCTTTTCCAGGGTCAAGGACCCGGAGCTTTAGGAAACGACCGAGTTTGAACTCGAAGCCTTTTCCAGGGTCAAGGACCCGGAGCTTTAGGAAACGACCGAGTTTGAACTCGAAGCCTTTTCCAGGGCGGTGGACCCGGAGGTGCTGAAATCAGTTGAAGGGAGACAACACAGATTAAGGATGGCAAAAGCTGCTTTCATTGATTCTGACACATTACATCTTTAGAAATAGAATTTCTTTAAGTGGGACGCATTCCATGGCCGCGGCAGTAGTTTCCCATTCACGTCCTCAAGCTTATATGCGGACCGTCCTGCAGTCGAGACTACCTTGAACGGCCTGCGCCAGTTTGGGGCCAACTTGCCCTGATTCGGGTCCTTGTCTGCGGGCAGTGCCTTCTTCAGGACCAGCTCTCCGATGGAGAACTTCCTTTCCCGAACTCTCTGATTGTAATCTTTTGCGAGTCGCTGCTGATAGGCCGCTAGACTGCTAGACGGATGGAAGCTGCTTCTCTACGTTCTTCGGCCAGGTCCAAACCCAGGGTTAGATTTTTTTCGTTCTGGCTCTGGTCGAAGAGTTCGGATCTGAGCGTCGGAAGACCGATCTCGAGTGGGATCACGGCTTCCATTCCGTATGCCAAGGAGAATGGAGTCTCCGAGGTGGAGCGTCTCGGGGTGGTTCTGTAGGCCCACAACACACTGGGTAGTTCTTCCACCCATCTTCCTTTGGCCCCATCGAGTCTCTTCTTGAGTCCATCCAAGACCACTTTGTTGGAGACTTCGGCTTGGCCATTGCTCTGGGGATAGGCCGGAGTCGAGTAGTGGTTCCTGATGCCGAGCTCCTTGCAAAAGTTTTTGAAGAGGCTGGAGTCGAATTGGGTCCCGTTGTCCGAGACCAAGACTCGAGGGATGCCAAACCTTGTGACGATGTTCTTCCATACGAAGTTCTTGGAGTCCCGTTCAGTGATGGAAGATAACGCTTCTGCCTCTATCCACTTGGTGAAATAGTCGGTGGCCACTATCGGCCACCTTTTATTCCCTGGAGCTCGATGGAGGGGTCCCATAATGTCCAGCCCCCACTGAGCAAAGGGCCATGGGCTGGAGAGTGGGCTCAGGTCCTGCGCAGGTTGATGGAGGTTGTGCGAGAATTTCTGGCACTTCTCGCATTTCATAGCGTACATCTGTGCGTCCTTTTGCATGTATGGCCACCAGTATCCTTGGCTTATAGCCCGGTATGCTAGTGACCTTCCTCCGATGTGACTTCCGCAGATGCCTTCATGTATCTCGTAGAGGAAGTCTTCAACTCGGCTTGGGTGGACGCACTGGAGATAAGGGCCCGTGAAGGATTTCCTATACAGCTTTCCTTCTGGAGAGAGCCAGAACCGGGCTGCCCTGAGCCTGATCTTGTGAGCTTGCGCTCTGTCCTCGGGGAGTTGGTCGTTCTTGAGGTACGCGATGATGGGATCCATCCAACTGGGCCCGAGGTCGACGCACAAGATTTGCCGTGGCGGGATGAGCTCTATACTTGGCGATGTTAGTGAGCCTACTTCTACAGTCCTCTTTTTTCCAGCTTCGACGGCGGAAGCCAGGTTAGCGAGCGCGTCGGCGTGTGAGTTAGAGTCTCTGCCAATTTGTTTGACTTCCGCTTCCGGGAATTGGGAGAGGAGTTTCTTAGTGAGGGTTAAATAGGCCGCCATTCTGTCGTCGCGAGCTTGGTAATCTCCAGTGAGCTGGCTCATCACCAACTGCGAGTCACTGTAGATCACCAGCTGTTGAGCTCCGAGAACCTTGGCACTATTCAGTCCTGCCAGCAATACTTCATATTCTGCCTCGTTGTTTGATGCTTGGAAGTCAAGGGTCAGGGCTTGCTCGATTACTAACCCTTCTGGAGACTGGAGGACTACGCCGACGCCGGCCCTTCTAGAGGTGGAAGACCCGTCAACGAAGACCTTCCAAGCCGAATCTCGGGACGCGTCCCGAGACTGCTCGTAATCAGTCTCCGAGACTAAGTCATTCTGCCCCTTGCCCCCCAGTTCGGGGTCGAGTGGGCTCGGCGCCGAACTCGGTAAAGTGAACTCGACGATGAAATCTGCCAAGACCTGCACTTTGATCGCTGTTCGGGGCTGGTACTGGATGTCGTACTGCCCCAGCTCTACGGCCCATCTGGAAACACGTTCGGAGAAGTCGGCCTTTCGAAAGACGGACTTGAGTTGGTGCTCCGTAACCACCACTATCGTGTGGGCCTGGAAATAGTGTGAGAGCTTCCGAGAGGCACTGACGAGGGCCAGCGCGAGCTTCTCCATCTGCAGGTATCTGGTTTCCGCGTCGAGGAGGGTCTTGCTTGTGTAATAAATGGGCTTCTGCTGCCCTTCATCTTCTCTAACCAGCACTGAGCTCACAGCATAATCGGAGACGGCCAAGTACAAATACAGTGCTTCGCCTTTCTTCGGGGTTGACAGCAGCGGAGGCGAGGCAAGGTAAGCTTTGAGTTCTTGGAGGGCCGAGTCACATTCCGGGATCCACTCGAACCTCAGGTTCTTCTTTAGCAGCTGAAAGAAAGGGCGGCACTTGTCAGAAGACCTGCTGATGAAGCGGTTGACGGCGGCGGCCAGCCGGTGAGCCGCTGGACCTGCTTCGTTGTTGCCGGGCTCTGAATTCCCAGGATCGTGGAGATTTGGTCCGGGTTTGCTTCGATACCTCGTCGCGTGACGAGGCTCCCTAAGAATTTGCCGGAGCCGACCCCGAAGGCGCATTTGGAGGCGTTCAGTTTTAGCTCGAATTTCCGGAGAACGTCGAATACCCGGCCGAGATCCGTCAGATGGTCGCAAGATTGGGTGGATTTGACGACCATGTCATCGATGTACACCTCGACTGTTTTGCCGAGCTGTTCTCGGAACATCTTGGTGACCAACCTCTGGTAGGTTGCCCCTGCATTTTTGAGTCCGAACGGCATCACTTTATAGCAGTAGGTCCCCCTAGGAGTGATGAATGCCGTTTTTTCTTCATCCGGTCCGTACATGGATATCTGGTAATAACCGCGGTAGGCGTCGAGGAAGCTCATCCTTTCGTGACCGGCGGGTGGCGTCAATCATCTGGTCGATCTTCGGGAGTGGGAAGCAGTCCTTGGGACATGCTTTGTTTAGATCAGTGAAGTCGACGCAAACTCTCCATTTTCCGGTCTTCTTTTTCACTACCACTGTATTCGCCAGCCATTTCGGTTATTGGACCTCTCTGATGGCGTTCGCCTCTAGCAGTTTCTCCACCTCTTCGACCACGGCTGCAGACTGGTCGATTCCAGATCTTCTTGCCTTCTGGACCACTGGCTTGACCTGAGGGTCTACATTCAGTCTGTGGCTCATAACCTCGGGGTTCACGCCTGGCATCTCCTGTGGGGTCCAGGCGAAGACGTCTCTGCTTTGCAGCAGGAAACTAAGCAGCTCGGATCTTTCCTGCTCGGCGAGCTGACTCCCAAGCAGGAAGTGCCTCTCGGGATCGCTGGGGTCGATCCTGACCTCGGTGAGGTCTTCGATACTCTTTTCTCCTGGATCGCGGCCGACCCTGTCCAGCTCTGCCTCTAGTTCTGCCATGTGCACTTGCTTTGGCTCTTCCTCGCCGGACACGACGGCCATCATACAACGCTTGGCCATTTGCTGGTCTCCGTCGATTGTGACTACCTCGGTTCTGCCGTCCCTTTCCAAAGGGAATTTAAGCTTCTGATGGTAGGAGGAGGGGACAGCCTCCATCTGGTGCAGCCAGCTCCTCCCTACGATGGCATTGTAGGGGGATGGCGTGTCTACCATGAGGAAGTCAGCCGCCACTGAAGTGCCTCCAACTTGGACCTTGAGGGAGACTCTCCCCTTGGGATACACGGGCTTCGCGCTGAACCCTATCAGGGGGGTCCGCGCCTCCTGGAGATCTCCTTCGGTGAGCCCCATCTTGGTAAAGCAGTCGAAGTAGAGGATCTCGGACGAACTGCCGGGGTCGACGAGGATCCTCTGCACCTTGCAACTCCCCAGCTTCAGAGTCATAATCAGCGGGTCATTGTGAGGGAGTTGGACCCCTTTCAGGTCCTCGTCTGAGAACCAGATCTTTGGCCTCTCTTTGCGAGCCTTTTTAGAGGCTGGTCCGAGCTCGGCCGACATGACCTGTTTCCCATGGGAGGCCCTCCTGGCCTCGGCACGGGCCTGGCCGCTGCTCTGCTTAGTAGGGGCCAGGTGGATGACGCTTATGATCCTCTCCGACCCGTCGCTGTCATGATTCTCCTCGGTTCGGCGTCGAGGTCGCTCGTTGCTCCTGCTATCTGTTCCTTTACAGTACTCCTTCAGGTGCCCATCCTTGACAAGTCTCCTAAGATGGTCCTTGAGGGAGTAACAATCCTCAGTGTTATGCCCGTTCTGCTTGTGGTAAGCGCAGAACCTTGTCTGATCCCTTGTGGAGGGGTCGCTCTTCATGGGTCGCGGCCATTCGAAGTACGGCTTCCCCTGGATCTTGTCCAGTATTTGGTGGATCGGCTCTTTGAAGACCGTATTGACCCTTTCGCGCGAGGAATAGGATGGTCTATGCCTCTTGCCCCCTCCTGAAGTGGGAGTCGGGACCGTCGACTGGCCACCCGAGCGGTGGTCTCGGCTTGTCTCTTCTCTGCGGAAGGGTCTCTTCTCCCTTCCGGAGGTTCGATCTTCCTGTCGAGATCGATCCTCTTGCCGCGGTCGGTCCTCCTGCCGAGACCTGCTATCGTTCCAAGGTCGGCTCTTGGAAACGCGAAAGCTCTCATTAGCCCGCGCCTCGTCCTCTTCTTGCTCGATGTATTTGTTTACCCTCGCCATGAGGGCGGTTACAGAGAGAGCAGGGTTTCGGACGAGCTCCTTTCGAAGCTCGCACCCTGGCAGGAGGGCGTGCTGGAAGGACCTGATCGTGACATTTTCAGAGGAGTTGTCGATTTGGCTATAAACCGTCCAGAATCTCTTGGCGAATTGAGCGACGCTTTCACTCCACCTCATTCTGAGGGCCATGATGTCGCTGTCAGTTTTTGGGATGACTCTATGCGCTTGGAATTTCCCAAGGAAGGAGTCCCGCAACTGGGACCAGCTCGTGATCGATCCTTCGGGGAGCGCACAGAACCATTTGAGGGGTAGATCCCCCAGGCTGGAGGAGAAGACTCTGCAATTGAGGTGCCCAACGTCGCCCCAGACGGATAGCTTTTGAGTAAAATGCCGGAGATGGGCTGCTGGGTCCGAGGTCCCGTCGTAGAGGACGAACCTTGGGACGCTGAACTTCTTGGGGAGGGGATAGTCGATTATCTCTCTGGAGAAGGGAGATGAGTCGAGGCCAGCGAAGTCGGGGATGTCTGGCTGGTTTTGAGCGAGCCCTGCCTCCCTCAGGGTGTTCTGGATGGCCTGTTTGGCCAGGCGGTCGATCAGAGCCTGCTGATCTCCCGCCTCCGATCTCGGCATCGACCCCCTGTCAATGTGGTTATGGCAAGAACTCCCAACGTGACTCCGCTCGCGACTCTTATCGTTCAGATGCTCCCTTAAGTCCTTGCCGGTGACGGGATCCTTCCTGCCTACGGGATCACCGCCTCCGGGGACTATCTCTCTCTCTCGGAGCTGCTGCCTGAGCTGGCGGATAAGATCGTCTTTCTCCTGGAGAGCGAGGTTCTGGGCCCTGATTGCTGCTTGAGCGGGGTCGGCTCTGTTGCCTTCGCGGTCCGAGTGGCGCCCGGATCGGTGTGACCCCGCCGCTGCCGGGGCCTTGCCCTTCGAGAAGCGCTCCTGAAGGGGAGCATTCAGCCGCGGTGGACCCCCCACCTCTAACGGGGACGACGCGGACTCGGTGTGGTAGCTTTCTACCTCTGCGGCCTCCCCCGACGCATAGGGCAATGGCCCAGGGAGAACCAGCGGTCCTGCAGGGAGGGACTTCGGGTGCTCTGCGCCTCTCTTGTTTCTCGGAGCCATGGCGATCGGAAAAGTCTTGAGAAAAGTTTTGGGAAAGGTTTTGAGGTGTGGGTTAGTACTTCCCCACAGACGGCGCCAATTGTAAGTGCCTAAAAATTAAGGACTTTGAACCGAGGATTAGAATCCTTGTTACGAATGGTTTGGGTGAGGATTGTCGTGGCTCCGACTGGACCTGAAGAAGAAGAGAGGAAAACACGTCAGAGGACTCTGGCTGTGGGCAGCCCAAGGCTCTCCGATGCTTAAGTCAGTTCAGGGACTGAGTAAGGGAGATGGAGAGGAAATTGCAGAGTAAAAGTGTGCGTTCTGGGTTGCGTACCTTTAGGATGGAGAGGGAGATGCTATTTATAGGCGATGGGGATGACTAACGTGGGCGAGTCCCAAGATTGGGCTGGCCACTCGAGTGGCTGCGTCACTCAGCCCATAATGCATTAAATGCTGCCTCACCTACCCATGCTTCATTAAATGCTAGCCTTGCCGGGTCAGGCTGCGGTCCTGACTTTTGGGCCAGGTCCCATCGGGCCTGGCCCGGAGCCATGCTCTGGGGGCGCACGTGTTCTGTATACGCCGTTTTGTCAGTAATGATAGTCTGCAGGGCATGCCTTAGCATGCGCCGTTGTCCTGTCGTTGGTCCCATCAATATCTGTCAAATCCGCATTGCCGAGGTGTGATGCCGAGGTCGGATAGGCCTGACTTCGGGAACTCTTACCTCGGAAGATGCCGCGATCCTTCTACCGTGGTCAGCCTTGGCCTAGGGGAGGCATAATAAATCTGCCTTAAGACCGGGGCTAGCACTGATCTCGGCTTAGTGGAAACACCCCCACACATCTTTCTATGTGTGTGAGTGTTGTTTGGAGCGTCTACTTACATTTTCTATTACTTAGATTATAATTCTTAGTTTTCAAAAGTGGCTTTCATTTAAAACTTGGTTCATATTGTGCCCGATCTTTGTGCATTAACATGAATGCCATCCAAAGCTAGTATGAGATGAGATTTTGAGTAATGGTTGTCATATTTTGAAGTAGGGCTGAAAATGAATCAAATCAGGTGGGTCTAGGTTGAATTTAGATTTGGTTTAGGTCTTAGGTTTTAATTTTGACGGGTTTCAGTTTAATTGTATGCTTTCTCCTATTTTTCACTTGTGATGCCTTTCATCTAATAAGAAACTCCAAAATTAGTAAAAAAGAAAAAAAGAAGAAGAAAAAGGAAAAAGGAAAAAAAAAGAGTTAATCAAGTCTCTTTGCACGGAAAGGGAATGGTGGAAAAAAAAAACCATGTATTTTCTTTTCTTCTCCATCATCACAATTGTAATGTCTTTCATCTGATAATAAACTCCAAATGTTGGGCCTAGTTGATTTTAACAAGAATGTTGAGTGCTAGCAACTAGATGAATGGAATGGTTGTTTCCTGGTTAAGTGGCATTTTTGAGGAAAAAAAGAGCCTAATAGTTTGTTGGAGCACAACTTAGACTTTATAAAAAATTTCAATCATTAATATATTAAATAGATAAAATGATCCATTTAGATGAGTGCATCGAGAGTTTTTCATGTTTTCATCTTCCATTAATTTATAGTGGGCATCTTGGTCAATTCAAGCCATTCATATTACAACTCTGCCATGAGAAAGTACTCTATAAAATTCATTCCATTTGAAACCAAGTGCACAATTAAACTGATTAAAGTTCATAAACAATCTAGTCAATAGGTAATTTAGATTTTCATATCGTGATCAATCTAACATTTGGGCACTCTAATTATAAGTGAAGTTTCAGTGCAATCAATGGATTGTGTCAAAATGACTTGGGACAAGCACAAGTGAGTTTATAGCGGGTCCAACATTTCTGAGAAGGAATGGGAGGAAATGGATATTTTCTTAATTTTGAATTAAAGAATATGAGTTGCCAACGGTGGATAGAGATCTCCATATAGGACCTACTCGAAAGAAGTCTCGAAAACTTTCATACCTTTTTGAAATATCCAAATTCTTGGGTCCTTTTTTGAAAACCACCTAAAAAGTTTAAGACTGTTATGAAAATCTCTTTTTCACCTATTTGCAACTTGCTATCATAGTCATTGATGAATCTGGAGGTGAGGAAAAACCCTACGATGACCTTGATTGGACCATTCACAGTCCGTTACGTCACCGCGGGCAGCCTGCCATGCCTTCGGGCAGGGCTGCCCTTGTGACATAGCGGACCCTGAGTGGTTCACTCATGGTCACCGTGCGCGGACACACTCAGAGTCCTGATTCGTCATTGATAGCAAGTGCTTGGAGTCTGCCATGATTAACCCAAATCAGTCCTCAGGAAAGAAAATGTTTCAAGCTTGGAAGCCTTCATTATCTTGATGCTCTCCTACACACTTTGCTATTCAACAGGAACTGCCTCCCAAATTTTGGTCCAACGCGGCAACTCAAATGAGAAATTCTTCCATGAATTGAACAAAGCTAGAATTGAAGGGGTCTGCAGGTCCGAGCCTCTTCCATTTCGTTGTTTCTATTTGCCCAAGTCCTGGTTGTGGGCTATTTGTGGTTGGTGTGGCCTGGTTCATGGGTTGCCTCTTTCTTCTTTACTTTTTGCTGGCTTGGGTTACCAGGTCTGTGGGTTGCTTGGGGTAGCTCTTCCTCGGTTGTGTCTCTCACTCTCACTCCTGGGGAGTAAAAGTAGAACAAGCTTCCTTTAAATTTTGTACAAAGTACAGCTCATTGAGAAAATATATACACTCATCCTTTCAAAAAAAAAAAAGGAAAAAAAAAGTCTCCATATTTGTCAAGAATTCCCAATAGCAGCATTGCTTCAGCCAAATGGGCAAATTCATACCCCCAAGCCTCAAGCCCCAAACCCAAAACTAAAAATAATAAAAATAATAATAATAATAATAATAAAAAGAATTTTATCGGAAAAAACCTCTTAGATGGACATCGTACGAAAAAACTCCAATATATATATGTGAACAACGGTGATCACGCACGCCAGAGGAGAATAAACTGTATCAACCACGCTCCTTTGTTTTACGAATTTAGAAGAGCGACAACGCTCCCTATACTTTTACATAGAAGCGTTGACGCCGAAAGGGAAAAAAAACACAAAATGTAGATGGGACTTTGTTATTGATAAAAATCTATTGGGGCCTTTTTCGTGAACCATCCATGTAGATTTTTTTTAAATTTTAAATCCACTAAAATAAATAAATAAATAAATAATCATAAGAAGACAACATGTAAAACATTTAAAACATGAGTCGAGCAGATTAGAGACGTTCACTCGGGCCGTTCAAACTCTTCAGTATAAAAAGTACAGATCTTCCACTCCAGGCAGCTGCTCCCATCCCAGTCCTCGCTTCCGTTTACGTGTTCTTTCATCCGATCAGATCGGAAGAAGAAGAAGAAGAGCTCCACCCGATCCGTTACGTTACGAAGATGAACGACGCAGATGTATCGAAGCAGATCCAGCAGATGGTCCGATTCATCCGCCAAGAGGCGGAGGAGAAGGCCAACGAGATCTCCGTCTCTGCTGAAGAAGTACTTCCACCATTTCTCTCTTCTCATTCAAATCATCTTCAATATCTATATCTATTCATTCCCTCTCCTTTTTCTTCTAATCTGTTCTCTATATCTGAATCTCCAAAACCCTAGTTTTAATGGGTTTCTGTTTGATTCTCTTGTCATTTTCATTCTGTATCAGATTTCGATCTTTATCTTGTGTATTAATGTTATGATGGGCATTTGGGTTTTTCTATTTCTGAGCTAGATTTGTGTAATCTCTCTCTCTCTCTCCTTTAACTTTGCCTTTACATATACTTGTTGATGCGTTCGATTTAAGATATGAGATGGTGGGTTGTTTGGCAAGAATCAGGAGAATGACTTCCTGAGTCCGGTTTTTTGAATCTGTTATTGGTACCCCATGTATTGAAATTGGGAGAAATCTCATTTAAATTGGTGATTTGCCCACTGTTTGATTGATCACATCTAGAAGAAGTAATTAAAATGAAAAGAAAAAAGGGATTTTAAAGAGAGTGTTGGATCAGGTGTTTTACTGGAGATGTGATCAGTCTGACAGTGGGCGTGCTTCTGATTGGAGTGAAGTTTGTGCTAGAGCTGATGAATGGTAGTTTGAGTGGTTTGGGTATTGGAGGTGGGTCCCACAGATGGACATAGGGATGGTGTCTGAGAAGCTTGCTTGATTAGTATGCTAAAAGGGGTGTTTAGATGTTGGATTGATTTGAATTAGGAGTTGGGTCTACTACTAAGTTGCCAGTTGCTGCAATTGTGAAAATTCTTGCTTTCGAGTTTCGTTGTTTTGCAAAGTTTGAAGAATCTTTTAATTTCTCAATAATAATTGCTTTGAGTGTGTGTGTGTGTGTGTGGGGGGGGTTAAGTATGGTGAAAATATCATGAGATTCTAAGAATTTGATGATGTCTTGGATTGTTAAAGTATTGTCAGATTTTGTATAATGATATGCAAGGCCTGGATCACAAGTCTTTTTTGAGTTTTTTCTGTTATGAAGATTTGAAATTTGTCACCGTTCATTCCTTTTTCAAGCCAAGTCAATCCTTCAGAGATTGCTCATTTGTGTCTGTTCTTTGCTCTATTTAGTTAGAAAGAGATAATTTAGTCTAAATGGAGGATCCTTAAGGTAAGGTAAGCATGGGCAAAATTAATCACATGGGTGATACGTTTAAAGGAAATCCACGGCCTTTCAGCTTCTGATTTTCGAAGAGTTGGGTGGATTGTTACAGAAGTTATGTTTTTCATTGAAATGTCTTTATGACAAAGCTCATGTGGTGTAGCCTTGTAAACCTTTTTCATTTGATGTGTATTATTTCCTTAGTTGATGAAATCTGTTATCATTTCAATCCAATTTGAAATGAATGTGATCAACTCCTCTCAATTTCAAGACGTTGCATTTGCTCAATAGATTCAGACTAAACCTACTTCTAAGTTAGGTATCACATTTGATAAAGATAAAGGAAAAGAAAAAAAAAGGAAAAAAAATGGAATTCATTATCTGAGAGATTCTACAATTTGTCTTGGCCAAGCGTGCTACAACACAAGGCAGTGTAGCCATCTGACAACTTTTCACTTTTCACTGGATCAGCTGGTTAGGGATGTGTAGTGTGAGTGGGCACAGGAGTGCGATTCGTTTGTATATAAAAAGAAAAAGAAAAAAAAAACTCAAAAATATGTCCATATGTGAAATGTGTTTTTTCTTTCTTATTTTGATGCATTTGTATATATATTGTTGCATGCTTTGATGGTTATGGATATGCGCTGTTGCAGGAATTCAACATCGAGAAGTTGCAACTGGTTGAAGCTGAAAAGAAGAAGATAAGACAAGAATATGAACGGAAAGAGAAGCAAGTTGAAATTCGGAAGAAAATGTAGCCTACTAAACCTTTCTTCACACCCTTGTGCTTTATTCACGTATCTTGTTTGTCTTTCCTTTTCTCCCTCTTTTTCCCAAAAAAATGCTGTACTAGTTACGGCAGGAAAAAGTTGTCATATGATTAAGGTAAGCAATTTGTACAGACGAGACCCATGTATTAATGACTCAGATTGTTAATCTGCTGAGACCTTCAGTGGATAGGCAATTTAATGAAAACTCTCCTCCCCTAAAGAACACCGTGCACTCAATTGTTAATCCTTTTGCAGTTAATGTGGACTGTTGTCTGTAATCCATCCATTTGCAGCACATTATCTTATGTTCATGATTGCCCTGGTAGGAGCTATTTGCTGCATCTCCTGTTTACGTGGATCTCACTTGATGCGGCTGGGATTGTTTGAACTTTGAAGACCATCTCCACCTCTGACAATGTGTAGCGTAGACAAAATATAGATCCTCTAGTGTCAAGCATCCTATATTTCCCTTTCTTTTCTTTTTTTTTAAATTAATAAGAATAAAAATAAACTACTAGTTGCTGCTTGTGTTGGTCCCATTTGAATAATATTTGTATTCCTGATTTCACAATGAATTGCATACTTGCAACTGAAGGATATAAATCAGAACAGTCTCTGGTTTGTTTGGTTGACTTAGTTTAAAAATTTATGGAGTAAATTATTGTTTGTTCTATAGGCTGTTTGTCTATTATTCATACAGTTTGCAGACTTTGCACCATTCAAAGAATTTAAATTTCTTCTCATTAATGTCTTAATTTTAGTGGTCGCAACCATAAGGTTGTGAGTTTGAGTTGCATTACTTATAGAAAAGACGTTTTAGGCACACTTTGGGGATGTTCCAAATCAGTTTGGTTTGTTTCTGAAAGCAGTGGTCAGAAAGAAGTGGCCTTTTGAGATTTGGATGGGCTTTACAAGCTGATCCAATCGTCAACTAGGGTACTGTTTTAGTCCCTCCTTTAATTCAGGACATTTATTATTTAATTTGGAATTTAATTACCCCCATCTTGACTGTCCAAATTCAGATTTCCCTTTTTGCTTGATCGGGCCCTTATTGAGACTGCTAATGACTCCATTTGATTGATCAAATCGATTAAAGACCAGTGGGTTTGATCAATCACATAATCAATTAGATCTAGGATATTCACTCCCGTGCCAATGATCCTTGTTGATTGGGCAGATCTAGGATATAAGCCTGCACCAGATTCCTTTGCTTGAAAAGGACTCATCTTCGGGTTGGGTTTTTTGTCGCTTGATTTTCTTCTTTCTTTTCCACTTCTGCTTTTGTTGCAATTCATCCACATGCATCTCTTAACTTTTGGGCCAGGCCTCTGCACATCTTGATAAATATATTATTAACGTGTGATGTGTGTATAAGATTTGTTGCATTATCGCTAGGATTAGAAACCTTTCGTAATAGGAAACCCGAAACCTTTTGTAATGAGAACTCGAAAGATATAAAAAGGGGGATCGATCAACTTGATCGGGCAACTCAATTTTCTGGAAAGCCCTAACTTTTTAGGGTTTTCGGTTTGAGGAATACCTCATTGAGATCATTTTTGCCTGCGCTTGAAAAGGACTCATCTTCGGGTTGGGTTTTATGTTGCTTTACTTTCTTCTTTCTTTTCCACTTCTGCTTTTGTTGTGATTCATCCACATGCATCTCTTAACTTTTGAGCCAAGCCTCTGCACATCTTGATAAATATATTATTAACGTGCGAAGTGTGTATAAGATTTGTTGCATTATCTCTAGGATTAGAAACCTTTCGTAATAGGAAACCTTTTGTAATGAGAACTCGAAAGATATAAAAGGGGGATCGATCAACTTGATCAGGCAACTCAATTTTATGGAAAGCCCTAACTTTTTAGGGTTTTCGGTTTGAGGAATACCTCATTGAGATCATTTTTGCCTGCTGGTCTTCATCATCGATCCATCACGTCTCAGAGGTTTTTGGAGTCGATTCGACTGCGTGCTTCTACCTGTGGGCTTCAAAGAAGAGCTCATCTTTTCTCTTGGATTTCCAAGATTCCTCTCTGCTGTGGTCTCAACTACTGCTTTTCTTGGATTTGGATTTTTTTTTTTGTCATTGTCGGTGTGGAGAAGATCTTTATGGTTGTGGTTTTCATATCTGCAATTTGGGATATGGCAATCATCGAATCATCTCGGGAGTTAGTTTCGGCAATAGAAGGGTTTCTTGAGAATCATCTTCAGCATGTCGGTTTGTGATCATCAACAACTCCTTGGTTCTGCACCTTGTCTTTGTGCGATCGATCTCTCAGTGCTGCTTCGTCTCCTGTTTTTTGGTGTCCTCTGTGTCGCAGACACTCTGTTTCAACCACTAGGGATTTTCTTAGTCTCAACTTATATCGGTGACTTGGGTTTTGGACTTTCAGTACTGTTGATCAACTCAAGTTGGGTTGTGAGTTTGCATCTGAAGGTTGACCTGGACCTCAATTCTGTTTTTGTGGATTTTCTGCAATTTGGCTTGTTGACGTTGTGTCTCTGAGGTACCACTTGGATTCCTTTCTTTTCTGCTTTGGTGCATTTTATGGTCTAAGATTTTTGAATTTCCCAAATTTATCATGGCTGAAAAATCAGAACTTCTTCCCATGAAATTTAATGGAAAAAATTACTTTAGCTGGAAATTTCAAATTTGTATCTTTCTACAAAGACAAAATCTTTGGGGACATATTGATGGTTCCGATGCCAAACCCACTTCCTCAAAAGAGTCATCGGAAACTACTCGGTGGGAAGTTGATTCATGATTGATCCCCTTTTTATATCTTTCGAGTTCTCATTACGGAAGGTTTCTAATCCTAGAGATAATACAACACACCTTATTCACATGTGGCTCCCAGATCACACGTTAATATATATCTGACTCTGAGCTTGTCTTAGGCGAATATATTTGCAAAAAACCATAAGCTGCCTTCATCCAATCTGCCCATTGTGTCTTTATCCATTGATGGATGAATAAATCTTGGATCTATTGAAGGGAAAATTGCTGCAGATGGCTTTGAATAAAAGGATCATCAAAGTTGTGGGTCTTCTCATACCTATCTCTAGTTTTATTCATCAAAGTTGTGGGTCTTCTCATACCTATCTCTAGTTAAGACAAGAAGACATAACATGATGCCCTTTGAGTTTGATTTAGTTTATTGAATGCAGGAGTCGGCATTGATGCATGCATGTAAGATTAAAGTGCCAATGTCACCATTGGAATACACATTTAAGATTAGAATATTAAAACAATTACAATCTTGACATTCACTAAAAGTCATTTGATCTATGGCATCATCGTCTTGATAGACATCAATGGCCGGGGTATCAATAAAGACATTATTTTTCGATATGTCGAAGATCTGATCATTAACATCACCACCATCTTCATAGATTTCAAATTTCAATTTGTCGTCCTCATATTCTTGATATATTTATTTTAGATAGGGTGATCAACAACTTCATTATGAGTCTTCATCTGACTAAATCGAATCATCACAGTCACCATCATATCATGACTTATCAAATGGTTGATCTCAAGGTTCAACTCTACCTAAACACCGGATCAAGGCCTCAACTTGTTTGTGTAGATCCTGGATTTCTAAATCTTGTGGATCAGGAGGGTTATGTCCATCTCAACGTCCTGCTTATGACCACAATTTCATTAGGGAGACATTGTAGAAATGGAGAATGTCGAACATAAAATCAATCACAAACTTTTGGCTCTGATACCAACTAATGTAGTTAAAGAATTGATTCCCAATTGTTTGTGACCCAACTACCCAAATCCTCAATCAAACAACAATTATATGCAATTACAATGAGAACAGCAGGAGTTTCACTTACCAATAGTAGTCAAAACAACCACATAGGCTTCAATCATATGAGAGTAATCTCAAACCAAGGAGAAGGGATTGCAAAAGTGCAAATCATAGCAACTTTGACTGAAAAGAAAATGAATAATAACGGACTTAAAATGACATTGTTTAAATAATACTAAAAGTCTAAAACCATTAAAAAAACCTCATCCTATCATTGAAATTAACTCAAAACTCATGGCAAATTCAACTCCTGATTCAAATTCAAGTTCGAATTCAAATTCGATTTCATTTGCGAAATCAAATTAATAGAGGGAGAGGACTATGGTCCTGTATTAGGGTCTGATGACAACATCCTATTGTCCACACTGCCTCTTTGATTCCCATCATAGATCTTTAGATCCACACAATAGATCTTTGAGTTCTGACCTTTCTTAAGATGGATCAACACCCAATTAACTCGACCAAAGTTTCTAAATAATTTGGGGTCCAGTCTAACACATGATCCTCATTGATTGGACCTTTTAAGCTTGCATCACGGACACACTAACAATAGCATACATTTATACAAGTCAAATTTGACCTATAAACTATCCACAATGTTAACTAAAAAATTGAATTCATTGATCAAGGTCAATGAACTTGAAACATGAACTAGGTGAGCTGAAAAACAAGTTGAATTAACCAACTCTTCAAATTGGTGAAGCATGATTAGCTGAATTGTGAACTAGTTGAACTAGCTACCTATGAGCTAGAAATGCACCCATCAAGCCAGGGGCATATGTGAAAAAAAAAAAAAAAACTATAAAATTCCTATCACATATGGGTTTTTACAAAAATTTAAAGGGGGGGCTTTCCACGATTTCATCTGAAACTATGGGTTTGTTGTGGGATGGAAGGGATCAATTGGAACAATTACAAGATGATAAATGGTTCAACACTTCAACTTCCCATTAGTTTAAGTTCACCATGGAGTGGTGCGGCTGTATTGAGTTATGAGTATACTTAAGACTATTTGATAGTCTTCTTTTGCATACAGATTTGCTGGGCATACTTAATCCTTATAATATAATTTGCTACATGTTAGTGCTCTTTTAATTGCTTTTTTTTTTTTTCCTTCCAGTGAGTACTCAATGCAGCTAAACGCTTCTCGTATCAAGGTTCTTCAAGCTCAGGATGACTTGGTTAGCTCTATGAAGGAGGCAGTTGGGAAGGAGCTCCTTCATGTTAGCCATCACCACCATGTCTACAGAGAGCTTCTGAAAGAACTTATTGTTCAGGTAAAACTACAATGAGGTTTGATTTTTTCTTGGGTACACCTATCAAGTGTTCTAAAGCCTCAAAAACATCTTTGACTGGACCAATGGTCAATTCACATGAAGGCTGAGAAAAGTGACAGTGTTGTGAAGATTTTCATTTGGGGGTACCAGTGTTTGCGGTAAGAAAAGTGTATGTTTTTATGTCAATAAACAAATTTACTAATAAGGAAAAAAAACTTGGTGGTGTGTAGTTACTATTGTTAGTTAAGGTCTCATTAACATAGCTTAAGTTCTTACAAACTAATGAAAGTACCACTGAGATAAGGATTGGCTTTTTTATTTTTCCTTTTAATTAAATAATTAATTTAGTGGTAATCTAATTTGTCATGGAACATATCTAATTAATATTTGGAATTCATACATCTTTGAGTGGGTTGTTGGCTGTTGTTTATGTTTTCATAATTTGACCCTGAATCATCACCAGCATCGTAATCACTATTGTCATGATCATCATAGCCTTATCCTATCTATATGGGGGCCGGTTTTGTGAGGTCTACTTTTTCACTAAGCCCTTTTTGCATCCATACTTTCCAACCCTAAATATTTTACTTTTTATTATCTATTACAGAGCTTGCTCCGGTTGAAAGAACCAGCTGTGTTATTGCGTTGTCGGAAGCATGATCTTGAGGTGGTGGAGTCTGTTTTGGAATCAGCAAAGGAGGAGTATGCAGAGAAAGCAAATGTTTATCCTCCCGATATTTTTGTTGACAATCAAATCTTTCTCCCACCTGCTCCCAGTCATCACTTTTTTCATCATGAACATGGGCCTTTCTGGTAAACTTTATCATACACATTGCTTCCGTATCCAGTTTTCTTTACATGGGTAGCCTAGAGAATCTCTAGTAGAGATCTTAGCATTTACGCATGCCGGCTTTTTTCAACTTTTTCTCTCTAGATATATTTTTGTTGATTAGAACCAAAGTATTTATTTCCAGTAAACCTCACAGTAGGCAATTGTAAGGCCGGTAGTTTGAGCCTAGGACCAGGTGGGAATGGAAACAGCACTACAAATTGAATAACCGAAATCATCTCCATCTATTACACGACAACTTACTCCTATTCTATAGGCAAAACTCAAGAGATGGGTTTTGTGAAATGGGTATCTCTGTAGTTTAACGGATTCCGCAAGAGGTTGTAATTGTAGTCCTAAACCATGCACTTGATAATTGGCTGTATCCAGTGGAAAGTATCATGTATCAGTTGTTTGATAAGTTTCTCATCTTTAGGATGCATGCTAAAGTATCCATGCAATTGTTTTAACTATCAGTTGTTGGGTACATCTATTTTTCTTTAGTGAAGATTGGCCAGTGGTTTTAGTCCAAGTTTGATATTGCGTATAATCGAGAGACAAGTGATGCATAATTCATAATTTTCATTTTTAAAAGCATGATGATTGTATCAAGAAATTCACAATGATAGTGCACATGGTGATTCAGCTCTGGAGGTGTTGTATTGGCTTCTCGTGATGGGAAGATTGTCTGTGAGAATACGCTTGATGCACGGCTGGATGTTGTCTTCCGGATGAAGTTGCCAGAGGTATCCTCTCTCTATCACTACACTTAAATTGGTTATTTTATTTTAAAAATTGAGAGAAAATGCATCAAAACTACAGAATGGGTCAAGTCGGGTTGAGCACTAGGGATAACACGTGTAGCCTCAACCTGAAACAAACCCATATATTAATTGGGTTGAAAAGGTCAACCCAATCCCAACCCAGAAGTTCAAACAAAGGGTCTACCCGAACTCCTAATTAACAGGTCAGATTTAGTTTGAATTGGCGGGTCATGGTGCAATTAAATGGTTTGGGCCGTTTGGCTCGGGTCAGCAGGTTGAATAGTGGGGTGTTCATGGGCTGGTCTGAGGAATGGCCCGGCCCGGCCCAGCTTCTAAACTATAAGCCCAAGGCTGGCCCAAGCCCAGCTCGGGCCAAAAGTAGCTGGTCTGAGCCCAGCTCGCCTGGAAATGTAGAATCCCCTGGCCGGAGTTATATTTATATAATAAAGAAAGCGATTTCTATTCATATGACCTTGTGTGAGAGGTCATGTGTTCGACTCCTCCCTCTACCTCTCCCCTATAATAGTTTTTATATTCGGGCTTTGGCCGGGCTTTGGGCTCTCTACCATTGAATCCAGGCCCGGCCCATCTATTAAACGGGCCAAAAATCCGAGCCCGGCCATCTACTAGAATCTAATTCCCAAGCCCAGTGCCTGGTTGGGCTCAGGCCGGCCCAATCCATGAGCACCCCCGTTGAATAGCAAGAGTGGATTCAACCAAAACCCAACCTGAAAAATGAGATTCTCAGAATGAGAGAGAGGGTTGGGTTGGGTTGGGTTGGGTTGGGTTGTAGGTTTTGGTGAGAAATTGCCACCCCTATTCAAAACTGACTACATTTTTATGTAATCCTGTCTTTAACTGCTCATGATTTCGTATTCCTTTTAAGTGAAATAAATTTTATTACATTTATTCATTTAACTGATCTGATGATCCCTTCCTATCAAGATTATTTCTGAGATCCTTGATCTTAGAAATCCTCTAAGATTTTAATACTTAACTTTGTACATGTGGGGCCCACTGTTTGGTGATTGAGGCCATTGACTTGAACTGCCTTGGCTTAACAATGTTTTGAACAATAGCCATTTCGAAGGATTTGAGCCATCCATCATTCCATCGTTCTATTGAATGTGTACAGTTACTCTGTTGCCATTTTAACTATTCAATTTGGAGGCTATTGATCAAAGGTTAGGATCAGCAACCCATATTCACGAACTCAAGACTTGAGAATAATATAATGCTTTGAAGTTTCTGGGCTGTGAATCTGTTGCAACGAAAAAGATATAATCTCATGTTTATATTGAAAAGGAATCTTAGTTGGCCCACTCCGGATCTAATTACAGTTTCCTGAACTGCATTTGAATACCCATTTCTCATTGTGTTACGTTAGTCGTGCCTCAGTCAGTTTCTGTTGTTTATTGCAGATACGAAAGCAGCTCTTTGGACAGGTTGTCGCATGATTATTCCGTGAAACTCAGGTCATTGGATGAATCTGGCTAGGATTGTTGTCATCACCCAAGGGAATAAAATCTGCCATTCTAGTTGTTTATTTGAGTCATTCATGTTTTCCTAGTTCTGGGATGTGTGTTCATTTAATCACATTGTTATCTTTATTTGAAGACTTGTTATTTTTCCGGCACTTGTGCATTGCATTTGTTAGTCCATTAGCATAATATTTGGGAGACTTCTTGTTTTTCCAATACTTATGATTCCATTTTTTAGTTAAATAGCATAATATTTGGTCTTTTCTTCTCTTATCCTTTTTTGTGCAAAATTTGCTAATCTTTACATGTAGTTATGGTTGGATGACCATGCTACTAGGCTCTGGTTAAATCATTCCCCTGCCAGGATGAGGTCCTGGGATCCTCATGCGAAGACCCACTGTGTGACCAAAACAACATTTGGATAATTTGATGGAAGTTGTAAAGAAAGAAAGAAAGACAAATGAAAGCTGTTTCTACAATCATCAGTAGAGATTGTTGCTACAAAAGCCTCACAAATGCAGTCCAGATCGCCTAAATCACGGACTTGCATTTTGTGTAAGGCACCCAATAGCACTATTACAGTTAGTTCTGCTTTCCAGTCTTTAGTAGCCTTAACTAGGAAGAGGGACTTGTAACAGATTTAAAAGAGGGCAGGGTATTTTGCAAAAATCCAAATCCAAGAACCCCTCCTATTGCAATCCACATATGAACATATGAGGACTAGGAATGGTGCTGTTAGTGTACGACAGAACAATTTGCCAAATGACGGCACAAATGACCAACACGGACAGAAACATGGGAAGCCGAACAAAACCAATAACTTCAACATCTTAACTCATTAGAACCCAATCTTGACAGTATTTGTTCAAAGTTAAAAGACCCCATAAAGAACAGAGGGAAAAAACAGAAGAATCCAGCAACTCAATTTGTTGGTGTAGTTTTGCTTCTGTCGCCGATCATTTTTGAATGTCTTCCCTATACTTGGGTCCACAACTTCTTTTTGTACATTGCAATCACCTTTTGGAAATATATTAACTTAGCTTTCAAAAACAAAAAAAAAAAAAAACTCAATTTCATTCAGCATGTAAATCTCACAACAAACAGAAAAAATCACCATTGACATTAATCCTAGATCTGAATTGATTAAAATCCAATCTCTACACCATTATTCAAAGTTCAAAACCAAAATAAAAGATCCCAACAAGACAATGAGAGCCCCATAGCATTCATTGCTTATGATTTCAAGATTTAGTACCTAGTCATCATGTGCCTATGCTGAGTGTATGCTACAATTCCCCTCACACGATCCTCAAAAAGGCCAGAGACTAACATCTTTTAATAGAATGCATCCAACTCTAAAATACAAATACTTTTATTGGTGCTAAACAAAATAGATAGTACCCTCAGGAGAAAGGTAGGAAGTGTCAAACTACATCTTAATGATTCTTACTTCAACTCATGCGGAGTTTCCAAAATATGTGACTCAATTGAACCAAGTGGAACAACCCATGGAAGACTTCCAAATGGCGTCGAACCCAAACAATTCAGAGTCATATTTCAAATTAGGATCAGATGGTCTGGATAAATGATTCAAGAAAAGTATCTCAAATTAGGACTCGAGAAGGGTAGAAGTGGAGGTCCATATTTGGTTTTGTTGCTGTTCAAAGATTCTAACTAGAGACATGAGAAGATATCTGCTGACTTGGTTTTGTTTTCAATGGAAGGATAGGTCCCTTCAACTTGTTTCGTGTTTTTTGCCTTTTGGACTTGTTTGTTTCTTGTAAATGAATTCTTAGGATTGTATTTCTATACATCATGTAAAATGATTAATGAAAGGTGAATATCCAAAAATAAAAATAAAAAATAAAAATCAAATAACCTTCTATTAAAGATGGAAAACGAATATCCAACCATCACCTTGGTAATTCGAATCCACAAACACACCAAGTTGAAATACCCATCTCCAAGATAAGAAGATGAAGTGGGGGAAAATTACATCTAAATCTTTATCTTTCTAACTTCTATTAGCATTTGAAATGAAGAAAATATCCATGTCCAAGATGACAAAATGTAGTAATAGTAATAAAAACTAAAGCAAATAACAAGCTCTCTATAAGTCTATATACCTATCCATCATCCTTTTTGTCAAAAAAAAAAAAAAATCTACCAATCTTTACTGTCTAACTATTCAGTAGTGGTAGCAGAGAACTCAGAAAAAGCTTTGCAAGTTGTTGGTAGGCAGCTTGACTAGGGTGAAAGGAATCCCAAAACACAAACTTGGAGGGATCTGAGCATATTGGGGTACTCTCGTTGCATTTGGGTCCCAACTCTAACAATTTGCCTGATCCACAACACCCACGCCATGATTCCACAAGACCTACATAAAAGAACACAAAGGTAATTTTCAATATTAACCTTCAACAAAAGATAAAACACTTAAATCAAATTGATGCGTACAAGATTTGGTTGTAACCATTGGGTTGGACTACTCCTATCAATAAAGTTAATCTTGCCCCATGTCATGGTACATTTAATAGATATTTTTCAACAAAAGGGACAAAAAGAAGTTAACCTGATGGCAATATATATACGGGTCAGTCACGGGTTAGAAGAACCTGACCCACATCCCGCTCACCCCTCCTAACCAATCTAAATTGAATGGTTTGGGGCTGAGTAGATTACAAAAGTCCATTCAAACAATTTGGTGGTTCAATAGCCCCATATACCCATGTGCTCATTGATGATGCCATGTTTCAGGCAGTTCCTATGGGGCCTACTTGGGTGCATGACAGATTAATCATTCGGACTTGTTAAAGTTTAAGCCCCATCAATATATACAAAGTCTATTGATATGTGATATGTCCATGCATCTAAAGTTTAACACAAATGCTTGACTTTCTTACCATACTCTTCTGGAATTATAATCATGTTCAATAAGGCATCATAAGCGTCGAGGTATGCAATAGTGGTTCCTGGGCGTGAAGCTTGGATGCTTGGAAGGAGGCCTTGAAGCTTCGAATTGTAGACCACAGCATCTTCATTCTGTTGTTGAACACAAACGCGCATGTGAGACCCAGGCAGGAGGATATTCCCAGTCATTTGAAATGGTAGACAACCGATGGGTGGAAGACCTGCTACTGCTATCTTCCTTGCTCCCAAACTATAGAGTCTCTGCAAGACAAACCCAATAAACTTAGCTGTCCCTTAAACTATCAACCTAGTTAGATGGGTCTTTAGTCCCTTTAATGTGGATTTGTTGGCAACAATGATTTCATGGTAACTACTTCCAATGGTTGATAGCACAAAAACTTACAATGAAAACTACTGTATATGCTGGGTAAAGAGGGTGTTGGGGTCATCTGATGAATTTAATAAACATGTCTGATGCAGGTTGGGCCTTAGCCTTCAAAACCCATTAAGACGCGCACGCCACAACCATTTCTATTTTAGAGAGAGAGACAGAGAGTGAACCTGAATAAGTGAGTGAAGCCTGTCGAGCAAGAAGTCTTGGTAAGCTGACATTGTAATATTTGTTGTAAGTCTTTTCACAGGTAGATCATAGAAGTTCCCCAACAAGTCGTTTGTGCCAGCACTAATTACATATAAAGCATCTTTCACCACCCTGTTGGTTGATTCTTTCCCTATCAGTTTTGCAATCCGGTATAAACATTCTTCAAAGTATTCCACCTGTTTGGCCATGGTGTTCACACCACCTACCATAACCGTCGTCGAGTCATCGAAGCCAGAACCCGCCGATGCAAAGCTAACGCCGGTCAACAAGTCATGATCGTTGATACTGGGGTCCAAGTAGGCCGGTAGGAGATCTTTGATCCCTAAGGAGGACACCAGGAAATCAGTCATGAGTTTTCCATTTGAAAATCTCCCGGTAGCGACTTGGCCAGGAAAATCATGACCGTAAGGTGAATGGTCAGCTCGAAACCATGTCCCTATGTAGTTATTATTGCCAGGGTCTATGGCCGAGTCACCGAATGCAAAGATTGCAGATATGTTGTGAGCTTCGGCGGAAGAATTATGTGAAACAATGGACAAAAAGAGGGTGAAAAGAAGAATTATAGTTCCTCTCTCCATCTTTTTATCTCTATTTCTTTGGCGCGAACTGCTGCAAAAGAAATAAAACAACAACATCAATAGAGTTATGCTAATTGACTTCAATTTGTACAAAGAAATGTTGAACACTAATTTTCATGATAAATGTTAAGATTTTATATATCCAATTAAACCGGTATATGTATTCCATCATTTAGTCGTGATTTTATAGATCATTATCATCAGAGCCTTGTCTCCAACTATGTTGGATTCGGCTACACGAATTCTGTTTCTCCATTCCAATCTATCTTGAGCCATTTAGTCATTCTATAGATAATGATAAAAATAGTGTTGAATAGGTTGTCTTCATCAATCAGTTGCTTGCCCTACTTTGAGTAATTGGAGTAAATCCTTTTTATGTGATTCTTGGACTATGGTCAATCAGGAGTTGTGTCCTGATTTGCTATCTAGTGTCACAACCTGAAATCCGACTTTCCTTGAAATCCCAGATTTTGAATCAGGTTCGTTCATCATATGTGAGATTGGTCAAATCATTACAGCGAAATTTGTGGAACAAAGATATCAAGCATGGCCAGTACAGCACATGATCAGAATTCTTTGTCTAAATCCAGATAAAATGCAATTACAACGTATATGCATGTTATATAAAAGGGATTAGAGTAGAACCCAATAACTAAATAATGTTTTGAGTCTTTTACTGAACTGAGATTTTTTTAGAATACATAGTTTTACAACAATAAGATAAATAACATCAATTAAAAAGATGATTACAAAAAAGAAAATCATCCTCTTCTCGACATGCAAAAGCTATAAAGTCCATACAGTAATCTTTTAAATCAATGATTCTAATTTCTAGACATATACGTTCACAATCAGTGGGAAAAATAGCATCAATCGATCATATGTTGATTGCTGAAGATCAGATCAATCTTTTTAATCTAAAGTAATAAGATCTTAAAGTAGACTGGGAAAAGAAAGATGAATAAGAAGTTACAATACTAACTGTGGGTAGTGGGATGGAAGAGCCGAGAGCACAAAGAAAGATATTTTGGAAACAGAGCCGAGCACAAAGGAGAAGAACAAAACGAAGATATGTAAGAAAAAAGAAGGGAAGCATTAATTTACAGAGATAAAGAGCTAATTGTATTGAAATTGAGAGAAGAAGAGAGTTAGAGTTCTGATCCTATTATGATTTAGAGACTAATCATATTTTAATTTAGAGAGAGGGAGAGAGTTTCTGTTCCAACGTGATAGTCCCATAATAAGAGTTTTTCTACTATGTGGAGTCCGGATTATATATATATAGGGAGGCGGTCCTATAAGGACCCTCCTCACCGTATTTCGTATGGACCAATCCAGACCGTCAAAAAACAAAGGAAGCCGCTTTCGTCCAAATCAAACAAATCGAACGGAAGGGAGGAAGAAGGAGCACTTGCTCGCGCGATCGATCCCTTTCCCTCTCCCGGCGTCTCATCTCTCTCCTCTCTCGGCGTCCCATTTCTCTCTCCTCTCTCGCGACGAACCGGTAGCACGACAAATCCCCAAATCGGCCATTGTGCATTGGCGTGCCCAGCTCCTGAGATGTGTTCCTTTTGGTATCCTCACAGTGCTATGAAGTGCAGAGCCCTCCTCCTTGTGGATTTTGAATCTTGTTTGAGGTTATTCTTTTCAAGATCTTGGTAATTTTGTAATCATTTGAAAACAAATGAGCAGTAACTTCCATGAGATTTTATTAATTTTGTAGTTATTTGAAAACAAATGAGCAGTAACTTCCATGAGA
Source organism: Litsea cubeba (assembly GCA_012931725.1). Lineage (NCBI taxonomy): Eukaryota > Viridiplantae > Streptophyta > Magnoliopsida > Laurales > Lauraceae > Litsea > Litsea cubeba. The sequence continues at coordinate 40,939,574 of CM022953.1, read as the reverse complement.
TCTTGGTAATTTTGTAATTATTTAAAAACAAAGAGGCAATAACTTCCGTGAGATCTTGGTAATTTTGTAATCATCTGAAAACAAAGGGCAGTAGCTTCGGTGAGATCTTGGTAATTTTATAATTATTTGAATACAAAGGGGCAGTAACTTCCGTGAAGGTTAGTTGTTTTCTTTCTTTTTTGACTTTTTTAATTTAATTAGGGGTTTTTGGTGGTTAGTATTTCATAATCTAAATGCCTAATTAACTTATTGCATTCCTGGGTTTTCTTTGTTATTCTGATTGTTTGATTGTGGGGTCTTTCTGTTTACTTCTTTTTATTCTGTATTTAATTTAGTCATATTTGATTAAGTTATTGCATTCCTAGATATATAAATAGATATATTTTTATTTTAATTTTTACGTCGTGCGCTGTGCTTTCAGGCACGGAAAATTTCTAGTAATACAATATAATGAAGAATGTTCATGTGCATCCATCCCTCACCATCGGATGAGGGACACATAGTGGAGCAACATAATTAATGAGACCGACTTTATGATCCATCTGAACCATCCACGCATACGGGAGCCCCTGATTTACACTGGTTCCATCGAGTTTTCACCGATCCATATCGAATAGACCGTTGGACCAAGGGTCAAGTTTTTTCTCTCTTTAATATGAAGTTGCTAAACTTGTGGGGGCATAGATGAAGGGGTTAGAGGTATATGATTGGCCCCAAACTTGATATTTGGGCCCATCAGAATTGTCTCTTTCCATCCCCACTAGTTGGGTGGAACTAGAGGGGGACTAGCAGGGGCCATGTCCCTCCTCCTAAATTACAAAAAAGCCCTTTAGATTAATTAAAATTTAAATTCATTTTTGGCAATGGTCCCCCCAAAGTTTTTTTTTTCAGAATCATCACCCCCCCCCCCCCCCCCCCCCCCCCCCCCCCCCCCCCCTGCCCCGGCTCTAGGTTCCGCCCCGAGATGGATGGAGATGAACATTCCTCAAGGACTAAAATATTAGACCTAGGTCTCGCAGGTGCCATCATATCTATATCTATATATAATGGTAACCTTAGGCCATTATTTAAACAAAGAAATAGCTTTTTAGAGCAAATGATGGGGGATATGAACAACTGCATCAGTCGACATTTAAGTAGTCCAATTTGGACTGTCTGATTTAGGTGTCCCACAAGCGTTGGTTTTTTTTAGTGGACTATCCCTAAATTATAGATTGTGATATTATATATTCAATACTTTACGTTATGCATATTTCTTTTCCTTATACCATTATAATGTTATCAATTTTATGAGATATACTAATATTATTTAATTATTTTCTGGTTTTTTTTATCTTGGTATTTTTTTCTCTATTATTATATATGTCTAAATTTAATATATTCTACATTTGAATTTTTGTAAATACCGACAAACGATAGATAATAATTGTTATTCAATCTTCCTTATTATGGCTCGGGTTGGACGCGGGCCTCTTTGGCTAGTAATAATTTATAGAGACAGAGACCTAATCGTATTATAATTTGGAAATTAAGAAAAGAATAGAGAGAGTTAACAGTTCTAATCATGAGTTCTACATAGAGAGAAGTTGTGCTACAACATAAAAGTTTGATAATACCAATTTTTCTCCTACTCGACATGGATGAGGGACTCCGGATTCTTTGTCCAGCTTTTATTTATTTATTTATTTATTTTGTGCTACATCAGTCTCGTAAGGAGTGATACTTTTACTTGATGACCATGATCGATCCAAGGGCATATGTGTGGATCTAAGTTGGCACTGCAAGCACCACTCAACCATGAGTTGTTGCCTCAGCGGCAGCAATTACATGGAAACTATGTAACACTTTTTTGGAACTCTATCTTGGGTCCCACATAGAGATAATTTGACCGTTCAAGATGAATATTGTCCCTTACGCAGATATGTATTCAAGTTTCAGCTCAAAAGGAGTGTTTCCCATCGCCTAATTGAGCACCATGATGGAAACATGATTGAGTGCTATTGTGGCATCATTGTCGATGTGGTCTTAATCACATTTTCATCATGGTGCTCAATTGTATAGTGCATTCCACTATGTTTGAGCTGAAACTCTAGGACCTATATTAGTGGAGGGGATGAGATTCATACTGAACAATCCGAATTATTTCTCTGTGGGCCCCATGATGGAGTTCCATAAAAATGTTACCGATACCGGTGTAACAGTTGCCATAGATGACCCAGACTACAAATGAGGATGTCCCAATGCAGACGTTAAAGAGAAGGACCAAAGCCAAATAAAAGATGAAATATAAATTATATATAATAAGATAATAAAACTACCCTTAGCTGAGGAAAGAGAAGGTGAAAGGTTAAGTAAAGGCTTGTTTGTCTACCAAATTTGAGCACCACTTTACCTTTTTTTTTTTAAGGTACCCCGGCTAAGGGGGATGACACCCAATATAGCTCACGCAAGGGGAAAGAGTGGTATACCCAAAAATCGATTCCTAGATAGCCAAGAGACATGACATCCGGGGCTGACAACTAACTAAGCACTTTACTACTTTGATGATGGATTATTATGCCAAGCATTATCTCATAATTCCATATAGTCTAGTTCAAGTCCATTTGTGATGCAAGGGTAGTGCCCCGTGCAGATGGTTGCAGGCCTACAAGTTGATCATGTTAATGCCTAATTATTCTTTTCGATCAGGCCTCCTTCGCTTATATATATATATATATGAGCAGGGCTCTTTTAAGCTGCAACTTATGTTATCCTAAGCTGAAACAGTACTGGTCCCACAAATCAAAGTCGACTATCTCTATTTTTGGCATGATGGAACTTAAAATTCCAGTTCTGATTGGATTTATCTTCATTATGGATACAATGAATTGAGGCAGTTTATCATGGAGATGATTTTGCAAACGATTTCAACTTAAGATAATATAAGCTGCAGCTTAGGAGCCCATATATATATATACACACACATTAATAATACTTCTTATCCCCTGCAAGCGGTGTGCATGGAAATCTTCATGTGCAACTCGCTGTGGGGCCCACCCGGGGATAAGATTTGGGGGGTCGAAAGATCTCATTGATGCAACTTTGTGTACAACATATGATGCACATCTTATAATCCTAACCCTTTGATCAATGACCCACACATTTTCACCCCCAAGAAAAGTGTGCATACCTGATCCAACAATCCAGTCCATTTGGATGAGTGTAAAAAAATGGAATTGGTGTAATTCAGGGGGGGTCTTCTGTGTGTGATCCATTTAGATGGGTGATCAAGTGGGGCTACTATGAGGTGTTAATGAAATTATCCATGTCCACTGGATAAGTTTTATATATATAGGGGAGTTCTATTGGCACCGCGATTTTTGCTCTTCCCACCGCAAAAAAAAAAAAAAAAATAAAATTTCCTAAACTACCCCTCCTCCCTCCTCCCTCCCTCCTCTTCCCTTCCTCTCCCACCCTCCACCCTCTTTCCTCATCTCCAACCCCCCCAGTCTCCGACGGGGAGGAAGCCCCGGCGGCTGGCTGGTCTCCCTCCCCCTCTCCCTCTTTCTTCCTCCCTCCCCTTCTCTTTTCTTTCCCTCTTCTCCCTCTTCTCCCTTCATCTTCTTCCCTCTAAGAAGAGGAAAGGAGAAAAGGGAAAGAAAAGAGAAGGGGAGGGAGGAAGAAAGAGGGAGAGGGAGACCGGCCAGCTGCTGGGGCTTCCGCCGCGGGCTGCCGGCCGTGGCTCTCTCCCCGCCGGAGACTGGGGGCGGGGGGGGAGATGAGGGAAGAGGGTGGAGGGTGGGAGAGGAAGGGAAGAGGAGGGAAGGAGAGGGAGAGGGAGAGGAAGGAGGAGGAGGGAGGAGAGGGGAGGGGTAGTTTAGGAGAAAAATTATTTTTTGTCTTCTAGTGCGGTGGGAAGAGAAAAATCGAGGTACCAATAGAACTCCCCATAGATATGAGAAATATTCACTCACCTATTATATGATAACTTTTTTGCGGGGCCCAACTAGCAACCCATCCAAACCTAGCAACCAATAGGGAACCCCCTAATAGTCACTAATACCAAGGATTGGCACACATCCGAATGGACTGAACCGTTGGATCGAGGGTTAAATATTTTTTTAAATATGAAGCCATTAAACTTGTGGGCCACGGATGAAGGGGTTAGGGGGCAAGAGTTTGGGGTCAAACTTGATACTTGGGGTGGTCTCACATAGATCTTTCCATCCCCGATGGTCCCATCCCCAAATGACGCCCACAATTGGGCCCCACAAAAAAATTCTCACATAATATGTGAGAACATTTCTCACTTGAATATTATCCTATATATATATATAGGGGAATGTTCATATGCATATTTCCCTCACCATAGAGTGAGGGACACTCCCTTTTTTTGTCCATGAAAATTACTTTTTGTACTTCACCCTATGTACTTGAAAAGTGCATTTTGTACTTGGAAATTTCCAAAAAGGGAAGTGTCCCTCACCCTATGGTGAGGGAAAGATGCATATGAATGTAATATGGGGATGGGACCATGGGGAAGGAAAGATCCTAGTGGGACCGCCCCAATTATTAAGTTTGAAGCCAATCCCATTGCCCCAACCCCTTCATTCGATGTTCACAAGTTTAACAGATTCATATTAAAAAAATATTTTGACCCCTTGATCAAACAGTCTAATCCATTCGGATGGCTGCCGAGCTGATGTGGATCAATTTCCATAAATTGAAAAGGATAAAGAAAACCAATGATTGCATGCTTGTGATCGATGCGGACACAATTATAGGTGGGCCAAAGGATCAATTTGGCCTCAAACAATAACCAAATATTTAAGAAAATCAGTTGCAAGGGGCTGTTTAATTATTACAGTAAATAACAGGGTGTTGTTTTGCAATTTTTCAGAAAATTCAGAATTTATAGGTGCCTCAAGTTTAGCAGTTTTCAAGCTACAGTTTGGTGGCTGGGCCCAATCTAAGAAAGAAAGGCACCAGCAGGTTCACCCATGAGTCCACTTCAAGATTGTCCAAGTGCTATGATCAAATGGTAGGCCATATGGGCCCCACAGCAGTTCTACTCCCAGGCATAAAAACGACCCAGATTCTGAAAATCTGTGAGTTTGGTGATTTTTCAGCATTGTTACTTCACATTAATTTCTGGATTTATGTTCTTTTACTGCATATTGGTACAATGGCTGAATATTTTCTAGATTTGATTTATTTGGGTCCTAGACAGTCCGATTGTATCAAATCGGGACTGCTCACGAGCCCTAGGATCGGTGACTCTCATAGGGGTCCCTGTTTGGTGATCGATTCAGATTAGTGTTAAGTAAGCCCCACCACGTGTCTATGAGGACAGTCGTGTGTGGCACACTTGGGCACTGATCCTAATGGACTCACAAGAACATACCCCAAATTTATATCGAATTCATTGGATTTGCACATATCTGAATAGGACCGGACCGTTGGATCAAGGGTCGAATTTCTCTCTTTATATATAAAGCCTTTAAACTTGTTGGTCATGAATCAACGAATTAGGATGATTTGATGGACTTGCACTATTATACTTTTCCGCAGCACCACACAAACGTGCCCTACTTATTAAAGTGGGACAAACAATAGAAATAGTATACAAACCCAAGGGGATCTTTTACACAAATCCCTTTGGGGTTTTCCCTTTTTATTTTGCTTGCTTTTGGTGGGTCCTATGCAACTCATCAATTTTGTTCTAAGGCAGTTCCCAGAAAAACAAAATCTATCACATTGTCACTTTCGGTTATATCTTTGCCCTTCATCTCTGCTAAAGGATGCATTTATAAACATAAATGTTGATAAAAGCATTGAGATAAAAGAAAATTTGAGATGGAAAATTTTCACGATTCTCATTGAGATCCAATCAAAAGTTGATACTTGCATTTATGGTCCTTTAAGTATAGCATTCTCAATCTCTTCTCTACTCAATTTATAGCTGAGTTTCCTGTCCACATCCTTCTCTAGATTACCTGGTCCACTCTTCAGGTACCTGTATGTGGAAAAAAAAAAATTTAGCACATAGCACCAGCCTAATATCAAAGAAGAATGCACAGACATTCCAAAAAAAAAAAAGACAAGAAGAAGAATGCCAAAAGTCTAATAAAATAGGGCTTTGCAAATGAAGGGTTTTCTATATTGTTTTACACATACCAGATGGAAAACATGTGTTACAAAGTGGAAAGAAAGTAAGAAAGAAAGCTTGTTGTGTCATCATTATTATAGCCTTATCCCCATCAATTTAAAGTCATCCACCATAATTGTTACTTATCAAGCAAAAGCTATATACATGATGAACCAAACCAACTTCTCGTAAAATGCCAAATTACCTCTTCTTGTGGAACTTACAGAAACGAGTATGACCCACATGTAATGTAACATCAGTCTCAAGGCCTCTCCCACAAGAGACAATGTGTTTACCATCACATTAGTTATGAGGAAACCCTCTTCTTGTTAGGTTTGATGGATTCGAATAGAGTTTGAGATCATTGAACCCATCATGGATATCTAGATTGATCATGGTTCAAAATATACATAGCGGCTGCAACAGTTGAGGCTACTATGCTATTTTGAAAATAGCGGTGCTACTGTTTAAAACCTAGTAGAGCCGAGCAATTTAAATTTAGAACACTGTTTTTTTTTTTTCCAATTTCTTCTCCTCAATAGCCTTTCCTAAAGTAGTCTCTACACTTATATGGTTCCAAATAACTAAAAAAACACAAGTTTGGCCGCCACACAAAATTTAAAAAAAATCGACAACTTAAAAATTTCACACCGCCACAACCGCTTCGTATAGCCCGCTATGTAGCGTTTTGACCACCGGCCGCAACCACTATTTTGATCCTTGAATCTGATGCATCACATCATCTGTTGAATCGAATACATAGAATCATGCACTCTATAAAAAAAACAGAGAGAAGAAAATGAAAGGCAAAAAATTGTTAACATGAATTTGTATCTGCTACAAGCAATACGATGTGTCTTTCAGAAGGCATTTAAGAAACTATTGATATATTTGGGCATGACTACCATGAATAATTGTACATAAGAGGTTTAAGTAGAGTTCAAACTAACAAAGTAACTCCCTATATTTTCTAGATTTGATCATTCAAAATATATAAATATATATATTTCTATATGTGACTATAGTAAGGAACTACCACACGAAATATTATCAGCTTACACAGATTTAGATAAACACTAAAATAGGCATGGTACCAACACTGATGGTACATTCATAAAATGAAGTTAAATAGATAAAATCTGAAACGGTGAATGATAAAAGGAGAGGGTGGGGGTGGGCAGGTGAACAAACTGAACCACCAACAGTGCATTGGTCCAAACCTAAATTTAAACTTCTGTGTGTGTGTGTAGAGAGAGAGAGAGAGAGAGAGAGAGAGAGAGAGAGAGAGAGAGAGAGAGAGAGAGAGAGAGAGAGAGAGAGAGAGAGAGAGAGAGAGAGAGAGAGAGAGAGAGAGAGAGAGAGAGAGAGGCAAGTTCATAGCAGAAAATGCTTTGCCGCAATCGAAATTGCAATTCAGGTGTGAAAGTCTTCATTTGTCATCTTACAAACAATGGGAACATTTCCGCATCACACTTTCCATAGCATTTTAGAGGTAGGAAGTAAAGGGGGTTGGAAATTGGAATGTAGAGGTTGGAAAGTGGAAGGGGTTGGAGGAGTGATTAGGATTTAGGAAAGGAAGTCGAGTCGGAAATGGAGAGGCTGGGAAGTTGAGGGTGGGAATTGAGATATAGAGGTTGAGAAGTTGAAGAGGTTGAAGGAGTTGGGATTTGGGAAAGGGAGTTGAGTTGGAAATGCAGGACACTGGGAAGTGAAGGCGATTGTGAATCGGGATATAGTGGTTGGGAAGAGGAAGGGGTTGAAGGAGTTGAGATTTGGGAAAGAGAGTTGAGTTGGAAATGGAATTGATTCACAAGTGAAGGAGGTTGGGAATGGAAGGGGTTGGTAAGTAAAGGGGGTTTGGGATATAGAGGTTGGGAAATGGAAGGTGCTAAGTTGGAAGCGGAAGAGGGGAAGTAAAGGGAGTTGAGTTAGAGTTGGGTTGGAAGTAGAAGAGCCATTTTATATGGGACTCGGCTGAGTCCGAACCAACCCCCACTTGGTAGTGACAGAGTCCCAGTCAACTCGGACTTGTCCTAGTTTTCAATACTCCTTTTTTTAATATTGTGAATGATGATGCCGGCTCTATCCATTATCTTGTGAATGCTCCATATTTCACACTAATTGGGCTTTTGCCCACCCTCAAATTGATAGCATGTAACACAGGTGGTCAAGATAAAATAAAATAAAAAAGGAAAAAAAAAAAAAGCGAAATGAAATAACATGTTTTGCACATGATCCATATGATTGTTAGCCCAAAGGCAATTGAAGTACATTCTTTCACGAAGACAAAATCCCCTCTATTTCATATATCCATCGGTAGGTTGACCTTTAAGACCAAAATAGCTCAAAAACATTATCTCCCAATGTATTGACATTGGCACAAATTTCATTCAAATCCAAAGTGGGCCCTACTATTAGATGGCTGCATGTAAAACAACGAATAGAAATGAGAATAAAAAATAGTGAAACCAAATCTCCAATACATGACCAACAAGATGGTAGGCCCAAATAGGATAACCTAAAGGTTCTTTTTTTTTATAAAAGTATGGTCAAACAAGCTCAAGTTCATCCACAAGAGAATTGGAATCACATGAGTACATGAATAAAGAATATAAAAAAGAGCAGGAGGCTTCCAGTCAAAATGCTCTACATCAACCATATAGATTTCTTCATCATTAGAAAAAAAAAAAGTCTGTTCTTTGTTTCAAAGAGCTGAAGCACATTTTGTCTGGAAATCTCAACTTGGAGGACTCCAAGCATGGATTAACATATACCTACACTGAAGCACATAAACAGGTCAGGTCCTGTCCAATCCCATGGTCAACCTAGATCCAGACCTGACTCAACTACTAAAAAAATGTTATTATACCAATCCTGCCATGAGATCCAGCAGTTACCACTTATGCTGCCTGTATGCTGTCAAGGGTTTTACTTACACATCTAATAAAATCAATCTGTCATCAATTCAATATTTATTTTGCACAATATACAATCTTCTCTAAATATCACTTGGATACTAGGGCATTCAAGCATAGACCCGAGCGATCTCCACCGTCGATCCAATTATCAATCAGGTCCAAATAAGAGAGTTCACACCCAGATTTTTTTTCATTCAGTTTTCAGGTCATAAACCCTTCTCTAATTTGGATTTTCCATGATAGTGATAAAATGAAAGATCATGACTAAACTAATATAACCCATGAATGGTAACTCAAATTCAATACTAAGTATACAAATATAGAACAGAAAACAAATAAAAAATGGTGAGATGAGCAGAGAATGAGAAAGACAATACCTTATATGGAGTTCGGTGACGTCGAGGGCGATCATGGCATGCCAGTCGGGTCTCTCGATGGAGAACCGAGCGCGGTCCTCTCGGTCCTGGCGGAACCCTAATTTCTTCAGCCACGCCCGCACGCTCTGCAGAGTGTGGGAATTCAAGGCATTCTTCTTGTCAGGAAGCCTCTCCAGCCACACCTCATCCTCGGCGGAGAACTCCGGGTGGAATTCTTCCCTATGATAAACTAGGGTTTTTAGGGTTTCTCCTCTTCTTCTGCTGATTCTTATACAGCTGGTGGTGGTTGAAAGAGGAGGAGGAGGAGAATGAACATGATGTGTGGGTAGGGATTGGGGGCATAGATGAAGTTTTCTGAAAGGGAGAGGGGAAAAGGAGAGGAAAGATGTTAGGGTTTTAGGGGCACAAATGGAAAGTGGCATCTTCAGTTCTTCTTACAAAGACAGGGTTTTGGGGTTTTGGAGAGGGAGAGATGACGAGTCAGGTCCAAGTGACCCGGTCCAGGTTAATGGGTCGGGTCCAGACAACCCAGTCCGCGGTGAATCCGGATCCAAACCCATGAAGAATCCAAGTGCAGCCACGTCATCCTACAAAGCGGTCACCCTCTAAACTCCCTTTACCCGGTCGCAGGGGAACCGTCAAGTCGTGGGCGTCCATTGAGGGCAGTTCAAGTCGTGCAGGCAGTCAAACCGACTCCGCCACGATCGCTGAAGCGTCGTCCCCATCTGTTAGGGGACGATTATAAAGGGCTGGTCCCTCAATCCATGAAGGACAGGATCAATTTTTAAATTCAATCTCTTCCCTCTGTCTCACCTGTAACCATCTTGAAAATCAGAGAATCTCTCATTTGCAAGTGGACGTAGGTCATTCTTGATCGAACCACTATAATTCTCTCTCTCTTCATTTATTGCACTCGCATTAATTACTTGACCGGTGGTGTCCGAAATATCGCATTTTGGCATCATCAGTTTGGCGCCGTCTGTGGGAAAGAGAAATTTCAAATATTCAAAGAGTCATGGTGATCAGTACGAGGTCAGGGAGACAAGAGGACAACTCTCTCCACGCTGGAGGTCCAGGACCTTCAAGACAGCAAAACTCTCCCAGGCGGGGAGACACTGCACCTCCGCCAAGTAATCCTATCTCAACTACTACTACTCCCGCTCCCTCTCCTCAGCAAATGATGGAGACAATGCAGCAGCTGGTGGCTCAGAACCAGCAAATCCTCCAACTCATGCTCGCGGGGCAAGGAGGAGCGCAGTTGGATGGAATTCCGGAGACGACACACCCAAGAGGCCCCGCCGCCTCGCGGAATGAAGCACTTCGCCATCACCTGGGCGCCCATCCACATGGAGGCAAGAGCCTCATGGGCGCCCAGCCTACAGCACCTCTCCCGGGCGCCCACACACATGGCGCCCAGGGGAGAGGGGCTGCCAGGGGCGCCCAACCCACGATGCATCATCTGGGCGCCCATCCTTATGGCGCCCAGGGGCGTGGGGTTCCCAGAGGCACCCGTCTCCATCGCGCTCAGGACGTCTCTGCTGGCGCTCCATTAGACCCCCCTCCCGGGGTACTTTTGGTTGATTCTCAAGGCCACGCCTACCATGCGGTACCTCCACCTCCTCCAAGTGGAGCCCAGTTCGGTGGGTCCTATGATGTAGATCCTCACTTCCAAGAGGAGGAAAGTGAGAATAACAGTGTAGGGGACGAGAGTTATCTCCCTGGTCCTTCTAGAGAACCTCATAATCATTGGGAGGAGAAAATCAAGGAGATGCAGAATCAACTTGGCGATGTCTTCAACGCCATGAAGGCCCAAGCACCAGAGACAGTGGATTACCTTGTCGGGCGGACGGATACACCATTTGAGCCCGACGTGGTAGGCCACCCACTCCCCCGAAGATTCAAAATGCCGGCCATGGAGACATTTGATGGAAGGAGGGATCCATTGGACCATCTGGAGACCTACAAAAGCAGGATGCAGCTGCACAATGTACCCGACCAGATCATGTGCAGAGCGTTCCCAACCACGTTGAAGGGCTCCGCGCGGCAATGGTTCGCCAATCTCCCCCCAGCATCCATAGCTACCTTTGGGGAGTTAAGCAAGTCCTTTGTCTCTCACTTCATTGGTGGGCGCCGACATCAGAAGCCAGCCACACACCTGCTTAGCATAAAGCAGGACAAGAACGAGAGCCTCAGGAGCTACCTCACTCGTTTTAACGAGGAGGTACTTCAAGTTGAGGAGCCCGACGACAAGGTGTCCATGACAGCCTTTCTGGGCGGCCTTCGCTCCTCGAGTTTCCTCTTTTCTGTGATGAAGCGCCCGCCAAAAAGCTTCCCGGAATTACTGGCAAAAAGCGCAGAAGTACATGAATGCAGAGGACATCACAAGAGCCAGGCGAGGAGAGTCATCCAGACCTGCAGACAAAGGGAAGGAGCGTGAAAGAGACGAAAAGAGGGAAACAAGCAATAAACGGAGCAGGACAGAAAGGATACCTGCTAGAGACCGACTCGGTCCCGCCCCTCTAAGAGAAAGGCAAGTGTTCACCCCCCTCACAGCTACGGTAGAGCACATCTTGTTTCAAATACAAGATGACCCCGCCATAAAATGGCCAGGGAAGATGAAGTCTCCTCCAAATAAGAGGAACCCAAACAAGTACTGTCGCTTCCATCGTGACCATGGCCATGATACTGACAATTGTTATGAACTCAAGCGCCAGATTGAGGACCTCATCCAGCATGGCCACCTGCGCCAATACATTGCGGGTAGGGGGCAAGCACTTCCACCGCCACCACCTCGTATTCCGGAAGACCAGCAACCCATCGGAGAAATCCGAACCATCTCAGGAGGAATGGCAGAGTCGTTCTCTGCCATGAAGGCTCATGCCAGAAAAGCAAGGCATCCTGAGGAGCCACGACCATCCAAGGCGCCAAGGCACGAAGCTGATGAAGTCATATCCTTTTCAGATAAGGATTTAGAAGGAATACAGCGCCCCCATGACGATCCTTTGGTGCTCACTCTAACCGTCGCCAATTTTCAGGTACACAGAATTTTGGTTGATAGCGGTAGCTCTGCAGACATTTTATTTGTAGAAGCTTTGGATAAGCTGAAACTGGGCCGGGAAAGACTGCAATCAGTCAAATTCCCCCTCATTGGCTTTTCAGGGGAAAAAGTATATCCCCTAGGGGCAATCACATTGCCAGTCACTGCTGGGGCAGCACCTCGAAGTTCCACTACAATGGTCAACTTCTTGGTAATAGATTGCCCCTCTGCATATAATATCATACTGGGACGACCTACTCTTAATGCGTTAAGAGCCGTCCCCTCCACTTACCATCTTATCCTCCGCTTTCCAACCCCGAACGGAGTCGGGGAGGTAAGGGGAGATCAAGTAGCAGCTAGAGCATGCTACGTCTCCTCGATGAAGTTCAAGAAAACGCAGGAGGCGTTGCAAGTTGAAGTCTTGGACCCGAGAGACGAGGCCACTACAGAGAGGGGAGAACCAGTTGAAGCACTCACCCCTGTGGTCTTGGATGAAGATTTCCCTAACAGAAGAGCATACATTGGCTCTTCTCTCTCTGAAGATCTGATTGTCAAGCTGACAAATTTCCTGAGAAGTAACATGGACATCTTCGCATGGTCACATGCGGATCTAGAGGGGGTTGATCCCGAAGTCGTAACTCACCGCCTCAATGTCGACCAATGCCACAAGCCCGTCCGACAAAAGCTAAGGGGTGCCTCCGCTGAAAGGGCCCAAGCAATGCACGGGGAGGTCGAGAAGCTAATAGAGAGTGGGGCAGTCAGGGAGGTAGCATATCCTGAATGGCTCTCAAATGTCGTGATGGTGACAAAGGCGAGCGGGAAATGGCGCCTGTGCGTCGATTTCACGGAACTTAACAAGGCATGTCCGAAGGACAGCTATCCATTACCAAGGATAGATCTCCTCATCGACGCCACTGCAGGGCATGAGCTGCTCTCTTTCTTGGATGCCTACTCCGGATACAATCAGATCAGCATGCACCCCCCTGATCAGGAGAAGACGTCTTTCATCACCCCGAATGGGACCTATGCTACAGGGTCATGCCCTTCGGGTTGAAAAATGCAGGTGCGACCTACCAACGCCTAGTAAAACAAGATGTTTCACTCTCAGATTGGGCGAACCATGGAGGTCTATGTCGACGACATGTTGGTAAAGAGTCTCGCCTCTGCAGATCACATTGATCATCTGCAAGAGACTTTCGATGTCCTTAAGCTCTATCGCATGAAGCTAAATCCTGAGAAGTGTGCTTTCGGCGTTGGATCGGGAAAGTTCTTGGGCTTTATGGTGAACCAACGGGGAATTGAGGCAAACCCCGACAAAATCAAAGCCATACTCAACATGAGGTCGCCCACTTCCACCAAGGAGCTACAACGCCTCAACGGAAGAGTTGCGGCACTGAACAGATTTGTTTCCAAGTCTGCAGATAAGTGCCTACCCTTTTTCAAAATTCTCCGGAAAGCTTTTGAGTGGGGACCCGAGGCTGAGGAGGCATTCCAGAAGCTTAAAGCCTACTTGGTCACCCCCCCTCTCCTCTCTCATGCTACACCTGGCGAGGTGTTATACTTATATCTATCTGCTTCGCCTTCGGCAGTTAGCTCTGTTCTTATCAGAAATCAAGATGGGGTTCAGAAACCCATCTATTATGTCAGCAGAGCATATCGGGGGGCAGAATCCAGATATTCGGAGTTGGAAAAGCTGGCGCTCGCCCTCATCTCGACCGCCAGGCGACTACGGCATTACTTTCAAGGCCATACGGTAATTGTAGTCACTGATCAGCCTTTGAAAAGAGTACTGGGAAATCCGGATGTTTCTGGGAGACTAGTCAAGTGGGCGGTAGAGCTGGGCGAGTTTGATGTCCATTATCAACCAAGGGCAGCTATCAAAGCACAAGCCTTGGCCGACTTTGTAGCTGAGCTCACACCCTCGGACGAGGTAACCAAATCTGCCACTCTCTTACCATCATGCACCAAAGATGCACAAATTGATCCACCACACACAGGAGACTCCCAGGAGGATCAGGGATCCCAGCTTCCTCTCCATGGCATTACCCCGGGCGCCGAGGGAACATCTCCCTCCCTGGGCGCCCACGAAACTCTCACCCCGGGCGCCCAAGGCAAGGAGAATCCCTCCCTCCCGGGCGCCCAAGGCCAGGATACTCCCTCCCTGGGCGCCCAGGGCCCTTTGGGAGCCCAACTCCTTTCGGGCGCCCATGACCCCTTGAAAGTACAACTCCATTCGGGAGCCCAGGATGCCCTATCAGGTGGGACCCCAACACTTGATGACAGAGAACCCCCGGTCCAACCTCAGCCAGGTAGTCCAGTTCTCTCGCCAAACCCTACATGGGAGTTATATGTTGATGGTTCGGCAACCAGCGAAGGAAGCGGGGCAGGTTTCATCTTAATTAGCCCTGATGGTACGCCCATCAAGTATGCTGTGAAGCTCCACTTCGTTGCCTCTAACAACGAAGCGGAATATGAGGCCCTCCTCTCTGGCCTAAGATTGGCTATCGAAATGGGCGCCCAGTCCCTTCTTGCTTTCAGTGATTCCCAACTGGTGGTCAATCAAGTGAATGGAGAGTTTGAGGCGAAGGAAGCAAGAATGCAAGATTATCTCAGCATGGTGAAACGACTGATCCAACGTTTCCAATCTTTCCTGATCTCTCACATCCCAAGAGGGGAAAATGTCGCTGCAGACGCGCTCGCCAGACTCGCCTCATCATTGAAGGTCTCCTCCGCCGAACCAACACTCATTGGGCACCAATTACAGCCGAGCAAGTTGAATGTGGCAGACGTCCACTGTGCAGCGGACGAAGCAAATTGGATGACTCCAATAAGAGCTTTCCTCCAAGGGGGCACGGAGCCAGAAGACCCCATCCAGGCGAGAAAGCTCAGAATGAGGGCTTCCAAGTTTACTCTCCTGCAGGATGCGCTATACAAGAAAGGCTTCTGCTTACCATTGTTGCGCTGCCTCTCACCTGAAGAAGCTGATTATGCCCTTCGTGAAATTCACGAAGGAATTTGTGGGAACCACTCTGGAGGACGCTCCCTCGCCCACAAAACATTAAGGCAGGGATTCTTTTGGCCTACCATGGTGAAGGACGCCAAAGAATTCACCAAAAAATGCGACAAATGTCAGCGCTTTGCCACTGTACCGAGGCAGCCACCAGAGGAGCTAACTTCAATTATAAGCCCGTGGCCATTCTCCAAGTGGGGTATCGATATCCTGGGCCCACTGCCGTTAAGCAGAGGACAATGCAAGTTTGTGGTCGTTGCCATCGACTATTTCACAAAATGGGCGGAGGCTGAATCCTTAGCAAGAATAACAGACTCAAAGATCCAAGATTTCGTCTGGAAAAACATAGTTTGTCGCTTTGGGGTCCCCAATGCCATCGTCAGTGATAACGGTAAGCAATTTGACAACAAGCTCTTCAATACTTTCTGCTCCAACCTCCATATAAAGCAGCCACATTCTAGTCCTGCACACCCACAAGCAAATGGGCAGGCAGAAGTCATGGTGCGGACGGTGCTTCGAAACCTGAAGACAAGGCTCGAAAAAGCAAAGGGCCTTTGGGCGGACGAGCTCCCAGGGGTGTTATGGGCATATCGAACTACACCGAGAGCTTCCACTGGCGAGACTCCTTTCTCTTTAGCTTTCGGCACTGAGGCAGTCATCCCAGTCGAAATAGGGATGCACTCTTCACGGGTTGAACTTCATGACCCCGCCACCAATGAGGAAGGACTCCGCATCAACCTCGATTTGTTAGAGGAGGCAAGGGAGATGGCCGCGGTCCGCAATGCAGAATATAAGCGGCGAATGACAAGGTATTACAATTCGAGGGTGAAGCCTCGTTCTTTCCAAGCAGGAGACCTAGTGCTAAAAAAGGTAATCCTCGCCACAAAGGACTCTCGGGAAGGAAAGCTAGGGCCAAACTGGGAAGGACCATACGTCATAACAGAAGTAGTAAGGCCGGGCACCTACAAAATCCGTAGTGCAGAAGGAAAGGTCCTACTCCATCCATGGAATGCGGAGCATTTGAAGAGGTACTATCAATGATGTTCTAAGGGGTCAAAGCAAGTAGGGCGTGGGGCTCGTGCTGATTTATTGTTTTCTTTTTAATGTATATATTGTTTTTTTTAATGGCATGAATAAAGCGTTACATTTTGTGAAAAATCAAAGTGCATTTATATTTCCAAAAGTTAGGCTACTAATTGCCTCTTCAAGAGTCAGGCTATTCAAAAAAACAAATATATACAGCAAATCACCCTGCCCCTAATCACCCTCACCACTATCCCCCTCGTCTTCAGCATCATCATCTCCCTCAGAATCATCAGAGCTCCCATGGCCGGTATCAAGCGCCGCAGACGGCACAAAGCCTGAAAAATCAATGTCGGGGAAGGCAGTAGAAATCTGCCCGCGAAGTTCCTCATAGCCATCAATAAAGGCGTCGGCTAGGCCAATCTTTAGACTCTTGTCAGCATCCGCAAGGCCATCTTCCAAATCGTTCTCAGCCTGAATAGTCTTCTCCTCAGCCTGGAGAGCCCTCTTATCGGCCAGGGCAGCCCTCTCCTCAGCTCGAAAAGCTCTGTCTTGCACCGCCCTTATCTCTGCCGCCAAGACAGCCTCTGACTTGGCCGCCCTCCCGCGGGCCGCTGAAAGCTCAGCCTCTGACTTGGCCGCCCTCTCGCGGGCCGCTGAAAGCTCAGCCTCTGCCTTGGCCGCCCTCTCGCGGGCTGCTGAGAGCTCAGCCTCTGCCTTGGCCGCCCTCTCGCGGGCTGCTGAGAGCTCAGCCTCTGCCTTGGCCGCCCTCTCGCGGGCTGCTAAGAGCTCAGCCTCTGACTTGGTCGCCCTCTCATAGGCCGCCGAGAACTCAACCTCAAACTTAGCCGCTCTTTCGTGAACGGACGAGAGTTCAGTGTCTTGCCTTGCCGCCTTTTCACGGGCTGCTGAAAGCTCGCTCTCCAACCTAGACACCCTCCCGCGGGCCGCCACGCGATCCGCTTCGGAAGCAATAATCCTCCTTTCAGCAGCGGAAAGCTCCTTATGTATGCTCATATTCTCCTGTTTCAGATGAGCATGGGCTCGAGTCCTCGACATCAAACAGATTGACGCATTGGAAGCCTGAAACCATGAACAGCAAATGAAAATGGGAGTACAAATGCGAAAAATGAAAGTCTTGAGAAATGAGAAGATAGACCTTTACCTGAGCCAGACCTTCTAGGAATGTGTCTACTATCTCCTCGACGCCCAAAGCACCAATCCGAGAAACCTCGGGGGGATACACAAATCTCCCTAGCCTGTCTCGGATCGTTGGCGGATTACCAAGTACTGTTGAAGTCCCCGCGCGTGGGAGGCACGAAGGAGGGGCAGAAGGCGTAGACCGTGAAGAAGACGCAGGAGTAACGATCGGGGCCGAGGGAGTCTCTAGCTGTGGAGACACGACGGGGAGTACTACCTGATCCGGTTGCGCACGAGACACCGAGGAGGCATGATCTACCCTCGCTATCTTAGGATTAGGGGTACTCCTGCTAGCGAAGCGAGACCCAATCTCCTCTTTGTATACCGCTACCCCGACCGCAGACTTCCTCTTGGAAGACTTCCTCTTGGAAGATTCACCAGTCCTGCTGCTCCCTTTTGGAAGAAGATCTCCCAAGTCCTTGTTCGGATGAGCTCTTACTACCTGTAATTTGTACTCGTCATCCTTTGAAAGCACTGGGGACTCTGCAAGACAACATTGAGCTCATCTGTTTCAGGGCGTCGACACAAGGCGGTGGGAGGAATATGGTAGGAGGCAACAATCTTGCGAATATCAGCGTCAGAAGTAAGTACGCTAAACACAAAGCTCACCTTGGATCTGTCGTCCTCAGCCATAACTTTTCCCTGATATCTTTTTCGACCAAAACGAAGTATAGCGTCTCCATCTTCCTCGCCCTGAGTACCCGCATCTAGCTTACCGTCATTTTCAGCTCTTAATTTCTCGGTTAGAGTGCTCGAATCTTCCTCATGCCTACCCTGGACGCCCACACCGCTTGGACCACTGGCCTGTTGCCTCGTGCTCTCAGCCCCTGCAAGTGTTCCCACTTGCTGCTGCGTCATCAGAAAGCCCGGGGTGAGCCCCCACGTCTGCTGCGGCTTCATCACTGAGGTACCAGAGGTCGGCACCCTACCCTGCGTCGCCTGGACGCCCCGCGCAGTCGCCGGCGCCACCTGGACGCCCGGCGCCCTCGCCTGCACTGCCTGGGCAGGCGCCACCATCATCTGTGGTGAGGAGAAACCAGCAAGGGCGCCCGCCCCCGGGGCGCCCCCCTGCTTCGGCGACAAGGAAAACTGCGCATCGCCACTCCTGGCTGGGGCGCCCGCCCCCGGGGCGCCCCCCTTCTGCTGCGACGAGGCGCTGCTGCTCGCCACTGGGGCGCCCGCCACCGGGGCGCCCCCCTTCTGCTGCGACGAGGCGCTGCTGCTCGCCACTGGGGCGCCCGCCACCGGGGCGCCCCCCTTCTGCTGCGACGAGGCGCTGCTGCTCACGGCTGGGGCGCCCGCCACCGGGGCGCCCCCCTGCTTCTGCGGCGACGACGGCCCGACGGCATTGACGCGCCTGGTTGGGGCGCCCGCCACCGGGGCGCCCCCCACCCGCTGCTGCGGGGTTGAGCCAGCAAGGGCGCCCCCTTGCCTGAGTGGGGCGCCCGCTGCCGAGACCCTCCATGGCGCCTCCTTCCCTGAGTGCATCACCTGGGCGCTGTCTTGGGCGCCCAGTGGTGTGGGCGGGACGCCCGTCGTCGGCAACTTCCGGCCGCCGGCCGTTTGCTTTTCTCCTTCGTGAGCCGCCGCAAACTTTTCACCCCCAGCTATCTTCTCATCTTCGTTACCCATCGGAGTTCTCTTCTCAGAGGCAATGACAGAGAATATGAGACTTGGTTTTTCTCTTCACTATTTTCTTCTCTTTATACACTTGAGAGGGGGTTTGATAAAAAAAAAAAAAAAAAAACAAAACCTAGAGGAGTGAGGAAAGCTTTGAGGACTCTCTCATTGTTATCCACACAGAGAAAAGAGGAGATTCGCAGTGCAGATAATATTTTTCTTGGAGGGAAAAAGGGACCGAACAGTTTCAATGCCCCCCTTTCAAACTTCTTTGGAGCGCGGGGCCTTGAGGGGCAAATGACGAGTCAGGTCCAAGTGACCCGGTCCAGGTTAATGGGTCGGGTCCAGACAACCCAGTCCGCGGTGAATCCGGATCCAAACCCATGAAGAATCCAAGTGCAGCCACGTCATCCTACAAAGCGGTCACCCTCTAAACTCCCTTTACCCGGTCGCAGGGGAACCGTCAAGTCGTGGGCGTCCATTGAGGGCAGTTCAAGTCGTGCAGGCAGTCAAACCGACTCCGCCACGATCGCTGAAGCGTCGTCCCCATCTGTTAGGGGACGATTATAAAGGGCTGGTCCCTCAATCCATGAAGGACAGGATCAATTTTTAAATTCAATCTCTTCCCTCTGTCTCACCTGTAACCATCTTGAAAATCAGAGAATCTCTCATTTGCAAGTGGACGTAGGTCATTCTTGATCGAACCACTATAATTCTCTCTCTCTTCATTTATTGCACTCGCATTAATTACTTGACCGGTGGTGTCCGAAATATCGCATTTTGGCATCATCAAGAGAGATGGATAAGAGGGTTTTATATTTGAAAAGAGGAGACTGCCGTTAGGGGTTTTAATGGGCTGGGTCAGACCTTGTGCAACCAGTATGGTGCCTAATTTGGGCTCACAGATTAAGGACATGGTCTGAAGCTCATGCCCAGGCTAACCCAAATTACATGCTAGATGCACCTTTTGGGTTTGGTTTAGTTATGAAGGGTCAGACTAGGCCTTTAAGAGTGTAAAGTCCTAGGCTTGAATGCAGCCCATGAGCCTGAAAATGGAGCCCAAACCCAACCCAATGTGAGCTGTGATTGGGTCAGGATAGAAGGCATTCACCCTGTTAGATTTGTGGCTATAGATTAACGTTTGGATAGCAGAAATAGAGACTGGAAACAACATCTGGAAAAGATCAATGGTTCAAGACAGGACCATGTAACCCACTTTGGCATAAAAGGCCAATCACATAAAGAGGGTTCAAGAATTACTAAGCAGCAAAGTAGTCCAAAGAAATGAATACATGGACACTACTATAACTTAAAAACACTACCATTTGTCTGCTGAAGTGGAATGAGTCCTGTTGGATGAATTTTATTTTTACAATTTGGACTATCCATTTTACAAGCTCTATATATGGCTTCTTCATCAGTTTGATGGAAGAAACAATACTGTGCAGAAGAACAATCTGGAAGTACTGAAAACAAAAGGCCATACAAATAAAACTTTCTCTTGGGCAATCATGGTGAAAAAACCCATAACTTGATTCTTTAAGATGATGACAACAGAGAGAAATAGCTGCCTCAATATCTTTGCATTCTAATATTTTCCACACCAAGTATCACAAAAACAAAATCCAAAAACAAGGGAAAAAAAAACTGTAAATTCTATCTCTAGTGCCTCCAACTTCTTAATTTTACTTGTTACTTTGTTTTCTTTGGCTTAAGCTCCGCAGTTGATGCAAATACATCCTAGAATAAGCCAACATACGTCAATCAGCCTGTAATCAGAGAAAAAATATGACCTCAATAATAGTACACAAGATATAATATCTGAAATGGACAAGCACCATCAAATGATGACAGGTTTAATCTTTCCCTTCTGCCATACACATGAAGGCCACAGTGGACTTGGGCAGGCCACCTGAAAGCCCTCTTCATGATAGGACCATGGCTCAGAGTAGGGGCAACAAACAGAAACGTAATACCTTTTCATCTCATTTACTTTTTACTTTCAAAACCAATTATGTTCACTGTCGTCGCTTGTTTTTACAACCAATTTGAATCAAAATCACATTGGGACAAAAAGAAAGATGTTTAGTTGTCCACAGCAAGATTTTCTCCGACCGGACGTCCAATTCTCAATGTTAAAAAGGGAGGGGAGGCCATCGGAACTCCCTTCAATTTCAGAGCACCCACCATTCCAGTGCAGACGTTCGCAAGAGAAAATGCCTAAGTAATTCATAGTAAAGCTGCACTCATGAAGGAACTATCTCAGAATACTTCATCTGGCTCACGAAAAAAGAATATAAGTTTTCTACAAATTGCAGTGACAGCTAACAAGCAAAAGTAGCCCATTTATCAAGTCATCAACTATTTGATTAATCCCAAACCACTCATTTCTCATTTTGCAAAAAAGAAGCATAACGATTTATTTAGTGGAGATTATACCCTTAAAATTGGCTTGGATTATTTTTTTTCATTTCTACTATATGCCATGTCTCCAACATCCTTCAGTGACCTATATATTCACTCTAAGCACTGTCTAAATGGCAAAGCCAGATGTATTTTGGCTGAGGCTCTGGTAGAGGAGAACATTTCCTTTAATTACTGTTTCAAGTTCAACATACTATGTCTTCACTTCGAAAAAAAAAAAAACATACTATTTCTTTAAGAAACTATCCCTTGATCACTTTTGGACGTCAGTCAGGGGTGGAAACAGGGGTGTCAGGTTTAAAAAACACTCATGTTAGACCTTGTAACGACTATGGCAGAAACATTTACATAATTACATGATGGGGGATTTAGAGGCACAACCTGTTACATTGGTCTATTTTGTGCTCTTTCAATATCAAGAATTTATTCCAAGAATCTAAAATAAATGAAAGTCTACATTTTAAACTGCTTTTCTTGTGTTTTAGATTAAATATATATATATATATAAAAAAAAAAAACCTAATATACTTTCATGTTTGAGATAGCTCCTATATGTATTTCATTTCAGGACACCCAACCCTTGGAACTAAATGGACATCACCATGAAAATCAAAAGTGACTAAACAAATTGATGACTAGCTCAATCCATACAACCAAGCCAACTCGGATTTTGGGATGTTTAAAATATCAAAAAGTCTTCTTGGACAAACTTTCTGGTCTGATATTCAAGGACAAACATAGGATTCTAGCCAGAAAGTTTGTCCAGGTAGCATGGCTGTTAAAATCTACTCCCTCCGATGGCTATGATGCCCGAATACTTCAAAATAGGCAAAGTATTGTGTCTCATTGTATCTGATACTTCACTTTTTATGTGTAAAATTTATATCCCTATCATATCCATAGCGTGTCCCTATCGTGTCCATGTTGTATCTAGGCATCATAGTTAGATGGTAAAGGTTAAACAAACAAGATCCTGTATTAACGTTCGCAACTTGTAAATCAAGAGTAAACGAGTGATGCCATAGCCAGAGGCTTTGCGAGAACAGTCAACCCACCACAAGAGAAATAGATAAGCAGCACATAGCACTAGCTATGGAGGGATGAAGATATTAACAGCAACGACATGGCAGTCAATAATATCAGCAGCAGGAAGAAGGAGCACATTCAAATCAAACCCCAAAGTCGCCCACTTGGCCCAGTCTTAATGGTTTTTGGGCCTTAAAACACACACCTGTTTTCTGGTTTTCCTAATGGAAGAAAGGTTGTGGGAGGCTCTTTTTGTATGACTTTTTGGTGGGCCCCATGTGGACCCCAACTCCATATGACTGCATCAATTTTGTTACACAGTAGCTCCAATTTCCAAACAACAAAATCTAACACCATTGTGGGGCTATGTTATATTCAGTTTTCACCCACTCATCATCACTGCTCCCAGATCATCTACATTCGTTCTCCATATGATTCTTCTGCCAAGGCTGCATCTATCACTTACATATATGTTGATAGAAGCATTTAAATTAGCAAGCTCGAGCTGTTATCGCATACGTATATGCTGCGATTCATTTACGAGAAGTATCAACAGTCAAAATCAAATTTTTAGTTATTTATTTAGAAGATAAGCTCATTTCTCAATTTCATTAATATTTTAAAAAAGGCAAACAAGAAATGCGTTGACATTACAAAATTTCATGATTTTTCATTGAAATCCTATCAAATGTTGATGCTTGGATCTATGGCCCTCCAAGTATAGCATTCTCAACATCTTTTCTACTCAATGCATAGCTAAATTTTCTTTCCACATCCTTCTCAAGAGTACCTGGTCCACTCTTCAGGTACCTGCACAAGATGGAAAGCTTCTTAGCAAACACACCAGCAACCTAACATTAAAGAAGAATACCACAAGTCATATATTTCTTAGTAAGATTCTAATGTTTTAGATTCCAAAAAATACGCCTTTTCAAAAGAGGGATTTCTATATGCTGGCTACATCAGAGGGCGTGCTGAAAACATGAGCAAAACCAAACTAGAGAAAGCAAAGGGAAGACGGATCATTGCTTCACCAGCTTCTTAGCCTAACCCCACCTATCTGGGCTCGGCAAAGAGAGATGTTGCTTATTGAACAAATACTATTCAAATTGAACCAAACCATCTTTATGCAAAATTTCATACTGCCTATTCTTGTCAGCTTTTTTAGAAAAGCGGGAGTTAGGGGGATGGGGGTAGTTACTTTGAACCGTGAAGGCAGACAGAAACGGGAAACCAGTATATAGCCCATGTAGTCTCAGGAACTCTTCCCTTTAAAAGTACAATGCGATTACCATAACCCTAGTGATGGGATGGCCTGTTCTTGTCAGGTTTGATGGAACAGAAAAGAGTTAAAATAAACCCATACCATAATTGATGTGCAGATTTTTGGATAAGGAATTTGGAGTGAATGAGCCACTATCTTTATTTATCCATCTCCGAAGCATCACATCATTGGTTAAATAGTTTAACACAGATCATGCACAGTATTTGGGTGGGGGGGTTGTTGTAGGGTTGAAACTGTCAACATGAGTTTATCTTCAAATAGCAATTCAAACTTCTGTCAACATGAGTTTTTATCTTCTCATAGCAATTCAAACTTCTTTCAGAGGCATATAAAGAATCTTGCCATATTTGGGCATGACTACGATGATCGATTGTAATTCACATATAAGAAACTATTTATAGAATTAAAACTACAAAAAAAAAAAAACTAATTCCCTTTATTTTCTGGATGAAAACTCCCTTAGTAGACTAAACTACCACACTGGAAAGCACCAAATTACACTGATTTAGAAAACACTAAATTAGGGCATGACTGCCAATACCAATGGTGCACTCATAAAATAAGCTATTTAGATAATATTCAAAACTGACCCCAGATTAGACAACCGTTTCAAAATCTAATTCAATAGTAAACTATAAAATAATGACATGTACCATCCATCTTAGATGGTTTTGAAATCATATGCAACTTTCTTGAAATTTTCTCCCATTCGTTTTTCCTTTTGTCATTTAGTTTTCCCTCACCTATTCAAGAGACCAACTTACTGAAAATGATTAGCTTCATAGACACTGGGTTGAAGAATTGGATCTGGATATTTTATCATCATTTAAATTCTAGCTTCATTAACTAAAATGAGTCTTCGATAGCAAAATATGCGCACTTAGGGGCCAGGAATGGGATACACAGAAACATCATGTGCCAAGAATGAGAGAGCACTAAGGAAACACCAAAAGAGCATGACTAGCACACCAGTTAGAAACTCCCATTAAATGACTTAGATCCAAGGATTGAATCTGAGAGGTCTATATATTGGTTCGTCTTTCCTAAACCAAGAATCTAAGGGTTAACAAAAAAGGGATCATCCTAAGCATGGAAGAAAGGGAAACACATGGAAAGGTAGGTCCAAGAGATGTAATATAATGCTACTCATACAGCCCTATGCGGAGATTCTCATTCATTAGCCTTCTAATCTCCACAGGATGAAGGATGAATAATCATAGCCATAACTTCCAGTTTAAAATTCTGGTATGTTCTCGTTTGTTTTTAGCTCTGCTCTGCTTTCCCGGAATGAAATGTGGCTGGCAATTTAGAATAGTCTGTTAAATAATGGTTTTGTCAACACCTTCTCCCATCTAATACTTTCCAACGCAACAGAAGTGCTAAAATTGGTTCAATTTGCTTTCATTTTTCTACGATCTAAAAAACATTTTTAACCAAGAAAGGAAGAAGCATATCTTTTGGCCATTATATGGTCTAAAACCATGCCTTGAAACCCTCATGAGATTCACAACAGTTGTTCAGGTTTTCAATTATTTGATTCAACAAATTCTCAGTTTATACCAGTATCATAATGTAACAGCTCACATCATTTTAAGAAAACAAAAGGTCTTAAGGACTCCAACAAAACAGTGAAAAACCAAAATCCACATTTTCAGAGAAACACATGAATGACTTAAAAGGATAAAAAGTAGGCAAACCAAGACCAAGAAACGAATTGCTAATATCAACTTGATACAAACACCAAATTTTGTAGTCAACATAGTGTTAGTGCTTCGCATTTTACGTGGAAATAGAAAATACTTTCTGAGTTCGGGCAATTTTCCTTTGTTCCGTGTTGAAATTTTCTTGGATTTGATTTCCCAACGTGGTTTATGTCTCGCTATCCTTGAAAAAAGAAGATTCAGATATAAGAGTTGCAAGTGATCTCCACTGTTCTAGAGAAATGCAATTCATAGCAGAAAATGGTTTACCACATCAGAAAATGGGAATTGAAATTGAGGAATGTGAAGCCTTGTCATTTTACACACAAATGGTAATTTTGATGCTATTTAAAACTGCATTTGGTCCATTTCCTACAGAAAATGAAATTTTAAGACTTCATTTTCTACAGCTTCAATTTAATTTGCACCAAAACATTTTTTTTATGTATTTCTAGCACTCGTGTAAGGACCACAAAAATGATATTCTACATCTTGGATTGAAGTTCCTTTCTAGAAAAATCACAGAAAATAAAAATGGGGAAAATGTTATATACCTTAGAAACTATTTTCATCTTCTGTAAACGCACAACGGTATCGAAAGACTTGTGTTTAATCGGTTCTAAATTCCTAAGAACTCCAAGGAATACCTTTCACCTCTTTAAACTCAGAAAAAATCCCTTCACCAGAAATTCCCAACAATTTACCATGAAGTGGGGCAAATGGGACCAAAGAGAAACATCCTATGCCCAGGGCAACATGGGAGCTTCTATGCCCGTTGATGGTTGTGGGGCCTACCTTTGATTGATCCAACCCATTCACATCTCATGCACCCCACAGAATAAGTACTTTGCCCTTTTATCTCTTGAATGGGAATGATATAGACCAATGGATTTATCAATATGTGATAAGAATAGTTTAATTAAATAGTTAATATTTTTTTCCATACTTTACACACACGGATACTATGTGATGAAGTGGCAATCTGGAAACCATCCTCATTTAACTATTTAAATGACAAAAAAGAAAAAAGAAATTCGGTAATTTAGTTTTCCAATTCTTTTACCTACACCATGCATGAACTTTAAGAGCTTTTAACTACCAAAAAAAAATGGTTTATGAGCTTTCCTCCATTTTTCATTTCCGAAAGTGTGACGGCTTTTATAATTTTTTTTCTCAAAAAAAACCACTGTTAACATCCTTCAGAGCTTTTTTTTAAAGGTTAGCGTGTATATATTTCCAAAAAAATAAACTCAAAGTACAGAGAATTGGCATGGAAAGTTCTAACCCAGTTGCCACTCACCACACGTAAGCAGCAAACATTGGAGAACTAAGGCCAACAAAATAAAGAATGAGGATCCCACATGCCGGGGCAACAAATGCCCACATGTTGGGGTCAACCAAATAAGAATAGAAAAATAACCACTATTTTGTAAGATACCATGTACCAACCCAAAAGCTTAAGCTGACAGGTGGAAGGCAAGTATATGAAGCCCGGTCGAACCCATTACTTGGACGATATGGGATGTGGGACTTTCCCAACGCTCCCCTTCACGTGTAGGCCCAACAAATTCATGGACAGGCCTGCCACGTGGGCTACACAAGAACGACAGGAACCAGAACCAGCTCTGATACCATGTAAGATATCATGTATCAACCCAAAAGCTTAAGCTGATAGGTAGCAGGCCCAAACAGGTATCTGAAGCCTTGTCAAACCCATTTTACTTGGGCGATGTGGGATGTGGGACTTTCCCAACATATTTGGCATAGACAGACCAAACAAACATCCATTGTTACAAGCATGCTAATAGCCTACAAACAAAAGCACTGCCCTGAACCATGCAGAGCTGAACCAATTAGTCTATTGGGTTTTGATTCCTCACACTCCTTGCAGCAAAAGACTATTGATTGGCAACTATCATATTGCTGCGCATGAGTTCTACAAGCAACCAACCTTTTTGTCTATAAATTTTCAAGCCTATGCTTCTCCTAATCCCCTGATCAGAATGCAAGCCCTTTTATGTTTCAAATCACAAGTGAGGGTTTATACTTTATATACATAGTGTATGGATTCTTTAGGGCCACTCATGGGAAGTTGGAGTCAGATGTTTTTCTATCTCTGTACAATTATATCCAAGTGAAAAACAATCATATAGTTCTTGATTGAACAATAATTGTTCAAATACCAATATAGGTGAAACCATTCATGAAAGGTACCATCAGTTACTCACGCTCAGTTATTTCTTGAATACTCTCTCAGTCTCTCTCACTCTAGTAGGATATTGGTTTCACTTCCTATTAAAAAGCTCAAAATCTGAAATTAAAAAATACCTTGCATAGATGTAATGTTTCTCATTCTAAACCCCATGAGTTTGAGAATCCAATCCACTAGATTTTCTTGCCAATTCCATTTTGATTTATGTTCAGATCTTCCATTTCTAGGGAAAGATCTGATTGGTTTCATCTGAACCAGCTGCTTTATGGTTTATCTGGTGCCTACTCCAGTTCCTTACTTGAAGCCCTTTAAGATACATTATATTCATCAAGCTACTGCCATTCATGGAGTTCTAGATTCTACTAAGAACATGCAGAAAAGCAGAAGATCACCCAAAAGAAGAAAAGTGGTTCTTGTGGAACATACAGAAATCTATATCATTTACCATGGTTCAGATGGTTTTTGAATCAATTAATACTAACTTATTTTTTGTAATTCTTTGATCTTTCTTCTAAAAATTTTGAAATTGGAATTTTTAAAGGCTCACTACTATTCTTCCCCCTTTCTATGGGTTAGAAACTAGAATGCTCCTTAAATATTTTCTCCGAGAAAGAAGAAATGAGCCTTAGCAATGTTCTCCGAGTAAGAAGAAATCCTCTTGAGTTATTACTAGCAAGGTGACAGTGACATTAGAATTTAGATATCTGTTCTATTTTTATTTATTTTTCAGTTCTTTACATCATGCACTATAACTGTCATGCATGATTCTTACATGATATATGGATTGTATTGTATTTAGCCAATCATTTGAAAAATTGTTGCATTTAATGTTTTCTCACATGGAACCAAATAATTCCACCAATCTCACTCCCCACAAACCTAATCTCAAGTACTAGAAAGAAGGTAAATCATAAATTCAAATTGAAATGCAAACACTTCATACTTGCAACTCACAAGAGTATCTACACATCCAAGCTAAACAACTTGAAACTAGCTCCACAAGTACTAGACTTGTGGAGGATTACATAACAATAGCAATGAATAAACCTAGAATTTCCTTCAAAAAAAAAAAAAACTACTCTTTCAGTCTGC
The DNA here is from genome assembly GCA_012931725.1 of Litsea cubeba. NCBI lineage: Eukaryota > Viridiplantae > Streptophyta > Magnoliopsida > Laurales > Lauraceae > Litsea > Litsea cubeba. The sequence goes on along the minus strand of CM022953.1, from coordinate 40,910,523 downwards.
AAAGTTTATATACACTATTACATGCAAAACTACTTAATGACATACCTATATATGACACTTCAATTACACACACAGATTTCTCTAAACACAATCATCCGCATATACTTCAATCTTTCATAAGACTCTTTTAACTCAATCACATAAACAACATTCCAATTTCCCATAAAACGTTTTTTTATCCAGCATAGACAAGTGTAACATAGCCAACATAAAACTTTTTTCGCAAACCACGACATGAATTCTGTTGGCAAAACAGAATTCATGTAGCTGACCACAACATACTTGGGACAAGGCTTTGATAATGATAGAAATTAACGGAAACCCATGCAACTAAGCAACTACTTACTACCTATGATACCCAGGTACTTGTACAAGCACAACATATCTATTTCGGACCGGCGCGGCACGGCACTCATTTTGGTACTACACCAAGTCCATTATTTCATATAGTTGTAGAATTTTCGAAAAGTTTATAGACCAGTATTCACCATATCTGGGGCGGGCATCATAGACTACTACACCCCAATACTTGAACCCATCATAGTGAACACATTGTTCTAATTATGTTGTGGGATTCCTACTAATAATAAGATAAGATGATAGCAGTGCGCCCCAGGGAAGAATGCGATGAAATCTCCATGACAACGCGACTAATTTGATAGAGGGTTAGAATAAGATATACCTAATGTGGAGATCGGTGACGTCGAGGGAGAGCTGGGCGTGCCAGCCGGGGTTCTCGACAGACCAGAGGGCGCGATCATCTCTGCTCTGATGAAACCCTAGCTTCTTCAGCCAGGCTTCGATGCAGGGGAGGCTGTGGGAGTAGAGAGGCTTATTACTTTCAGGGAGCTTCTCCAGCCATGAAGAAAGCTCGTCGGAGGAGTTGCAGAGAACTAGGGTTCTTCTTCTGCTTCTTCTTCTTCTACTGGAAGAAGGAGGAGGAGGAGGAAGAAGATGGGGAGGCCTTAGGGCTTGGGGGCAAAGAGGTAATTTCGAAGAAAGGGAAGGGCGAGAAGGGAGAGAGGAGAGGAAGGAGGAAGAGGATAGGGTGGTTTTAGGGGTAGAAATGGAAAGTGGCATTTTTTTTTCAGTTCAGTTCGGTTCGTTACTCTCAGTCTCACGCACTTTGCAAAAGGAAGGAAGGCTTTTTATCTTCTCGAGTTCTTCGGAGGTGTGTAGGGTTTGTAGCAGGGGTGTACATTAAGTTTTGGAAACCCGGTCCGACCCGGTAACCCGACCCGGCCCGAACGTATTCGGGCGGGGTGGAACATGATCTTAGACCGGATTGGGTCTCACCCGACCCGGAACATACTGATCCGGACCGGGTCCTGAGTTAAGGGAATTTTTATAATCGGGTTATCGGGTCACCCGATAACCCGGTTATAAAAAAAAAAAATTTTGCGAAGAGAGTTTTCCACCACTGCTTCGTTCTTAGACGTCGTGTCTCGGAACACTGTCATCACGGGCTGCGTCCAAAAGGGGAGAGACAAAGACGCCTTCAGATACTTCAATCTCATGCAAATCCTTTACTCTCGTTATTGCTGTGATGATGAAGCATTTGGCGCTGATTCATTCGCTCTATCGAGCCTCCTCTCTTCGACTCATTGCTTGGAGAAGGAACCGAGCATTGGAAAGAAGCTTCATGAATCATGGGTATGCCATTAGGACTGGAATCGTCTCCAGCCTTTCTGTCTCTAATGCATTGATTACATTCTATGCTACATGGGATCGGCTTTGGGATGCAAAACAGGCGTTCGATACAATGCCCCACAAAAATGTGGTGTCATGGACTGCGTCAATATCTGGGTTTGCTCGGTGTCGAGGCTATGAAGAGGAATCATTGAGGCTTTTTGTTCAGATGATGAGAGGCGATACTGGGCAGAAGCCCAATCAGTTCACATTCGCCTCTGTTTTCAGCGCGTGGCAGCATTGCTTAGTTCTCTCAGGGAATTGTGGTGATCTCATTTGCCCTTAAGTTGGGTCACTTTTTCAACATCCATGTCCAGAATTCACTAATTGGGTTCTACTCAGAATGTGGCTGTTTGGAAGACGCTGTCTCTGCTTTTGATGCGTTAAATGAACCTGTTATTGTCTCTTGGAATTCTCTTTTGAAAGGGTACACCCAGCAAGGTAGAGGCGAAGAGGCGCTTCGAATTCTTGATGAGATGTGCAAGAAAGGCACTGCTCCAGACTGCATTACCTTCCTCTCTATCCTGTCTGCGTGCTGTCACGTTGGGCTGACGTTGCATGGTCATTTTCAGTTGTAACCGGGTTACCCGGTAACCCGACCCGGTAACCCGGAAAATCTGGTAACCCAAACCCGGCAAAACCCGGTTATAGATAACCGGGCATTCGGTCGGGTTCCCAGAGTGTATAAAATAATTGGGTCGGGTCAAACCCGGTCCGATAACCCGGGACCCGACCCAATGTACACCCCTAGTTTTTAGTTGTAGAACATCAACATGGTAATAACTCAAAAGGGTATCAACTCATCTTTTTGGAGACCTTCTCAGGTGTTTGTAGGCTTTCAAGTGAAAGGGGGAAATTTAAAGAGGATGTCATATTATTATTATTAAAAAGAAAAGAGAAGAGTTTACTAGAGGTTAACAAGATCAAAAGAGAAGAAGGAAACAACATAACAAGAACATAGACAACAAAAGGCATGGGATTGAAAGCCGTAAATGCTGTGGCCGCTACAAAAGCGTCGGCTTGAATCAGGCACTAGATATGGAGATCTGCGATTGACCACTAGAGATTAGTCATGTATGGTTTGCTCTTCAAAATCCAAGGATAAGAGTGGACAGCCTGTACGTAGAAGATGATAGTGGATGATTGAGATTTAATGGAAAGAAGATGATGGTGGATGATTGAGATCTAATGGAAAGAAGAGGGTGTTCTTTTTCTATTTCTTCTACTGTTGACACAAAAAATGTCACTTTGCCTTTTTAAGATCCAAAGAGCTACATGAAGTCGCAACCTGCCATAAATAGGCAATGCTGCTTCCAAAAATCAAATCTTGTCAGAATCAAACAAAAAACTGCAAGATTCTTCCAGACAGCCAAAAGAGGAGTACACAAGAAGTTTCGGGCCATTTCAAAATCATTTGGCCTAACTTCGCTTCTCCGACAGCCGAAAAGGAGCTCTCGGCGGCAAAAGCTCTCCGGGACCATGGTTTCCAAGACAGAGCCTATGGATCATCTTAAAATGACTCCAATAGGTTCCCTGTCAAATTTCAAGTCAATCGGACATCGGTTGACCGCACATCAAACCGCGACATCTTCATCGCGACAAAAAGCAAGTCTACAGGTGATAGGACCCCAAACGGCTTCAAAACTCAAACAAAAGCCTATGGTTGGTCTTATTTATTGCTCAGGAGGCTTCACACCAAATTTCAGGTCATTCCGACATCGTTTGACCCAGTTTCAGCTTCTGACGGAAAATCGGCAGCTCTGCGCGACAAAGTCTTCGGCTTTCTCAGGAAATTGGAAACTTTGCAAAATAAAATGCAAGGATTCTCATCAGGTTTCCTACAAAGAAATCAGGCCAGTAAATGGTCAAAATGTCAAGGAAAAGTACAGAAGAAAAAGAATAAAAAAAAAGCAAAACCGGACGCAAAACGGGACACGAAAGGGGGAAAACCCCCCCAGGGTCGCCGGCGACCTTGGACCCCGGGGTCGCCGGGAAAGCCCCGGAAACCCCGGTTTTCGCCGTTTTTTTCGCGATTCGAGGAGCCCAGCCTCTGGTACTTTCCAAAATTCATGCTTTTGAGACACCAAGTCCTCTGACATCCGTCCAAAACACGGGTAAATCATCAAGAGTATCGAAGACAGTATTGATCGCCACCCGGTCAACCAAAAAAGTGTGCTTTCTACCCGACCGATCGAGAAATCGACAGGACAGATGGCACCGACCCGCTGTTGGCAACAAACACCTGAAATTACATGGTCATCTGATGTCGATCTACATGAAGATCCATCGATGATCATCAACAGAAGAATCTCAAAAGACGTGGCACGGCCCGCGACTCTTCAGCTGCTCGGCGACCACTTAATGCGATTAATTGACTAACTTTATTACAGTCATTAATCCATTTCTTTGGACGGCCTAATCAGAAGCAAGCATTCGGGAGTTACAAGTCAAGAAATTCATGGCATTTAACCCATGAAACTCCTCCCATCATGGCGATTAAAGGCGATTAAATGCCCTCAATCTCCTCCGGCCAATCAGAAGCCAAGAAAAAGGAGTTACAAAATAAACAATTCAATTTTGTAACTCCTCCCATTATGCGGCTTAATGACAATAAAAGCCCATAAACCCACCTAAAAGGCTACCTAAAAGCCTATAAATAGGAGGGCTCTCCAAGAAGAAAAAACACACAACAACATCAACAGACAGCAGACAGAAATCCAGAGAAAGGAAAAAGAGAGAAAACTCTGCGGAAGTTCTACACCGGCCACCGCAACAAGGTGACAAAAGTCCCTTGGGGGGTACCCCCCCCCCCCCCAAGGTCCTTGCCTTCTCCTCCTGCCTCCAATGGCTTAGATATGGCTTTTCAGCCCGTCTACTCGGCTTTTTATTGGACATAGGACCTTCCTTTGGTCTTTGTCCTCTAAAAACCTGAGGTTATAGCCAAGCCAAGCGAATCAATAGCATCTTCTGTTCTCATCTGCATGGATGATGGCAAAGCCCACATATGGCTTGCGACCGTCAATCTAAACGAGTCCCCCACAATCTCCTGAGAAGTTAGATCCTCCTTTTCTTGCTTTTCATTGTAGTTTGTATTTTTTTTAAAAGAGACAAAAATCACAATTCTTGTCTTTCATTGTTGATAAGGATTGTAAATCGGCTATAAATGCCAAAATCGGCTATAAACGCCAAAAATCGGCTATAAACGCCAAAATCGGCTATAAATGCCAAAAAAATCGCCTTTCACGGCAAATCAAGAAAATGTCTCTTTTCTTAAATATATGTGCAATGGAAAACTTGAAAGAAGTTGATTTCCTTTTTTACTTGCGAAGGTTGATCCCCGGATCACCACTTGCAATTCCAAGTAAAATAGAAAATCTGGCACACCCACAAAAAAAAAGAAATGTTGATGCACGCCCTTGCCCCCCGGTTACGAAAGGGTCGGACCCGACGGACTCCCACGTCCGCCGACCTCGGTAGAACCAAGCAGGAGCGCGGTCCATCAAGCTGGCACCACCCGGTGGGACTCGTTTATTTGAGAACACGATGCTAGAAATGAAATATTTGCATATCATATATTTTGCTCTATGCTTATATTTCTTTTCTTGATTCCTTGGCTACTTTATAATTGGTGGCCTATGTTGAATTCCGCATAAAAAAAAATGAGATGAGATTTTTTGTTTGGAAATTTTAATTCTTTGAATTTATTTCCACTCTTTCTCTTTTCAAAAAAAAAAAAAGAAAAACAAAAAAAAAATCAGATTTTTCAATTTGGATTCAAAATTGAGAAACCTTGATCCGTTCCTATCGTTCATCGCGCTTGCAGAAATGTTGAGCCTGTTCGACTAAGGTTTTGGGCCATGGTTTCTCTTCGATGAGTTCATTAAAAAAAAATATATATATATATATAAAAAAATTTTAGATTTCTCAATTTGGATTCAAAATTGAGAAACCTTGATCCGTTCCTATCATTCATCGCGCTTGCAGAAATGTTGAGCCTGTTCGACTAAGGTTTTGGGCCATGGTTTCTCTTCGATGAGTTCATTAAAAAAATATATATATATATATAAAAATAAAAAAATTTAGATTTCTCAATTTGGATTCAAAATTGAGAAACCTTGATCCGTTCCTATCGTTCATCGCGCTTGCAGAAATGTTGAGCCTGTTCGACTAAGGTTTTAGGCCATGGTTTCTCTTCGATGAGTTCATTAAAAAATATATATATATATATATAAAAAAAAAATTTAGATTTCTCAATTTGGATTCAAAATTGAGAAACCTTGATCCGTTCCTATCGTTCATCGCGCTTGCAGAAATGTTGAGCCTGTTCGACTAAGGTTTTGGGCCATGGTTTCTCTTCGATGAGTTCAAAAAAAAATATATATATATATATATATATAAAATTTTAGATTTCTCAATTTGGATTCAAAATTGAGAAACCTTGATCCGTTCCTATCGTTCATCGCGCTTGCAGAAATGTTGAGCCTGTTCGACTAAGGTTTTGGGCCATGGTTTCTCTTCGATGAGTTCATTAAAAAAATATATATATATATAAAAAAATTTTAGATTTCTCAATTTGGATTCAAAATTGAGAAACCTTGATCCGTTCCTATCGTTCATCGCGCTTGCAGAAATGTTGAGCCTGTTCGACTAAGGTTTTGGGCCATTGTTTCTCTTCGATGAATTCATAAAAATAAAATAAAAAAATATATATACATATATAAAAAAAAAAAGACATAGACCACTAAGGTTAAACCAACTGTGTTCTTTGATCATGGTTGATTCAAAGAAAAGCCTTGTCCAGAGTGTGGAGACAGCTTGACTGTTCTAGGCAAGGGTCCTCCAAACGGGTTCATTAAGTAATCCTACCCTTACCTGGGGGCAATTCTATCAATCAAGATTTCATAAGACCGGGTTAGGAGGCCTATGTGTACTCTCTCGTCTTTTAAACAAATAAAAAAAAAATAAAAAAAAATATAAAAATTTTAAAATAAAAAATAAAAAAAAAATTTTCAAAAATCTTAAAAAAATAAATAAAAAAAATATATAAAAAAAAGATTTTAAAAAAAAAAAATCTTCAAAAAAAAAATCTTCAAAAAAAAAACTTCCGTCATTTTGGGTTTAGATTAGAGAAATCTTGGTCTTCTCCTTTCTGAGCACTGGCGCTCGCGGAAATCGCTGAGCCCGTGTTCAGATTGGAGTGCCTTTTGCTCTCTTTGATGAACCCGATATTGGCCTTTCAAAAAAAAAACTCGTCATTTTTAGATTCAGATCCGAGAAATCATGGTTCATTTCTTTCTGAGCATTGGCGCTCGCGGAAATCGCTGAGCCCGTGTTCAGATTGGAATACCATCTGCTCTCTTTGATGAATCCAATCTTGACCTTTCAAAACAGAGAATCTCATCTCATAGATGCGGTCTCAAAACATTTGTGTCTAGCGGTACTAGTACGCCCTTTCAGGGTCTACTGTATTGCGACCGGCACATTTGTAACTCCAACTTTATATTCTTCTTACCTCGAGCAAGCTCTGCTTCTCGATAAGTCGAATTTAAGTTCACAATTGCTTCTAGCAGTAACTGGGATGCCCATTCCGGGCTTACCATATCTGCGATCAGAACAATTGTACCTTCTATGGCATTTTGCCTTCCTCATATTGCTTGGGTCATCTACCTCGAGCAATTTGAAAAGACGAAACCATAGAACTTCCCATTTATGATCATTATATTCTTGTGATTACTAATGGATGTGGTCTTGTTTCAGAAATTTTTGAAAAAAACTAACAATGGCAGCTTCACTAACCATTACTTTCGACGAAAACAAGCACCAACTCATGCTTCAACAGAAGCAAGCCACGCGCACCTACAAGCGCCCCATCAGCTGCCGAAGTGTCAACCCCCTCGGCGACTCTCTGAACTCCGGGTCGACCTCGACTCCCCGGACTATCGTCTTTGGGACGCTGGGACCATTCCCACTTCCCGAGGAACAAAACTGCTCCCTCCAAGAAGCAGAAACTCGCCTCTCAACGTGTCACTACCGTGACACTAAAGGCGAGCACCAGAAGGCCTGAAGCCCGTGGCAGCCCCACGAAGCCTCGACCTGCAAACAACCGGGTCTACCCCAAGACTTGGTCCCCAAGACCTTCACCAAAACAGAGAAGGTCCCAGACATCCACTAAGCCAGCATTCCTGGCCCCACTAAAGGAGAACCAGTTCTATCCTCTTGCTTACATGAAAGAGGAGAGACCCATCTCAAACCTGACTTCCAAGTCAACCCAGCATGAGCCGGCTTGTTCCTACAAGCCCAAAATCAAGTCATGCATCACAAGGCCTCCACAAGCACCTGCTAAGGCCTTCAAATCTGCAGTTCGACCCTTCATCTCTACAGGGGCCGAACTTCACAAATTCAAAGCTTCGCTGCAACAGGCGAAGGACAGGGTTCGCATCCTGTCCTTGCCCAGCTACAGAGAAGACAGGCTCGGCTGCTGCACCCGAGGGAGCACATCCTTCATCGTCAAAGCCCAGTCAGAGCTGACCGAAGCTCAAATTGCTCGCCGTATACGCCGCCGCGCGTTATACCAGCAAAAGAGACTACAGAAGCAAAGGACCCAACCTCCCACACTTCAAGTCTCTCCCAAATGGGTCGAAAAAGAAAAACCCAACCAAGTTGCTGCCGTCCATATGGTTGGAAAAACCAGAAGGCGCCAAAAATCAGCAACAAAAATCCATGTCCGACGTCCAATGACCCGCAGCGTCTCAAGGACAAGAAGACATTCAGAAGAATCCCCTGCTCCTTCAAGCAAAGGACAGCAGAGTGATCCTTCCTCAAGCTCCTCTTCAAAAAGAATGAGCCCCAGCTCAGTCACCAATACAGTTTCTTCGTTCGAATCACGAAGGATGAATGTCTTGGCTACAAATTCTGAGCCACCACCCCGCAATCCACCTCCAGAAGATGCGATCACCCGCATCCAGCAGTTGGAACAGGGCCAGCAGAGGATTGAAACTCTAATGGAAAACCTTCTCCTCGCCTTCCAAAATCAGGCGAACAATGAACCTCCTCCGAATCATCAAGACGACGAGGTAAATAAAGAAAAAAATGAGTCACGCGCCCTTACCAAAAAGGACGTAGACGGTATCCTCGCCAAAGCAAAAGAAGAGGATATACTCAAAGAGCATGGGATCAAGCCACCATATCCCTTATGGATGGACTCGGTCCCGTTCCCCACCAAATCCAAGCATCCTACTCTCCAAACATATACGGGGAAAGGATCAGCCAGACAGCACGTCATCCACTTCAAGATCTTGACGGGAGCTATCGCGGATCAAGATGCACTCAAAATCCGCCTCTTTGCAAGTACCCTAAAAGGTACGGCCTTCGATTGGTACTTCCACTCTGCCGGAGGACTCAATCCAAAATTGGGCCATGCTAGAGACACGCTTCCTGACTCACTTCAAAGGTGAGGATCACCCCGCTACTATGGCTCAGCTGTGCAGCCTAAAACAGGGGGAGAATGAATCAACATATGACTTCATTCACAAGTGGAAAGCAATGGCATACAAATGCTCTGATGTATTGCCACAAGCGTCGTTAGTCGACATCTGCCGAAACAACATGAGAGCCAGAATCCGCTCCATGATCATCGGCAACAAATCAAAAGACCTGGGAGAACTCCTAGAAGCTTCCATGGAAGCTGAAACGGTGATTAAAGACCTCAACAGTCAGAAATCATCAAGAAAAGAGCCAACCGCCATTACGACCTCAAAACCAAAGAAGAAAGAGGTCCTCAATGTGCAGACCAAGTCAGCTCCTCAGCCACCAAAGAAAGCTGAAAACAAAGCTGCTGGTAAGAGACCTGAACTCTCTGATGCCTTCAAAGAACGAGTAGAGAAGAAATACCCGTTTGATGAAGATGTTGATGAAATCTTCGGGGCTCTTGTGGCAAACGGCAAGCTCACCTTGCCTGAACCAAAAAGACCGGGTGATGTTGGCAAAACGAACGATCCTCGGTACTGTCCATACCACCAGATGATCTCGCATCCTCTCAATCAATGCTTCGTTGTGAGAGAGAAATAAATGAGATGTGGAAAAACGGAGTCATCACCTTTGACAAAAACTATGGGTCTGCCTCCGTCAACATGGTGACATGTGGACAAACATCAAGATCACCGAAGAAAAAGATCACTACTTCCTTCAAGGTGATAAACTCAATCGAAGCGTCCGAGGAACTGGTTCCTTACCCGACACCAGACGGACAACCGATATGGGTACATCCCGATCTCCTGGAAGATGAAAATTGGGAGGTCGTGAAAACAAAGCCTACAGCTCAACAGCGAAGGCAGGCTAGGGAAACATCTCCTCAAGCTCAAACGGCAAGAGAAGACCCAGCCAAAACTAGAGGTCAAAGAAAAGGCAGAGGCTTCCTCTACCACTTCACTGGAGGCAACAAAAACATCCCTTCCAGAGACTTCAAAGGGGGTAAGGAAATCCACTCTCAGTGATTTCATGCCACCTCAATTCAAAGAAGCCATGCATGAGGCATCATACTCTTGCAATTCAGTAGTTGGATTCTCGATTGATGGATACGAATCCAGCGACACCGATGATGGATTCGAACCCAACTACACAGATGAGTGGGAGGAATCCCTTGAAACAGGAGAATATCTCTCCGATGAAGAATGGGTTCCTGAGTCTCATCTTATGCCAGTAATCTGGTATAACCCCCTACAGCCACAAGGATCCTGGTCTGATGATGAAGAAGACCAAGAGGCTGTACAAGAAAATGCTGCTGACCCAGCACCTCTCATTACTCCAGTGGAAATCAACAATGTTGAGCCACAAAGAGATGATGAAGAAGAAGATCTGGCTCCCATGCCTGATCTTGAAGAATATGCAAGGATCTTGCAGCTGTAGACACCTCATTTGGCCCCTATGATAGCCTTAAACACCTGTCATATATAGCGATGCCCCCATTTCACCCATAATTGAATGATTAATGACATAATTCAGATTAATTAATGACAATGAAGATGCTTTTTGATAGTTTTAGACTTAGTTCAACGACTCCCAGAAATTCATGAGAAAAAAGTCGAATCGCATTGAGATCTCGAGTCCAACTCACCTTTCGCACAAGGAGCGGACCACTACACTAACTCTACATATTCCAGACTACTTAAGATATGCTTAGGCTAGTTCTTACCAAGATTACACCAAGTTTACCCAAATGCCATCCGATTACCCTAAGTTAGGAAGCCACATCCATTGATCCAGAGGTCCCCATCTTTTCTCAGCCCATAATCATTAGGACAGTTAGACCATTGGATTCTTCACTTCAAGAGCTTTCCAACGGTATGTAGAACGTCCAAATCCGATAAGCGGATCAAAAGTTATGAGTCTTCGAAGTTTGCCTTAGAAAGAGTAACAGAGATTCATCTAGGCACCACCCAAGGGGCGCCCACCCTACTCAAATTCACCTAGGCGCCCCATGTGTGGCGCCCTCACTAGTCATGGTCACCTAGGCGCCCCATGTGTGGCGCCCACCCTCCGAAATCACTAGTTTGACCTAAAACAGACCGGAACCACTCAACGTAGGGACCAAACTCCGAAAATGAATTGACTCCACCTAGGCACCCCATGTGTGGCGCCCACCCCACTCTTTATTCCATCTAGGCGCCCCATGTGTGGCGCCCATACTCTTCAGCCCACCTAGGCACCACATGTGTGGCGCCCACCCTATTATTCCACAAACTTAACTTAAGGCAGCCCATAACCACTCCAAGCAAAGACCCAAACAACTTCCATCTAGGCACCACCCTTGTGGCGCCCACACTCTCCGGTCCACATAGGCACCCTGTGGTGGGCGCCCACACTGTCCAGTCCACCTGGGCACTACCCTTGTGGCGCCCAGTCAATTAAGTGCTACTGTAGGTCCCCTCAATTGAACATCTATCCATTCTATTCCGACTTCAGATGGGACCAAACTTTGAGAATGACCCGAACCACGTAGGCTCCACCCCATGGGCGCCTACCATGAACCAGTCCACATAGGCGCCAGCCCTGTGGCGCCCACCCTATGCAGTCACCTGGGCACCACCCCATGGGCGCCCAGCCTCTTTTCCAAACCCTAATTTATCCCAAAACACTTAAGCCGCCTTGGGATGCGTGAAACCTTCTAGAAACACGAACTAATGAAGCCCTAGCCCTCCTAAACTCATCCCAAACCTCTATTTAAGGATCTCTTAACCTCATTTACAAGGGAGCTACCCTAAAAAGAGAGAAAAGTATAGAGAATAAGCAAAAAGGAGAAAGGTAGCCACCATTAGAGAGAAAGCTTCAGATCTAGAGAAGAAGAAGGGGAAATAGAGGAGAAGACTTCCATATCTTCAACTAGAGCTATGGTTCTTCGCGTAAGCCTTGTTCTAGGAACTTGAAAAGTGTGATTCAAACCGGTATTCCTAGATCTTTCTATTCTTCTGCAGCATTTTATCATCATCTTTGTTTAGAAACATGCTTAGGATCATTCATGCATCATAGATCTATATTAGTTCTTGATAAAAATGGTACCAGCATCTCATCATATTAATAACATGTTTAGATTCATACTAGTGGTGTAGATCTACATTGATTTCGTAGTTCTAAGTGCTTAACTAGGTTAGATCTCCCATTTATAGCATCATCATCCTCATTTAGATCGAGGAGGTCGTGAAAAGCCTATCTCAGAAGGCTGGGCGCCACCCACTGGGCGCCTACCATCTCTGGTTTGGCTAGGCGCCACCCTCTGGGCGCCTACCCTTCCGAGAAAGGGTTTGGGTTTAGATCTCTACTTGTTACATCATTTTCTCGTAGATTTGTTAGTTGCATCATTAGTAGTTCGCATTAGGACATCCGCATCAGTTACTAAATATCGGAAATTGTGTTGAAAATCTTAAGACTATTGTGCATTCATTGCGAATCTTTGAAAACCCTGACTGAGCAGGGTAGGCACCACAGGTGTGGCGCCTAGGTGGACTGTTCCACCTTTGTGCACAAGTTTCGATCTCTCGCATTTAGTTCATTTAGAAATCGCATAACAATGATATGTTTGCTTGTTTGATATGCTCTGAACTTCAAATTATTGTTTTTATCACACACCACCATATCATCTGAAACATAAAGTCATAAAAAACCCAAAAAAAAAATCATAAAACATAAAACTATTTCTTCTCTTCCCTTACTCTCTAGTAAATTAGAGGAGAAACCAAAAACAAATTAAAAAATACAAAGAAAACCCAAAAATAGTAGGTAGATAGCCTAGATTATCAAATCTCGTGCCTAAGTAGGATAAACCCTAAAATATCATAGTTAATTAACTTAAGAATTGCCAAATCATTAAGAACCCTAGAACAAACAATCTAATTGATGTGGACTGAAATTGGACTAAGGAATCACTAAGATTGTTTAGGGAACCGCTTCTCCTCTCTTGAGCTTAACTTGCTTATTCACTAAAGGTCCCTAATTAAGGATTAAACACAATTATTTAAGGCTCTAATCTCACATCAATTAATACAATAAATACCTTTAATCCAAAAGATCTTGAGACCTTAATTAATTCGGATTAAAAATAACCAAGAACTTAATTAAAACCCTAAAACAGATCCATCTGGGCGCCACTCCCTGGGTGCCCTGCTGACAAGATCCACCTGGGCACCACTCCCTGGGCGCCCAGCCTTTTCATTCCCTAAGAGGCTCTATTTAAAATTTAATCTAATTAATTAAGACTTTAACCAACCCTAATTAACACACTAAAATACTTTTAACTTGAAAGACCTGAAATCTTAACCAACTTAAACTCGAATCTACCTAAAAGATACAAAACTAACAAACCCTAAAAAAATTCATCTAGGCACCACTTCCCTGGCGCCCTGCCTACCAAACCACCTGGGCACCACTCCCCTGGCGCCCTGCCTTCCAATCCACCTGGGCACCACTCCCCTGGCGCCCTGCCTACCAAACCACCTGGGCACCACTCCCCTGGCACCCAGCCTTCCAAGCCACCTGGGCACCACTCCTTGGGCGCCCAGCCTATCAATCCACTTGGGCACCACCCTCTGGGCGCCCAGCCTGTGAGCTCCACCTACACTACTCGTTTCTTGGAAACCAATCAATTAAAAACTAAACCTAATTAACTTAAATCTAATTCTTTCTCAACTGAATACTAAAAGATACTTTTCATCCAAACGCATTAAACCACAAAACCCAACTTCGAATCAACCTAGAACATCAAAACCAACCCGAACCTCAAGACAGCCACGTGGGCACCACCCCCTTGGCGCCTAGTCTGTCAATCCAACTGGGCACCACCCTCTGGGCGCCCAGCCTGTGAATTCCACCTACCCCGTCCATTCCTTAGGAAACCATTAAACCCAATTAATTGGAACCCGATTCATCCCCAACTGAACACGAATAAACACTTTCCATCAAATCCTAGACCCTTAAATCAATTCAAACCTGAGATTGACCAAAGGATCACAAAACCCAACCGAACCATAAAACACATCCATCTGGGCACCACACCCTGGGCGCCCAGTCTACTCCTTTTCATAAAAGCCCTAAATTCACAACTTAACCTAATTAATTAAAACCTCAAACCAATCCCAGTCAACATAACATAATACCTTTAACCTTAAAACACTTGGAACCTTAATCGATTCGGACTTAATACCCAAAACCCTTTGGAACCGACCAAACCATAAAGATTTCACCTAGGCACCAATCCCTTGGCGCCTATCCTATCAATCCATCTGGGCGCCACCCCCTGGGTGCCCATCCCGCCAGTTTCACCTAGGCACCACCCCCTGGGCGCCTAGCCTACATTTCAACCCTACCCAACCGACTCAACTAAAAACCAATAATTAAACACCTTACAACTTAAACTAACTAAGACCAGAACCTAAATTAATCTCCGGACCCACAGACCAATAATTAAATCCTATCCGGCACAACACAAAATCACAGGCAAACCACCTGGGCACCACTCCCTGGGCGCCCATCCTGCCAATTCACCTGGGCGCCACCCCTTTGGTGCCTATCCTTCCACTTGCACTAAAACACGAATCCTCATTTTATTTCAAAATCCGGACCCGCATCACTTTGACATTAGAACAGCAGAGACATTAAAACATTCCTCAGAGTGAAACATAGCCCCTAAACCCCCAGAATTCTGAAAAGAGATCGAAAAGTCTGAAAAGCATAAACTGTTAGGATAGGCTCCACCCCCTGGGCGCCTACCCTGTTTTTAATCTTGAATTGTGATTTTCGACTACTTTTTAGAATTCTGATTTAAATTAAAAATAACATAAGTTTAAAATATAGAAGAACACATTAACCAGATCCTTAAAACATCTCTAAACCACTCTCAATCAAAACCACAACTCACAACAAATCGAATCAATTAAGATCTTACTCAACAAACTGCTTAGGCGCAGG
This sequence comes from Litsea cubeba, assembly GCA_012931725.1. NCBI lineage: Eukaryota > Viridiplantae > Streptophyta > Magnoliopsida > Laurales > Lauraceae > Litsea > Litsea cubeba. The sequence continues at coordinate 40,895,379 of CM022953.1, read as the reverse complement.
AACTATCAAACTTAGGCTATTTACACCCTAGGATCAAATTGGATTACCTTGTTAGGTAGTTTAGAGCATTAGGCTTCACCCCATCACTCTTCCTGTTCCGTTAGGGAATTGGGAAAGCTGATGTGGGCGGTCTAGGACCTTAGGTTAAGGTTAATCCGATGATCAGTAATAAAGCATTAATTACGTAAATCCAAGTAAATCCCCTAGTTAGGCCCTTCTAGCCCCATATCAAAAATCCATAAAAACTATAAAACCAACAAAATAAACCCAAAAATATTTTCCTTTTATTTCTTCCTCCACCTCAGGTGCCAGATATTTAATTGAACTTAATGATAAAGGAAATGAAGAACTGACTTCTAAAATTGAATAAATGAGAATGATGAGATGAGATGAGTGATTTCACACACACTTTTTACTTCGGCCCATCGGCCACCCTTAAACAATCACGGCCCATCGGCCACCCTAAAACAAACACTGGCCCATCGGCCACCTCCAATCAATTACGGCCCATCGGCCTTTCATTTTTATCACTCGTGTATCGCACACGAAAAACACAGAAATCACAAGTCAAAGTCTCATTTGCATCATCATTTTGATTTGAAAAGTCAGCCTTTAAACCTTATTTTGCCAAGGGATCTGAAGGGGGTACCCGGGAACGGGGCCAATCCTCTTCTTAAATATTTGGCACCTCCCCCCATTTATTTTCTTTATTTTACTTACTTTATTTTACTTGGATTTATTATGATTATGCTGTGTGAGGATTAACCTTTATTTGGACTTTAACTCATGACCCTAATTTGACCCTATATTAAAAAGACCCAAAGAGACCCAAATTAATGTGACAGGACAACCGTCGTGTGTTGCCGGCAGCACATTAGACGAGAGGAAGAACCCACCCACTTATTTTCTCCCCACATTTCTTCGGCTTTAGTCGAAGAACGGTGTTACGGCCGTATCCGTAGCTGGCGATCATGATCCATTGATTTTGAGGATAGTCGGAATCCTCATTTTCGATGTAAAATTTAAATAGCATATATAGATGAATAGAGATTTCCCAACGCAAAATGCAAAATTCCCCTTAAATTCCTCCTTTTTTGGGGGGGTCGAAATTCACATCCGACAGCAGCGACTCGCTCTAGAACAAGAGCAAGAACGCGTCAACGAGCCTCCTCGCAATCCAGAGCCTGAAGTCCCTGAAGACCACCAGGTACATCCTCCCTTAACTCCTGAAAATGGAGAAAAATTGCTGGATAGACGATCCTCTCACATCCGAGGATGAGTCTGACTCCGATCAGGCAACGTCTCCCGTCAGAGCTTCCTGTAATGTGATAATTCGGGATTATAGCTCTTCCGAAGCATCGTCTGATGAGAGCACTTACACTCCGGCGACGCCTAGCAATGTATCTTCTGGAGCCACCTCGTCTCACGTGACTTTCACTGAGATGACACCCTCTCAGGTTTCTTCTCCTGAGACTGTGCCTTCAAAGTTCACACCCTTCCTGACTGAAGAATTCCCAGCCATCGATGCTTGGGACGATGAATTAGTCAACGAAGAAGAAAGATTGCTGGATGCTGTTCAGGACTTGTTCCCGGAAAATGCTCCATGTAACACAATCACTGAGGATGGTAACTCTGCTGCTGATGCATCCTCAGCAAATGAAAAACGACAGCCTCTTGATCTTGAAGACAATCTTCCAAACGAAGACCCTTCTCAAGAAGCTCTCGAAGTTGGTAGAGGCACCCGCTCTGGCCGGAACTACCACAAAAATTACAACCAATCTTCCTTTACATATGTAAATCCTTCGGGAAAAGATGTTGTAAGCGCCCCTAGTGGCAACAATGATGAACATGCAGGCCCTAAGGAGGCTTTCAAGTATGACTTGATTGAACACTTCAAGCACATACCTGCACGTCTGCACATCCTAGATTTGTTGCGAATGTCTCCGCACACTCGTGATAATCTCATTTCAGAATTACAAAAGCTGAATGAGGATGTCGACAAACATGCCCCGCAAGTCCTCCAAATTGAATTGGATTACCGGGTCAAAAACTCAGAAGCCTCCTCAAAGGAAGAAAAGAAGAAAACTGAGGGATCATGCATTGAATGCCTCTCGGTTAAAAAAGCAGCCAGTGCAACCATCGCCTTCACAAAGGATGACCTCCTACTTGGCGAAATCAGGCATAACCGACCCCTGTACTTCACAGGGTATATCAAGGAAATGCCTATGCATAGAGTTCAGATCGACCCAGGTTCTGCACTCAACCTTATCTCCACATCGGCTCTTGAAGAGTTGGGCATCCCACCCAGCAAACTGAGCCACACATCTGTATCTATCTTTGGATACGATGGGAGTACTCAAAGGCCTATCGGCAAAATCAGGTTCAAATTGCAAATCGGTGATCTTATCTCTGAGGTCACAGTGTATGCAATAAAGACCCCTTCATGCTACAACATCCTTCTCGGACGCCCTTGGATCCATGAGAATGGTGTTGTCCCTTCAACTCTACATCAATGCATCAAGTTTGTTGGCGACGACGGCATGATACATCGAGTCTTTACGGACAGAAAACCCTTCAAAGGTAAAGAAATCCACTTCGCAGACTCACAAATGTATGAAGGTGAAAAAGAAGAAGAGGAGAAGCATACAACATCCTTTGCCGAAAATCTCCAGAAAGATAAAGGCAAAGCTCCTCAACAATCACCGGAAGAAAACAAACCATCCGGTAAATCTGAAGAGAGCATGCAAACTCCCTTCATCATCTCCCTCAAATCTTCAAAGCCTTTGGTCATCACAACTAAAGTGAAGAAGGCAAAACAAAAGCCTGGGGGCAAATTTGTTGTCTCTTTCGTGTCTATCATGCAAGACACGGACTCGGATTCAGAGCCAGAAGACGACACATCGTCAAGCCAAGCTGACACTCAGCAAGTTCAGCCTGCTCTTACTCCAATAGAGACAACTTCTGACATAGAAGATCCTACGTCAGCTTCCTTCGTTGTTCCAGCAACTTCAGCAAAGGAAAAACCGATCTTCTTCCATAGATCGGATGCTTCTTCATCAAACTCCATGCTTGAACCTTTCCAAAATAAAGGTACGCCTCAACTATCCTTATACAGTTCTGTGGCACAAGCTATTATGAAGAAAATGGGCTATGACGCTCAAAACCCAGTCGGTTTGGGAGAAGGACGCGGTATTCTCACGCCATTAGGGCCCGTCTTGACCAAAAGCCAGCTGGAAGATTGGAGACTCTACGGCTATGTAGAAAAGTCTTCACACGGGTTAGGGTATGATCCTGACACTCCCTTGAGACAGTTGACACAAAGGCTTAAAAGTCAATATACTGACCAAGCCTCAACATCTCAAGTCCATGAAGACATCGATCTCCCTGGATATCTCTTTGATGAGTCACTTGACAAAGATCCAGGAAGCTCATCCAATTGGCACGATTTCTCCGAAAATGAAGAGGAGTTGTCTGATGGCACAGACGTGTGGGCTTCTGACCCAGAAGAACCCTCATCTCCAAAGAAGTAGCCTACTTCGACTCGGTTTCAACAGGCGATTGGGATCATCTCATAGCAAGCCTTGGGAAAATTACCGATCAAGAAGACCCGTGGAAAGGAACAAAACCTTGGTCTGGAAATGCCCTTGAAACCCCAGAAGGTTTCGTTGAGCTGGAAGCCTCCGAAAATATTGTGGAGGAACCACCTTCGAACCTTCCAACAGAAGATCCTATTCAAAAGATAGACTTGGGAACACCAGATAACCCACGTCCTGTATTCATAAGCAAGAATATAAAGGATGATGAGTTACCCGAGTATATCGCTTTTCTTCGTGAGTTTGTTGATTGCTTTGCATGGTCTTATGCTGAAATGCCAGGCTTAGACCCCAAAATAGCAGTTCACAAACTCAATCTTCAAGAAGACATCAAGCCTGTCAAGCAAGGCCAAAGAAGATTCCGTCCAGATGTGATGGATAAAATTGAACAAGAAGTTCAAAAACTCAAAAGCGTCGGCTTCATCCGTGAGGAACAACATCCTGAATGGTTGGCCAACATTGTCTCCGTGACGAAGAAAAATGGGCAGATCAGGGTCTGTATTGACTATAGAGACCTGAATGGCGCATGCCCAAAAGATGAATTTCCGCTCCCCATACCGGAGGTAATGATTGACAATACCTGTGGATTCGAGCGAATGACATTCATGGATGGTTTCTCTGGCTACAATCAGATAAAGATGCATCCTAAAAGATAAAAAACATACATCCTTTCGAACCCCATTTGGCGTGTATTGTTACACTGTCATGCCATTTGGTTTGAAGAATGCTGGGGCCACATATCAGAGGGCTATGATGAAAATATTCCAAGATATGCAGCACAAGACGGGTTGAATGTTACGTTGATGACCTCGCCGTCAAAAGCAAAAGAAAAGAAGATCATCTCGAAAACCTTCGAGAAGTCTTCCTCCGGCTTCGCAAACACAAACTGCGAATGAATCCATTGAAATGCTTCTTCGGCGTCTCGTCAGGTAAGTTCCTCGGATTCTTAGTTCGGAAAGCTGGAATAGAGCTTGACCCCATAAAAGTCAAAGCCATTCTAGAAATGCCCTCTCCAAGAACCTTGAGAGAACTCAAAGGGCTTCAAGGGAGATTGGCCTACATCAGACGGTTCATCTCCAATCTTTCGGGGAAATGCCGTCCATTCTCCCGGTTGATGAAAAAAGGTGTAAACTTTGTCTGGGATGCTGACTGTGAAGATGCTTTCCAAGACATCAAGTCATACCTGACAAAACCTCCAGTGTTAGCTGCTCCTACCACTGGAAAACCATTCATCTTGTACACAAGAGCCCTTGATCACTCTCTGGGAGCTCTGCTTGCGCAAGAAAATGATCAAAGAAAAGAAGCTGCTCTATATTACCTCAGCCGCATGCTAGTAGGTGCAGAGCATCGCTACTCTCCAGTCGAAAAAGAATGTCTTGCAGTGATGTTCGCCGTACAAAAGCTGCGTCACTACTTGCTTTCCAACACAGTCTACCTGGTCTCGAGGGTCAACCTCTTGAAGGTCCTTGTCACAAAGGCAGGTTCTCTCAATGCTCGACTGGCAAAATGGTCCATCCTTCTGTCACAATTTGATATTAAGTATGTACCACAAAAAGCAATCAAAGGGCAAGCTCTAGCAGACTTCCTCGCAGAGCATCCATTGTCTAAAGATTCTCCACTCAGAGATGATCTCCCATACGAACCAGTCTACAATGTGGAGACTTTCTCACAAAGTGCCTCCTGGGACATGTACTTTGACGGTGCAACCAGGACAAATGAAAAAAGACAGCTGATCTCGGGAGTTGGCATCCTCTTTGTTAGCCCCGACAAATACATGATTCCACACGCTTTCTCGCTACTGGAACCATGCACAAACAATGCAGCTGAATATCAAGCTCTGATCTTAGGATTGGAACTCGCCATCGAATCCGGTATCACCATGCTGGAAGTCTTTGGAGACTCTCAACTGATCGTCAACCAGATGAATCAGAAATTTGAAGTCAAGAAGCCAGATTTGCTGCCCTACTACAACAAGGCACAATCACTTCTGCAAAAGTTTGACATCTGTCACATCACCCACATTCGTAGAGGTGAAAACATACGTGCAGATGCCCTAGCCGGACTTGCCGCATCCATGGCAATCCAAGAAGGGGAAAACATGCAAGTCACAGTGTGCGAAAGAAGAATCCTTCCTCCTCTTAACACACACCAAGCAGTTGCTGAATGCCACCAAGTGGTCGGAAGTCGGATTTCAATCCTTCAAACTTCAATTGGCGACTGGAGGGATCCGTTCATTGATTACATTATGTTCGGAATCCTACCTGAAGATCCAAAAGAACGGGTAAGCATCCAAAGGCGAACCCCAAGCTTCCATTTGGATATTCCTTCAAAAATCCTTTACAGGAAATCCTTCAACGGAATACTTCTACGCTGCTTGTCACAACAAGAGGCTGAAGAAACACTCAAAGAAGTTCATGCTGGTCTTTGTGGAGCTCATCAGGCTGGACCTAAGCTCTATGATCAGATAAAAAGGTTAGGATATTACTGGCCTACCATGGTAGCTGATGTAATGCAATTTGCTAAGCACTGCCAACAATGCCAAGTTCATGGAGATTACATTCACATGCCTCCAGAATGGCTACATCCTACAGCGATCTCATGGCCTTTCGAAGCCTGGGGTATGGACATCATAGGTCCTATTTCTCCCCCTTCAAGTAAAGGTCATCGCTTCATCTTCGCCGCTACGGATTATTTCTCCAAGTGGTCAGAAGCATTTGCGTTTAACGAAATGAAGACCTCATCAGTCCTTCACTTCCTACGCACCAACATCATTTGTCGTTTCGGTATACCCAAAAGATTCGTCCATGATAACGGACCACAGTTCCGGGATCATCGATTCTACAGGTTCTGCGACAAATACAAAATTCAAAGCTGTCCTTCGACTCCATACAATCCGGCAGCAAACGGGTTAGCAGAAGCTTTCAACAAGACACTCTGCAAAATCCTCAAAAAAATGGTCTCTAATCACAAAAGAGACTGGAGCGACAAAATGTCTGAAGCTTTATGGGCCTATCGAACCACCGTTCGAGGACCAACCTGTTAGATCCTAAGTATTTGCAATTTGATGTCTTGCATTTGCATAACAGTCATATCATTAGGTTCATTTCCATTCCGTGTATCTCTTCTTGAAAATCATCTTTTAACTCAACCTACTCATGTTTTGATTTGAAACTTCTTTTTGGTTGATTTGAACCTTGATTTTAATCATGTTTTTCTTGATGAAAACAATGCAAAAGGACACCTTTCAAAACTGAGTTGTTAATCATGTCAAAAAGTTCATCTCTCAAAACTTCAGATATTCAGAAAATTGACCTGACCAGTCTGTCGGTCAAGCCATCGGTCCCTATCGGTCGACCCACAAGGAGATCAAGGTGAACCGATAAATCCATCGGTTCTCATCGGTTAGCCTATCGGTTCACATCGGTCCACCGATAGTGCATAAAATCTCAGATCGAGACCCATCGGTTCCAAAAACAGACAGCACCTTTTTTGATGATAAGTGTGCTATCGGCTCGGCTGTCGGTTCCTCATCGGTCAACCGATGAAGGACGGTCAACCGACGAATGCAAAAGGGTCAGGAGAACTTTAAAAAATATGACCGTTGCATATGACCGTTGAGCCATCGGTCAACCGACGGCTAGTTATCGGTTGACCGACAGCCATCCGTTGAACCACTTTTTCTATAAAAGGCAAGTTCATTCCAAGAGAAAAAATGATGAGAATAGAGGCCATTGTTGGTGTTTTTAAGGCCTAAGCAAAAGGAATGAACTAAGAAAGCTTGTGTGGTCAAAAGGAAAGGGCTTAAGCTTGATCTTAAGAATTTAAACTCTAGTAAGCTTTATTTTCCTTACTCATATGTTTTATGCTTTGTCTAAACTATTGGTAAATGTTTTTTAAGCATATAAACTATGATGTGTTGAATCCTCTACTTTGATTTAAGTCATAGGATTCTTCACCTTGATTTCAAAACAAGGTTGTTTTATAAACTTAGTTAATCATGCATTGCCAACATCCTTGATTTCTGTTATGTCATGATTCATTTATCTTGTTTTGAATCTTTCCTTGTTGTTTTCATTTGTTTAAACCTTTGTCGAATTAATTTGGTTTTGAAAACAACATTGCACATGCATCACATGTTTTAGACTACATAATTTCATACAACTTGTGTCATCTTGATTTTCATAAATCATGTACAAGTTAGCATTTGTGTACATGTGATTTGTATAACTCTTCAATCAAATCTTTTTATGAGCATTAAACTTTTGAATTGCTTTAAGCATAAAATAGATTGAGCTTAATTTTAATCTTGATTGAAGTTTTCACACACACACTTCATAAGCATTCATCTTTGTAATTCTTAGTGTGTCTGTGTGAGTTAGTTTTTCAATTTCATATCCGCCTAGTTAGAGGCAATTTCATTTGAGCTTAATTGTAATCTCTTTGAGTGTTTTGTAAAAACACTTTCTTTGAGAGAAATCAATTGATTGTAAGGTTATTGCTTAGCCATATAAAAGCATGGTGTAAGGGTTGTTGTTTAGCCTAGAAAAACATCATTGTAAAGGTTATTGCTAAGCCTTGGAAAGCATCTTGTAGAGGTTATTGCTAAGCCTTGGAAAGCATCTTGTAGAGGTTATTGCTTAGCCTATTGGAAAAGCACAATAGTGGAAATCCGGTGGGGTGTTGGATACACAAGCCGGTAGTGGATGTAGGCATTGAGGCCGAACCACTATAAATCCTTGTGTTATGGTGATTGAGTTGTGGTGATTGATTTGTTTCTTTACCGCATCTATTGTCATAATCATCACATGTGACTGGTTTAGTTTAAAGAAATTAAAATTGGTCATAATTAGTTATAAAGTGTAGATCACCCTATTCACCCCCCCCCCCCCTCTAGGGTTAAGATCCCGGACTTTCAATTGGTATCAGAGCCTCGTGCTCTATATTAGGATCAAGCGTTTTGGAACTCTTGATTAGGTGTAAAAACCTAGAGTCAAAACCCTAGTGTTGTGCTTCTATGAAAATCATTAGAATGGATTCCACTACTTTAGATTGTGTAGATTCTTCTAGACCACCATCTCTTCCATCTATTGGAGATACAAACCTTGGAATTAATGACTCCCAAGAAGAAAATGAATATGAAAATGACCTTCAACATGCTTATAATGAACTATATACATTGTTCCTAAAACTTGATAAGAACAACAAAAGTTTAAAAGAAGAATCTAAAAGATTAAACAAGGAAATTAACACTTCAAAAGATGAACTTAGAGAGAAAGAAGAAGTAATTCAATGCCTAGACTCTAAATTCAGGATCACTTTGCATAATCTATCAAATGCTCAAGATGAACTAAATGAAATAAAATTAAGTCATAATGAGCTACATAAAGACAATGTAAATCTAAGAGATACATTAAAAAGACAAGATAAGAACATTATCCATTTAGAATCCAAATTGAAAATTTCTAAAGATAATTTGTTAAATCTTCAAGATGAATTAAATGTATCTAAGATAAATTGTGAAGGACTTACCAAAGAAAATTCAACTCTAAGTGATCATATAAAAAATCAAGTTGAAGATATTGTCAACCTTGAATCCAAGTTAATAATCACCAAAGAAAATTTATTCAATGCTCATGGTAATATAAAAACTTTACAACTTGGATCTAATGTAAATGAACTCAAACTTGAATTAAAACTTGCTTATGAAAAAGTAAACAAGTTTAATGGAATTGAAATTGAACTTACAAAAGTTAAACTTGAAAATTCAATTCTTAAAAATCAAGTCACTCAACTTGAAACTCACAAACAAAAGTATGAGTGCAAATTTACCCAAGGAGAAGAGAAATTTGAAAAATTATTTAAATTGGGTAAATCACAAAGAGATAGGACGGGTCTTGGATTCAATAAGAATATTACACATGACCCAAATTTCACCAACTCATTTGTAAGAGGTGAACCCTCATTCTCATGCACTCAATTCCCATTGCCCAAAACAAAATGTCATTATTGTGGTAATGAAGGGCATTTCAAATTTGAGTGTAAATTAAGAAAAAGTCATTTGTCAAATTCCATCTATGAACCTAAAAATGGAAAATCTAATTCAATGAGGGTTAAGACATCTAAATCAAAGGAAGACTCTAGAAAGTTCAAACAAGTCAAACCATTTCAACAAGAGTCTTCAAAGATAGATTTTAAAAGGACTAAACAAGAAAAGATTGGTCAAAATAAATCTATCAATAAGAAACCTCACACCCTCCCTCCATTAACCTTGGAAATGAAAGAACTTTTGAAAAAGGTTGAAAGATTAAAACTAAAATTCAAAAGACAAAAGGAAGGAGGAAAAGTTAAAAGAAATAAGAAGATTAAAAAGGAAGTTGAACACCAACTATCAAAGACTAATCATCAATCTAATCTTAAAGTTGTCACACCTCAAAGATATGATGTCAAGTCTAAAAGAAACCTATATTTATCTCCTATAGTTGGTGAGATCTCAACCATAGTCTCAAAGGCTCAAAACCTTAGATGGATGCCTAAGGTTAGGCTATTAGATAAATACTAAGGCCTACTAATTAGATTAGACCAACTCACTCTCTTAAGTTACATACCTAGTTGGTCCTAAGTCTATATGGTTCAATCTTTCTAGGTACTCTCTATATATTTGGAATTTCAAATTGGTTGTAAATTAATTTTTGAAAACGCATGTTTGAACCCAAAAGGTACTTGAAATGAAAATGCATGTGTTTGATTAATTTAAATCAAAAATTTGATGATCTAAAAATTGTTCTTCATAAGTTAAATCAACCATAAAACATACTAAGCAATGATCATTAGCTAAGAAGGTTAATTCAGAGGATTAGCCCACTTTTTTACATCTATCGGTCGACCGATACTTAAGTCATCGGTGGACCGATGAAGCAGGGCTTCGATTAAAAACCCTGCGCGCAGAAAAATCCCTGTCTGTTCTGTTTCTTCCTGCTTCGTCTCCAAAGCCCTAGGTTGCTGTGTCTGCTGATTCTCCTTCTCCAAGAGTGAGATCCTCATTCATTTTCAAACACTGATCATTAGCAAGCATCGATTGGGCATCTTCCGAATCGGATTTCAACGTCAGAAGTCTGCACTGTTCATCTTCTTGGCTGCTGTGCGTGACTGATTCCCTCTCCAAAAACGTGAAGACGTTCTGTGCAAACTTCTCCAAGTTCCTAAGAGATCTACTGAGCTTCAGCCAAGTCTCCCAAGCCCTCAAAAACGTGGTCAGTCTCTCCAAGCTGTTGTGCTCCATTTTGAGAAACCCAACCACATCTGCCTTATTCAGATTTAATCATCTGTCCTTGTTCCCCTTTCCAAGGTTGATTCAGGTAACAGTGAATTCAAATCTTCCTAATACCTTAGTCCACATTCATTCTCAAAAATTTCAAATCCTTCTATCATATCCACACTGTGCACACCAAGTATTTGTGATAATGCCTCCTAGAACCAAGAAGGCTACCCCTAGGCGCCCTGTAAAAATGGGGAAGGCCACAGCATCTTCTAGCAGACCTATAGAAGACAGTGGGAATGAAAGCTCGTCTCCATCACCCCCTCCTCCTTCAACCAATTTGAGACTTGACTCAAATATCTTACAAAGTCTTCAAAGGAGGAATGTTGTAGTGGAGAGAAGGACTATAGTGGAAAAGATTTCTTCCATGGGTTTCAACTTGAACGATGTGCTTGGTCAAGTGGGGTGGGAGAGGATACTTCTGTGGGGTGATATTGCATACCCTTCAATAGTTAAATTCTTGTATGCATCTATCACAAGCACAAATGACTCTATCAATGCTTGTTCCTTCACCATTTCCTTTATGGATAGAGATGAAGTATTCACACCTCAAAGGATAGGACTGATAATGGGGATTCCTTGTACTCCTACGGGAGTAACATATGTGAGTGACACACCTTCGGAGGATGAGAGGATCAAAGCCACCATTGACATATGTGGCTTCAACTGTCAATGGGATCAAAAGAAGCACCATCTAACCATTAGTTCCCTAACTCCAATCAATAGGATTATTCACAATCTTTTCACTTACAATGTGTATCCTAGAGGTGGAAATAGGACTGAGCTTACAGCTTTCATGGTTAGTATCCTGTCTAAGGTAGTAACTGGCACTCCCATTTGTCTACCCTCTCTCATTTGCCATACAATTATCAAATTTCGAAAACTCATTGGCACAAAAGAATGCCATTCCGTATGGGTATCTGATGACTCAGATTGCTCTTCAGTTTCGTATTCCTGTACCAACTGGAGAAAGCTCCATTTTCAAAGCTCCATTTTCCGTAACCAATCTGAATCAAATGAATCTCATCCCAAATCCTCACATCCCCATAGCAGAAGATCCTCCCCTGGCACAAGAGCCTCCTTTAAGACAAGAGATACCAAGATCTCCAGCTCCTCCTGCTCATGCTTCATCTTCAAGACAGACTGCTGGTCCATCTACCCCTGGCACATCTTCTGATTGGCAAGCAGCCGTGGAAAGAGATATAGCTTACTTGAAGAAGAAACAGAAGAAGCAATCAAAGACAATGAGCAAAATGTTCAAGTACCTCTCCAAGATCTCAAAGAGCTGTAGAAGAGATGACGTCGCTAGATCACCATCTCCATCTCCTCCATCTCCAGAGTCGGACTAGGATTTTACTTTCCCCTTTACCACATTTTGTGTTTCAATTGGTGTATTAATGGTGGTGTGCTTTTGTATTGGGAAAAAGGCTGGATAATCAGTTTAGACTTTGTCATTTAAACTTCTATTTTCAGTTAATGCATGGTTAAGTTTTATGTCTATGTCATTTGCTAAAATGTAAGACTGTTGAATCTTTATATATTGAATGACATCTTTTGATCCATGTGTCATCTGCATAAAATATCTTTGTTATTGTTATTTCTTTCCTTCACATTGAAGATATCAAAATTATGCTATGAGAAAGGTATATGTTTGCATGAGTGTTTGCAGACTATTTAGCAATTTGATGTCAATGGGGGAGAAGAAGAAGAAACATAAAGACTAAGTGGAAAATGAAGATAAAGAGGAGTTGAAGCAACATAAAGACTAAGTGGAAAATGAAGATAAAGAGGAGTTGAAGCAAGGACACCATTGCAAGAACAATGGGGGAGAGCAAGGACAATGGGGGAGAAAAGAAGGAGCAGATAATGATCAATGGGGGAGAGCAAGAACATTGGGGGAGCTGAAGTAAGAAGAAGTAGGAGTGGACAAATGTGATGAATTGATAGTTTTAATGAGTGGTTGACTGTTAGTTGCCATCAAATTGCAAAGGGGGAGATTGTTAGATCCTAAGTATTTGCAATTTGATGTCTTGCATTTGCATAACAGTCATATCATTAGGTTCATTTCCATTCCGTGTATCTCTTCTTGAAAATCATCTTTTAACTCAACCTACTCATGTTTTGATTTGAAACTTCTTTTTGGTTGATTTGAACCTTGATTTTAATCATGTTTTTCTTGATGAAAACAATGCAAAAGGACACCTTTCAAAACTGAGTTGTTAATCATGTCAAAAAGTTCATCTCTCAAAACTTCAGATATTCAGAAAATTGACCTGACCAGTCTGTCGGTCAAGCCATCGGTCCCTATGGTCGACCCACAAGGAGATCAAGGTGAACCGATAAATCCATCGGTTCTCATCGGTCAGCCTATCGGTTCACATCGGTCCACCGATAGTGCATAAAATCTCAGATCGAGACCCATCGGTTCCAAAAACAGACAGCACCTTTTTTGATGATAAGTGTGCTATCGGCTCGGCTGTCGGTTCCTCATCGGTCAACCGATGAAGGACGGTCAACCGACGAATGCAAAAGGGTCAGGAGAACTTTAAAAAATATGACCGTTGCATATGACCGTTGAGCCATCGGTCAACCGACGGCTAGTTATCGGTTGACCGACAGCCATCCGTTGAACCACTTTTTCTATAAAAGGCAAGTTCATTCCAAGAGAAAAAATGATGAGAATAGAGGCCATTGTTGGTGTTTTTAAGGCCTAAGCAAAAGGAATGAACTAAGAAAGCTTGTGTGGTCAAAAGGAAAGGGCTTAAGCTTGATCTTAAGAATTTAAACTCTAGTAAGCTTTAATTTCCTTACTCATATGTTTTATGCTTTGTCTAAACTATTGGTAAATGTTTTTTAAGCATATAAACTATGATGTGTTGAATCCTCTACTTTGATTTAAGTCATAGGATTCCTCACCTTGATTTCAAAACAAGGTTGTTTTATAAACTTAGTTAATCATGCATTGCCAACATCCTTGATTTCTGTTATGTCATGATTCATTTATCTTGTTTTGAATCTTTCCTTGTTGTTTTCATTTGTTTAAACCTTTGTCGAATTAATTTGGTTTTGAAAACAACATTGCACATGCATCACATGTTTTAGACTACATAATTTCATACAACTTGTGTCATCTTGATTTTCATAAATCATGTACAAGTTAGCATTTGTGTACATGTGATTTGTATAACTCTTCAATCAAATCTTTTTATGAGCATTAAACTTTTGAATTGCTTTAAGCATAAAATAGATTGAGCTTAATTTTAATCTTGATTGAAGTTTTCACACACACACTTCATAAGCATTCATCTTTGTAATTCTTAGTGTGTCTGTGTGAGTTAGTTTTTCAATTTCATATCCGCCTAGTTAGAGGCAATTTCATTTGAGCTTAATTGTAATCTCTTTGAGTGTTTTGTAAAAACACTTTCTTTGAGAGAAATCAATTGATTGTAAGGTTATTGCTTAGCCATATAAAAGCATGGTGTAAGGGTTGTTGTTTAGCCTAGAAAAACATCATTGTAAAGGTTATTGCTAAGCCATGGAAAGCATCTTGTAGAGGTTATTGCTAAGCCTTGGAAAGCATCTTGTAGAGGTTATTGCTTAGCCTATTGGAAAAGCACAATAGTGGAAATCCGGTGGGGTGTTGGATACACAAGCCGGTAGTGGATGTAGGCATTGAGGCCGAACCACTATAAATCCTTGTGTTATGGTGATTGAGTTGTGGTGATTGATTTGTTTCTTTACCGCATCTATTGTCATAATCATCACATGTGACTGGTTTAGTTTAAAGAAATTAAAATTGGTCATAATTAGTTATAAAGTGTAGATCACCCTATTCACCCCCCCCTCTAGGGTTAAGATCCCGGACTTTCACAACCCATAGCACACCATTCTCCTTGGTCTATGGATGCGAAGCTGTCGTGCCCTTGGAAGTACAAATTCCTTCCTTGAGGGTATCCTTGCAAAATGACATGACTCAAGAAAGCAATGTCAAATTGCGTCTCCATGAGCTGGACAATCTCGATGAGAGACGGCTCGAAGCTCAACAAATCATTGAACTTTACCAAGCACGTATGGCAGGATCTTTCGATAAAAAGGCCAGGCAACGCGCCTACAAAAAGAATGACTTGGTTCTTGCGGTAAAAAGACCAATGGTCTTCGCTCACAAGTCCAAAAGCAAATTTGAGCCGAAATGGGAGGGACCCTACGTCGTCGACAAAGTTTTCTCCAATGGCGCATACGCACTCCTAAACATGGAAGGTGACAGATGTATGCTGCCCATCAATGGCAAGTTTTTAAAGCGGTACTACCCTTGAAGACTTACCCAACTGGGTAAGAGCAATGCCTGTATGGCCAAAACCGGTTTCCAGGTACACGCTCGCTAAACCCACCCTTTTTTAGAATTTTCATATCAAATGTTGAAATTTCTAGAAATCTAAAACAATGCTTACTTTCATCGTTTCATTGTTCAACAAAAAAAAATCCAAGTTTAGGAACCTTTCCCTAACTTGACCAAAATTTTCAACCCTTGAACCCAAAATTCATGGTTTGAAACAAAATCCGGATTCAGGGATTTCCACCCTAGTCCACCCTGCCTTTTACCGCCAAAATGGTTTTAGGTCAAAATTTATGACCCTCGTGTCTTTAAACAACAAAAAAAATGGTTTTTCAAAAACCCGCGAGGAAGCGACGCTTAGTCGATACTCGCACAAATCGGAAGTAAGCGAACCACGTTCGACACTTCCAAAAACGCAGGGAAGCGACATTTCGTCGATACTTGCAAAATCCAAAACTGTGGAGATGCAACATTTCAGTTGATATCCACAACCCAAATTTCAAAGGTTCAAAAAAAAGGAAACTTAAAAAACTGTGGAGACGCAACATTTCAGTTGATATCCATAACCCAAAGGTTCGAGAAAACCACAAATTTCAAAAATCGTGGGGAAACGACATCAAGTCAGTACCCGCAAAACCAAAATTTTTGAAAAGCAAGGATGCGACATTCCATCGATACTTGCACCCAAATCCGCGAGGATGCGACATTCCATCGATACTCGCAACCGAATGAGCAAGGATGCGACATTCCATCGATACTTGCAAGAACATGCAGCAGGGAGGCGACTTTTAGTCGATACTTGCATTTTTTGAAAACCAAACCGGCTATAAATGCCATCAAAACAGGCTATAAATGCCACAAACAGGCTATAAATGCCACAAACCGGCTATAAATGCCATCAAAACCGGCTATCAATGCCACCAAAAACAAAACCGGCTATCAATGCCACACAAAAAAAAACTTGGATTTCAAAAAACCCGGCTATCAATGCCACCAAAAAAAAAAAAAAAAACCGGCTATCAATGCCACCAAAACTGGCTATAGATGCCACAAAAAAAAAAAAAACTCGGCTATCAATGCCACAAGAAAAGCTGGCTCTCATGCCAAAATTGGCTTCCATGCCACAAACAAAAAATCTGGCTTTCATGCCAAAACAATCACTTGACAAAAGATTTTCACAAAATGACAACCTTTTGATCAAATCCCATTTAGCAATTACTTTTATCACAAAAAGATTCAAGTGAGCGTAGGGATAACAAAAAAAGAAAAGCATCCCATTTAGCAATTACTTTTATCACAAAAAGATTCAAGTGAGCGTAGGGATAACAAAAAAAGAAAAGCATCCCATTTAGCAATTACTTTTATCACAAAAAGATTCAAGTGAGCGTAGGGATAACAAAAAAAAAAAAAAAGAGCATCCCATTTAGCAATTACTTTATCACAAAAGATTCAAGTGAGCGTAGGGATAACAAAAAAAAAAGAGTACCAAAAAATACATGTGGTACCAAAAAAAAGAAGAAAGTGTTCACAAGCACTACAAAAACATAATAACAAAAAAAGAGTACCAAAAAATACATGTGGTACCAAAAAAAAAGTGTTCACAAGCACTACAAAAAATAAGTACCAAAAAATACAAGTGGTACAAAAAAAAAGAGAAGAAAGAAGGATGGTTTCTGTATATAGGAGCTCAATCAAAAATGGTCTCCAGCCAAGAGTTCAGCTCCCCAAGCAAACTTTTAGCCTCAGCCGTCAAGGATTCCAAGGCACGCTTCTTCAAGAACCTGCCATGAGATGCTGGAATGGGCTTGTACCCCTTCTTTCACACCAGGAAGCTTACCTCGAGCAGTTTGCCATTGTTCCTCCTCATCAGATTTCCTTTTGAGAACCCGTTCGGCATCTGCAACCTGGTGAATCAGGGCACTCTCCCTGTCGCGAGCCTCTATTATGGCAGTCCACTTGGCAGCGACTTGTGCCTGCAAATGCTCAAGACGTTTCCTGGCCTCATCAACCTCCCTGTCAAGGATGTTGAGGTCATGTGTCAGCCTGATGATGGCTATCTCTTCTAAGTTCCTCTTTCGGACTGCCTGCTTCCTGCTTTCTGTAGCCTCATCCAGGTCAGACTTAGCCTTATCAGCAGGGTCCAGGAACATCTCCTTGAAGAACTGGTCATCAGCCAAACTCACGGTCTCAAACCACTTGTCACCCAGTGCAATGATCCTATCAACGATCGCCCTGGCACCTGTGACATCCGTACCAGCTTCTTCAGCATCACTGAGAATCTCCTGCACATGCTGGATCATGCCAAATCCAGCTTCCAAGTGCCCAGAAAAGAGAGTCTCAATCCAAGAGCTCAGAACTTGCACCACCACCTTCTTCGCAAAAAGAAGAGATGGCCCAGCTGAAGATTCGCCCAACTCCGTTGGTCGGCTACTCATGTCATCATCTGTCGAAAGAGTAACAAAAGAACTCTTTCCAGCTGAAGCTGCTCCTGCTCGGGAAGGAATCTCAGCGCGAGGAATCTCCTCAATATTGTCAGAGCTGGTCCCAGGAATCTCTACCTCTGGATCAACCTCTGGCATCTCTTGCTCTGGAAGCGACGGATCCTCCTCTGCCACTTCAAAACCTGCAAAGGAAACACAAAAAGGTATGAATATGACCCTGTTTGAAAATCATTATCAGAGTTATAACTACAAAATACCTTCTTCGACGACTGGTGGAACACTTTCCTCCTCCATGAACTCATCAGAAGCATCATCAACATTTGCGTCTATCGATGGTTCAAAGTCATCGGAATCCTGTGGCAAGTCAGCTGACAAAAAAAAATGTGTTAGCAAGCCAAGTCACAAACAAAAAAAAAGGGGAGCAAAAGAAGTCGTACCAATTGGAGATTCTGGATTTACTCCAGAGTCCCTCGGTTCTTCTTCAGGTGCCTCAACAGGATCCATCACCACCTCATCGGTTGGGACCTCAGGCATCACCAAGTCTTCCTCTGCTAAAAAAAAGAAAGAAGAAAAGCAGAAACAAGAAGCAAATCATAACATGGAAAAATCCCATGAAAAGAAATGGAAAGAGAAAAAGGAAGAATCATACCTTCACCGGCGGTCTCTTCTTCTCGGCTTCTCTTCTCTGGAGGCTCGTCAGCATCCACTGGCACATCCTCATTGATAGTAAGAGGAACTTCCAAGTTAGGAGAGTCCTCATGCTGCCCCTTGCTACTATGATGACTCCTCCTCCGCTTACTCCTGCGGGCTCGCTTCTTAGAGGAACCTGCCCCGCTGTCAGAGTCAGGTTTGCCACTCGACTCATCACAGGATGGTCTGCTCTTGCCAGTAGACTCCATGGAAGCTTGCCTCTGCGCCGCTTGCATCCAAGCGCCAAGTTCGGCTTCCTCCTGTTCTAGCTGCTCTAAAGCCTCGTCAGGTATTTCTCGAACAGCTTCAGAACCGATGACGCCCTGGTCACCGAGAAAGCCTATCTTGTGCTTCTCTCCAGAAAGGAAGGCCCAAACTTCCTCTCGCCGGATGCCATCCGACTTTCCAAGGCCCTTTCCAGATGCCAGCTTCACATCAAGCTCCTTCCTGGAAAGTCCCCGATATGCCGAGAAGCTCTCCGCGAACCACTTCGCAAAGCCGGCAGTACGGGAAGTCAGCAACACAGGATAAGAAATCATGGCTGTAGTGTCTTCAGCACTATAGAAAGCCCATGCATTTCTCCCGTCCTGTAAGCCTCCAAAGCGCTTCACCATGCTTGAAGGCGCTCCAACAACGCCTTGAGAAAAGCCCAGCTGCAAAGCAAAGCGAGAAGGTACATACGGCTGGATGTCGACGAAAAGATGTCTACGGTACACCATCGTGCCGACACGTATGCTGAAAAGCCACTCTCTCTCTGCATTTGTCAAGGAATAATGCCTTCCCGACCCCGCCCTGGTAGAGTCTCGGGAAGCACCAAAATCAAAAGCCTTCTTCCGCAACTCCGGAGAAAGCTTTACTGAAGATTGCCCCATCTCGACGTCCCTGAACCGTCGGATCCTCATGTGGGCAAACAAAAGTGATTCGGACACGGCTTTGCCCTTAGCCAGTCGAATCATCAGAGGATCATCATCCTGTGCAACACCCAGCCGATGGAAGCCAGGACAGTGGTATACATACCACGAATAAAAGATATGGGCTGAAAATACCCTATTCATGGGAAGCCCAAGCCGAACCAGAAAAGCAGCAGCCTGCAGTTCGGTACACAGGTAGGAGTAAAGAGCTGGCACCAAAGCAAGCTGCTCTCCAAACGCCATCTGACAAGCCGGGAAAATACAATGCGGCCTGATGTGCGTTCCATCTCCTCCAGCAAACACAGCCTCACCAAGCCAATAAGTGAGGTAAACAGCGAGATCTCTCCGCAGTGCAATGTCAGGACATATGGCATTTGTACTTGCACAGAAATCTCTCAACTCTTCTTGCATGGCCAAGATCTTCTTTGAACTTGGATCCTGAGCTCCGGCTTCCTGGGTCACGCTATCAGAAGGCTCCCTACTATCAAAAAAGTTGGGGAATGAAGAGCAAAAACTCTTCCAACTGCTGGATCTAACTTTCGAACCCCCCTTCTCCTTCAAAAAATCATAGAAGGCGACGAGCTGAAAGTATAAAAGCCTGAACTCCTCAGACTGCCCCTCGAGGACGCTGTCAATCGGCATAAACTCCTCATAGAGTTTGCCGAGGATGGGCAATCCGGTAATAGCGCTCAGCTCCTTCAAAGAAAAACCAATCTCACCATTCGTCACAACGAAGGTATTGGTTTGTGGGAGAAATGACTCCAGCATAGCCATGAAGGCCTCGTCGGAAAAGATCACGGTCTCCCTAAAGGCGCGGACCGCATCAAAAATCCCGGCTTCCTTCAAAACGGTGCCACCAATCAGCAGGATGCGATCAGTCCACGACTTCCACTCGGAGTCAGCATTGAAGCGGCCACGAAGTCGGAAAGGCTTGATCCAATTGCTGCCGTCACCACTGAAAATACCAAGGCCCACCGGTCTCAAATCGACCGACGGATAATCAGAGCCCTGGTAGCCGCTGGATGGCATCAACAGATCCATGTCAACAGGCGACCTCTCCGTATATCCAGGAGAACCGCCAACAAAAACCCCGGTCTTGATTACATTTGTCCTTCTCACCCAACTTGGAGGATCTTCCCTCTTAGGGCATGTGGGGGCAAGGCTCAGAATCGAGACGGTGCGATCAAACATCGACCGGGTAGCAACAGTCTTCTTCTCACCATCTGCTGTGAAGGAAAACTGAAAACATCTCCTCTGGTATGTCATGTCATCAGGGACTGCATCACCAAAGAAGAAGGTAGGCTTGGGCAAAACGCTCTGATCTTCCATCACCCATGGACGACTGCTTACCATGATCTTATAGAATTCCTCTCCCTTGAGAGTGATCAGTCGCTGCCTCATCTCATCTCTGTTGAGGGAGTCGCACTCTTCCAGATTTCTCTCAACATACTGGACCTTCTCAAAAGCCTGCTGAACGGCCGGATTAGAAGATCTAGAAGATCGACGAGGTACGCTTGTAGCAGGCTCTTTACCCTTGTTCGCTCTGGAGGAACCACCTGAAAAGGACGGAAAAGAAAAAGATCAAACATCAAAATGACAGAATCTCGCTAAAAAAAATCTGGCGAAATTTTGACATGATGACGGGGCAATTCCGAAGAAAAGGAACTATCCCGAAAGAAATAGAAAGCTTGAAGATGGGCTCAACATCGCTGCGAGCTCCGAAACTCCAAACTTTCGAAACCTAAAAGTCTCCGCAAAATCAGGAAGGGCTCAACATCACTGCGAGCTCCAAGTTCCCAAATTTGCAAAAACTTTCAAGGTATGCTATCACATCATGCTACAAATTTAATTTACAAATTAAAGGCATGCATGAACATCTAGATTTGCGAAAAAAAAATGGCATTATCATGATGAGCAAAAAAAAAAAAAAAAAAGAAACTTTCTCAAAAAAAAAGGGAGGGGAAAGAAACAAAAAAAAAGAAGAAAAGAAACTCTCTCAAAAAAAAAAAGGGGGAGGGAAAAAAAAAAGAGAAGAAAGAAAAAAAAAAGAGGGGCTGGCCCACAGGCCGTGGCCCACAGGCCACGTGGCCGTACGGACAGATCCGCACAAAAAAAAAAAAAACAAACATGAAAAAAAAAAAAGAAAAAGAAAGCAAAAAAAAAAAAAAACGTGTAAAAAAAAAAGGAGGCAAACACGTGAAAAAGAAAGAAAAAAAAAGAAGAAGAAAAGAAAAGAAAGAAACAAAAAAAAAAGAGAAAGAAAGAAGAACTTTTTATTTTTTTCCTACAATGGAGTTTTCTTGAAAAAAAAAAGGGGAACTTACTTGAAGCCATTGATGGAGAAGAAGAAGAAAAGTCTTGAAGATCTTGAAGAAGAAAAGCTTTTGGTCTTGAAGCCCTCTTGAGATTATTGCAAAAGAAAGTAATAAGAGCAAGAGATCCAACCTTCTCCTTGCTTTTATAGAGGAGAGCAAACCAAAGAAGGAAAGAAGAAAGAGGTAAGTGTTACTAATTAGTAACCTTACCAAAAGAAAGAAATTAGTAAGATTCTTTCCCAAAAGAAAGATATCTTGAGGGATTCTCTCCCAAAAGAAATCAATGATAGATTTTCTCCTAAAAGATATAATCTATGACGGATTCTTTCCCAAAAGAAAGATATCTTGAGATATCCTATCCCAAAATAAAGGGATCTTGAGAGATTTTCTCCTAATAGATAAAATCTATGACGGATTCTTTCCCAAAAGAAAGATATCTTGAGATATTCTATCCCAAAAATAAAGGGATCATGAGAGATTCTCTCCAAGTAAAGATATTCTTGGATATTCTCTATCCAAATGAGATATTTTTGGATATTCTTTACAAAAATGACACCATATGAGATCTAAGCCATTTCAAAAGCTTAAGGTCCCATGGGTTAGCCCATATGAGCCAGGTTTGACCACCTAGGCACACAAAAAAAAATTTTTTGGGCTTTTAGTCAAAGAGAAATCCCTCTTACCAAGAGCATACAAAAATGGTTCCATGCCTCTTTTGAGTTGATTGGACCATACAAAAGAAAATTCCAAGCCCCATGAGCTTCCAAAAATCAAACCATCCAGCCTCATCTACCAAATTGAGCCAAATTCTTGAAATTAACATTCCATCAAACCAAATCCTGGTCCCCTAACTTGCCACATACAGCCTGTTAGGTCACAAGACCAAAACCAAAAACCAAAACCTGATCCCCTAACTTGCCACATATAGCCTGTTAGGTCACAAGATCAAAACCAAAATTGATCCCCCAACATTCCACATACAGCTTGTTGGGTCACACGATCAAAACCAAACTCGACCCCCTAACCTGCCACATATAGCCTGTTAGGTCACAAGGTCAAAACCCAAATCCACATCCCTGATGTCATCTTCAAAACTTTGCCTCGAGATGGTATGTGATCCCTTTCACTACCATAAAATTCCCCTGGAAGCTCAAAAGGCTACAAATACCAAAAAGAAAGATTGCTCAAAGACTCTTGGTCAAGTCACAGGCTCTCCTTCAAAAATCTCTTCGAGGCACATCGACTACAAAAGTTAAGCAACTCGCCGCTGTACCTCGAGGGGGCATTTGTTGACACCAAAAATGTCACTTTGCCTTTTCAAGATCCAAAGAGCTACATGAAGTCGCAACCTGCCATAAATAGGCAATGCTGCTTCCAAAAATCAAATCTTGTCAGAATCAAACAAAAAACTGCAAAATTCTTCCAGACAGCCAAAAGAGGAGTACACAAGAAGTTTCGGGCCATTTCAAAATCATTTGGCCTAACTTCGCTTCTCCGACAGCCGAAAAGGAGCTCTCGGCGGCAAAAGCTCTCCGGGACCATGGTTTCCAAGACAGAGCCTATGGATCATCTTAAAATGACTCCAATAGGTTCCCTGTCAAATTTCAAGTCAATCGGACATCGGTTGACCGCACATCAAACCGCGACATCTTCATCGCGACAAAAAGCAAGTCTACAGGTGATAGGACCCCAAACGGCTTCAAAACTCAAACAAAAGCCTATAGTTGGTCTTATTTATTGCTCAGGAGGCTTCACACCAAATTTCAGGTCATTCCGACATCGTTTGACCCAGTTTCAGCTTCTGACGGAAAATCGGCAGCTCTGCGCGACAAAGTCTTCGGCTTTCTCAGGAAATTGGAAACTTTGCAAAATAAAATGCAAGGATTCTCATCAGGTTTCCTACAAAGAAATCAGGCCAATAAATGGTCAAAATGTCAAGGAAAAGTACAGAAGAAAAAAGAATAAAAAAAAAAAGCAAAAACGGACGCAAAACGGGACACGAAAGGGGGAAAACCCCCCCAGGGTCGCAGACCCCTGCGACCCTGGGCCAGGGTCGCCGGCGACCTTGGACCCCGGGGTCGCCGGGAAAGCCCCGGAAACCCCGGTTTTCGCCGTTTTTTCGCGATTCGAGGAGCGTAGCCTCTGGTACTTTCCAAAATTCATGCTTTTGAGACACCAAGTCCTCTGACATCCGTCCAAAACACGGGTAAATCATCAAGAGTATCGAAGACAGTATTGATCGCCACCTGGTCAACCAAAAAAGTGTGCTTTCTACCCGACCGATCGAGAAATCGACAGGACAGATGGCACCGACCCGCTGTTGGCAACAAACACCTGAAATTACATGGTCATCTGATGTCGATCTACATGAAGATCCATCGATGATCATCAACAGAAGAATCTCAAAAGACGTGGCACGGCCCGCGACTCTTCAGCTGCTCGGCGACCACTTAATGCGATTAATTGACTAACTTTATTACAGTCATTAATCCATTTCTTTGGATGGCCCAATCAGAAGCAAGCATTCGGGAGTTACAAGTCAAGAAATTCATGGCATTTAACCCATGAAACTCCTCCCATCATGGCGATTAAAGGCGATTAAATGCCCTCAATCTCCTCCGGCCAATCAGAAGCCAAGAAAAGGAGTTACAAAATAAACAATTCAATTTTGTAACTCCTCCCATTATGCGGCTTAATGACAATAAAAGCCCATAAACCCACCTAAAAGGCTACCTAAAAGCCTATAAATAGGAGGGCTCTCCAAGAAGAAGACACACACAACAACATCAACAGACAACAGACAGAAATCCAGAGAAAGGAAAAAGAGAGAAAACTCTGCGGAAGTTCTACACCGGCCACCGCAACAAGGTGACAAAAGTCCCTTGGGGGGTACCCCCCTCCCCAAGGTCCTTGCCTTCTCCTCCTGCCTCCAATGGCTTAGATATGGCTTTTCAGCCCGTCTACTCGGCTTTTTATTGGACATAGGGCCTTCCTTTGGTCTTTGTCCTCTAAAAACCTGAGGTTATAGCCAAGCCAAGCGAATCAATAGCATCTTCTGTTCTCATCTGCATGGATGATGGCGAAGCCCACATATGGCTTGCGACCGTCAATCTAAACGAGTCCCCCACAATCTCCTGAGAAGTTAGATCCTCCTTTTCTTGCTTTTCATTGTAGTTTGTATTTTTTTAAAAGAGACAAAAATCACAATTCTTGTCTTTCATTGTTGATAAGGATTGTAAATCGGCTATAAATGCCAAAATCGGCTATAAACGCCAAAAATCAGCTATAAACGCCAAAATCGGCTATAAATGCCAAAAAAATCGCCTTTCACGGCAAATCAAGAAAATGTCTCTTTTCTTAAATATATGTGCAATGGAAAACTTGAAAGAAGTTGATTTCCTTTTTTACTTGCGAAGGTTGATCCCCGGATCACCACTTGCAATTCCAAGTAAAAATAGAAAATCTGGCACACCCACAAAAAAAAGAAATGTTGATGCACGCCCTTGCCCCCCGGTTACGAAAGGGTCGGACCCGACGGACTCCCACGTCCGCCGACCTCGGTAGAACCAAGCAGGAGCGCGGTCCATCATCTACTATTACTGGATATGAGTATTAGGGATGAATTTTTTAGATTTTTGCAACTGCTATCTCCGATGTCTTTATACATCCTTTTGGCTAATGGGTGACAATATTTTTATTAAAATTCAAATGGAGAGATGAAAAGGATAGAGAGTTGGATCAAACTTTCTCAATTTGAATTTAAATGGAGATATGATAAGGATAGAGAGTTAGATTAAACTTAAACTATACTTATCCCTATCACCTTCGAGACTCTTTGTGAGGAGTGTCTCTTTGTGAGTGGGGTCCACCCACATGTGGCCCCATCACAAATACCAACAAGGATAAAAGTCAACACCTAGCTAAAACGCTACAAGACAACCCTCATAGGCTCCAAAAAGAAGGACTGAGACTTAGTGTGCGGGGAAAGGTTATGAATACCCAACGCAGAGTCTTCCAAATCATCAGATATGAGAATGGAATCTCGCGAGTATCTGTGTTAGGGCCTGCATGGTAGTATGAGGCTCTTGTAAATCCAGCTGCTAGTTTTTGCTCCTGAATGTGGTCGTGCTGGATGAAATGTGGGAGAGTGGCCCTAAATGTGTTGATCATGGGAGAATCATTTTAGCTAGTTGTTAGCTGGCCTTTTTGTAATAATGAATGGTCCATCCATGGAAGTCACATAGGAGTTACATTGTTTTCCTCCATTTGGGCATTAAATCCGACACCATGTTGGACAATTGCTGGACAGAGGCAACTAAGATCAAGCCCTCACCTTCTATATGTAGGAACAAACCTTTGCATGTCTCAAGACCCTTTTGAAGGGCTAGAAGCTCGACCTCTACAGGATGAGATGCTGCCACTTTTCCAGCGAAGGAGGGGTGCATGTGTCCATGAGAATCAGTATGCCCCCTAAACCAGCTGAATTGGTGGAGTGTTTAAAGGATCCATCGAAATTAAGTTTGAACCATCCTGAAGGAGGAGGAAGCCATTTGACAATTGTTGATCCAACATAGGAGCCTAGCCCTATATACAAGTGAGTTAGAATACATTCAAGAAGGTAAGAAAGAGCTTTACTTTTAACATGCCTTGGGTGAGAAGGGTGGACTGAAAGATGATGGTTTTTTGTAGTTTTCCAAAGAAACTAGGAGACTATTACTCCCATCCTATCTGTCTGTGAACACTTTTTGTATCAAGGAACGAGCCCAAAAAGGTTGGGTATTTAGTGGGGTTATCAATATACAATAGAAATAGGCTCCAAACTTTAATGGAGAAAGAACAGTGGCAGAGTAAATGATTCATAGATTCCTCTGAGGTATGACACAGAGCAGTTTGGCAAAATGTTTGGCAGAATATGGATTAGTCTATCTTTCATAGGTAGCATAAGAATTTCAGCCTTGGAAGGATTAGGAGTTTCCAGATTTTGGTCCATGGAAGCTGTGCCCAGCAAGAGACACCTTGAATTTCTTTGAATATGGCTTTGAAATTGCAGGTTCTAGCTGGTTCTGATTTCCAACATTTGATATCATGGCCTCCCAAAGGTATCAAAGTGATTTAGAAACTACCTCAGCTGGCCAAAGAAACATAAGCAAGGCAGTATTCCATGTTCGGTAAGCACCTCTAATAGTGATCAGCTTATCCACTATGTTCACCTTAGATATATGTTCTTGGGTGACATTTGGTATGAGAAAAGTTTTTAGGTAGCCCAGAGATGGAACTCACAGGTCTTCCATGGTTCTAATATTGACCCCATCACCCACTAGCCATATTTGATTTAATATAATACGCAGTTTCAAGATTTATCTTCTGTTTCCAGAGATGTGAGTCAGATGGTTTTATAGTCACCTTATAAAAGTGCTTGTTCTGAAGGTATTTTTGAGATAGGGTACACCGCCATTGGTCTCTAGAGTTTAGAAACCTCCAAATGAGATGAGACAAAGCTGCCCTATTAAGTGTTTATGCTCACTAATGCTCAAGCCTCCATCACTCGTGGGTCTAAAAATTGTTATCCAACATAGGGGAGAGAATCTTCGTTGTTCTTTTGATCCATTCCATAGAGAATTCGACTAAGTTTGGACAATCAAACCAATAACCTCCCACAAATAGATAAAGTCTAAGTCGGTGTGCTGTAATTGGAGAGCACCTTTCTCCTCATTGGTTATATCTAAGGGGGTATCCCGGCTGAGAATGAGTTTGGACTTGGTCCGATTGATCCTTTTACCAGCCTCCTCAGTGAAAGTATCTAAGAGCTTGTTGATCTTGGCATACGCTAATGGGGACCTTGGAAAAACAGCATCATATCATCATCATATTGAAGGAGGCCGATTCGATCCCCATTTGGAGCAATAGTTGGGAAGATAGTGGGTTTTTAAGTTGCCAGCTTGTGGATCGATCCACAAAAGGTTTCGCCACGCAATTCCTTTGGTCGGGGATGAGTCCAATGTGAGGGGGGTGTCTTTGCAAAAAGGGCTGGCCTTAGTGGTGGGGGATGGGAGGGCTGTTAGATTCTGGTTGGATGATTGGGTGGGAGTGGGTCCCTTGTGTGTGATGTTTCCAAGGCTTTTCAGAATTGCAGTCAATAAGGAGTCTTTAGCCAGTGGTTGTTTTGAGGTGAGGAACGTGTGTACAGTGTAAGGAGTGCCTTTTATGAAGTACCTTCATCCATTGGAGGGAGGATCTTGTGAGGAACTTATGAGCATTCTTAGTAATGTATTTATTTGCAGGGACTCTAAAGACTCTCGGATTTGAAAACCTTCCATCTCCGGGGAGTTCTCAGCAAATGCTTTCTTCTTGGCCTTATAAGGGAATCTTTCTCATAGAGCTCCTCCTACCTATGTGTGGTTGGGGTTAGCTCCAAGCATTCTGTGGGTTGGTAGTGGCTGGGAAGATGTCCACGGTTGACAATCTAAGGAGGAGATGGTTGACCTCTAACATTCTTTCAGATATTTGTGTGATGTGTGGTAACGAGGAAGAGTCAATTAACAATCTCTTTCTTTATTGTAAGGTGGCGATCTGTGCTTGGAATAACTTCATTGGGAAGTGTAGCCTTGCTTGGTGTTGTTCGAAGAATATTGCAGATGCTGCGGAATCTTGGTTGGGTGGTTATTTCTATGGGTGTGGGCGGGTCTTATGGAGGTTGGTCTCTTTTGCTATCTTACAGTCCATTTGGAAGGAAATGAATGGTATAATTTTCTCAGCCTCTTCCTCTTCAGCTGTAGATTTTGAGTAAAAACATTTGAAAGTTCATTAGCAACCATTAATTATAGCGGTCCACTATAAGTTTAACATTTATGACTCCCACTATTAGATTGGCCCCACAGTGCTTACAAATTTAACGTGGGGTCCTATAGTCATATTACGATTAGATAGCCGTTGTTAATTATCAATATTAGGTAGGTCCTACACATGTCACACTGGGGACTTTCATTGTGATTGCCAACATTAACTGGGTCCTATACTACAAAAAAGAGAAGGGTCCCATGAAACTAATATTGAATTGTGTGATTTGTGACTATCTGTTTGCCATCATTAAATTGGTCTCACTATTTGATAGCTCCCCTAGTGTTAATATGACTAACAATATCAAATGAGTCGCACATGATTTTTCATAGATGGATTCATCAATGATATCTATTATCAAATGAGGTTTTTTTTTTAAAAAATAATTAAATAGGGTCATTTGTGATAATCACTATTAGATGTATTACAGTATAGTTATCAACGTTTGGTATCCACCTTAACTAAACAACATTGCTTGGATATCATTATTTTAACATTTTATAGTTTTTTTAACAATAGAGGGTCTTACAATGATTATTAACATCTGTGATTACTAATTAGTGGGTCCCGCATTGGGGTTCATTGATTATGTTCTTTCCATTTCTTGTTTGGTATATCATTTTGTGAGTTTTTTTAATAAATTGCTAAAGACTTCCAAGGTGTATTAGAATTTTTGAAAATTGCCAAACACCATGAGTGACACAATATAATAATATAATATTATTTTATTCTAGGGTATTTTACACGAAAAAACCCAATAGTCGTATCCCACACTTATATAGACCCACTAGTTCTAACAGAACCAGATCGCGACTCAGGTAGCGATCTGGTAAAAATTCTCAAAAAAGTGGAAGAGCGAAGTTAATGTCCCTCATTTCTATATAAATTTTGAGCGATGTTGACATCTCTCATTTCTATATAATTTTTTAGCGACGTGAACGTCTCTCATTAAAAAAGAGTGACGGTAACGTCGCCTAAAACTAACTTTTTAGGTTTAAAAGGCATCAAACGATGGAAAGTGCCTTTTCACCTGCAACCCTCATTTACCTGCTCGACCGTTCAGCTGCTGTCTTCTTCTCCACCGTGGTCTCCGAAGCTCTCCTCAGCTTTTTTCAGATTTGATCTTTCCATACTGTTCAACTATTGTCTTCTTCTCCATTGTGGTCCCCAAAGCTCCTCGGCTTTTTTCAGATTTCAACCTTTCCATATAAAATCTCCAACAACTTCGGTATATTCTATTCATACCACTCCTTTTGTTTTCTTGTTTATAACTACACGTGGAGGTATATATGTATTTAATATACTTTTTCATCATTTAACATTTTCATGCATTTATGTGGATTTTTTTTACTAGAGAGGGACGTTAATGTCGTTAACATACTGACGTTAATGTCGTTTAACATACTTCTCCGTTAGCATTCTAATGTTTAACTACGTACTTTGTTGTTAAGGGTTTATTGCACTTGGTTATTTATCCTTCTTCGTTTAACATTTGTATGTATTTAGGCGGTTGTTTAGCTTTCTTCGTTGAACATTTTTTATGCATTTGCATGCATTTTAGTTTTTAAGTAGGCAGTTGTTTAGCCTTCTTCGTTGTTTAGCCTTTTCATGTTTTAGGTGTGATAGCCCTTTCATGTATGTACGTCCACTGTAATGTATGGTCTACGAGTTGAATGTTGCATGTATGGTGATGTACAGATACAATAAGTTCATTTGATGAACTTTGATGAAGCAGGGTAGACTATGTTCATTTGATGAAGCAGTGTAGACAATGTATACTTTATTAAGATATATTACTCTATTATTTTGCATGACATGTTCTTTCTTCCTTTATTGATATTTACATCCCTTATTAATGTATCTGCCCTTGATAGCAATCTGTACAAGTTTGCAAGACATGCTGGACCCCATGCATAGGGCTTGAACTCTCTAAACAATTTAGGTAGCGTTTGGTTTGCTGGAATGGTTGTAGGTGGGAATGGAATGGAGACCGGAATGAGTTTGGAATGAAATGAGACAGGAATGGGCATTTCCATTCCAGCGTTTGGTACGCTGAGGAATCAACCCAGTTGATTGCTATTCCTGCGTTTGGTATGCTGGAATGAGTCCTGGAATGAAATAAAATTTACATAAGACTGACCAAAATACCCTTGTTAGAATTTTATCTTTGGCTCAGTCAATGTATATATTATAATATTATTAAATAGGTGGAGCCCACACAAGGTCTTCTATTTTATTATAATAATAATAATATATAGATTATATTATTATTATATAGTTGGGACCCACACAAGCTCTTCTATTTTATAATCTTATAATAATAATAATATATAGATTATATTATTATATAGGTGGGCACAAGCGCTTCTATTTTATAATCTTATAATAATAATAATAATAATGTATGGATTATATTATTATTATATAGGTGGGGGCCACACAAGCTCTTCTATTTTATAATCTTATACTACTACTATATAATATAATATAGATTATATATTATTATATAGGTGGGCCCACACAAGCTCTTCTATTTTATAATCTTATCATAATAATAATAATAATCTATAGATTATATTATTATTATATAGGTGGGGCCCACACAAGTTCTTCTATTTTATAATATAATAATAATAAGAATGTATATATTATATTATTATTATATAGATGGGCCCCACACAAGTTCTTCTATTTTATAATCTTATAACAATAATAATAATGTATATATTATATTATTATTATATAGGTGGGGCCCACACAAGTTCTTCTATTTTATAATCTTATAATAATAATAATGTATATATTATATTATTATATAGGTGGGGCCCACACAAGTTCTTCTATTTTATAATCTAATAATAATAATAATAATAATAATAATATATAGATTATATTATTATTATCTAGGTGGGGCCCACACATGTTCTTCTCTTTATAATCTTATTATAATAATAATAATGTATATATTATATTATTATATAGGTGGGGCCCACAAAAGTTCTTCTATTTTATAATTTTATAATAATAATAATAATGTATATATATTATATTATTATATTGGTGGGGCCCACACAAGCTCTTCTCTTTTATAATATTATTATTATTATAATAATAATGTATATATTATATTATTATTATATAGGTGGGGCCTACACAAGTTCTTATCTTTTATAATCTTATTATTTTAATAATAATGTATAGATGTGAATAAGGGTCTTTTGGTCTTAAAAAAAAGTAGAAAGGAATGGAATGGCCATTCCTTCCCATCTCGGATGGAATGGCCATTCCTCTACATAAGGGAATGGGATTCCGGAGGTAATGGCCATTACGCCACTTTTTTGCGAACCAAACGCAGTAATGACCATTCCGTTGGAATCACCATTCCATTCCGACCTTCATTACAGCGAACCAAACGCTACCTTAAGTACTCATGGCTGCCCTCTTGATCCATTGGCATTAGCAACAATTTGGCCGTTGACTAAGGTGAATAGGTAAGCCCTTGTCTTCAAGATCTCATTCTTTTCAATATTAGGGCCAAAGTTATCCTGTAGCCATTTGAATTTATTGTAGCACCGATTGTATCTGAACCTATTCTTGGAGCCACTTCCAACAGCTCTTGACATGTAGATACAACTCTATGCTTAGAGAAGGTGGAGCCGGTTACAATAGGACCATTAATCAGTAGTCCATATATGTAGGCAACGCCTCAAGTGTTACCATTGCCTCACCGGATGGAAGGTGGAATGTATTGGTCTTCGGCCGCCATCTCTCAACTAGACCACTTATTAGAGCATGATTTGTCCTCATACAATCAATTTCATCCACGTGTCTTAGACTACACTGTGCCACCCACTCCTTTTGTTGAGTTTTCAGCCTCCATACACCTCTGTCTAGATTTGTGTTTAAAACTCTGTAAGTGTTAGGCTCGATGCCACTGTTTATTACTGTACTAACGTGAAGTTCTTGATCATACAACAATGTGTTATCATGCTTGGGAGATTCCGTAATTTTTGAGGTGTAGTGAGGCATCTATTCTTCGATTATATCAAATATGCTAACGTCGCTTATTTGTGTGACATTAACGTCGCTCTTTAACTAAACACTACAATCTTTTTATCAAGCAAGAGCATATAATGGATGACAAATATAGATACAGAAAATAATAATTCGTTTTGCTTTTACATTTGGAGAGAGAGTGGATGCTGATATTCATCTTATAAGTCTGATCTTAAGATATGGATCTCAAAATAGTATGTCAACGAAATGGGTGTAGCCTCGGGTTTGTGTTCCATTTTAATGAACACAAACCCTAGCTGCACCCATTTTAATTGACATTCTACTTGGCGATTCATATCTAAAGATTAAACTTATTAGATGATACTAGCACTCGGTCTCTCTACAAATGAAAAAGCTATACGAAATACCCATTTCTGTACACCGATCTCTCATTCAATCTTTTCTAAGGCGTGAAAGGAAATGACAATGTTCAAAACAAGAAGAAAGCATAGAGGAGATAAAAGAAAAATTCATACCAGCAATATCATGTTCCCGTGGTGCCCTCCGGATCTCCAATATGCGTTCTCCATGTAGCAAGGGGAGAGAAAACAGGAGGAGAAAACCAAGCATCTGTAATAAGAAGCATCAAAACCTCCCTTTTTATAAGAGTGGTTATGAGACGTTAATGTCGCTCTATCACTTTTCAAAACTTTTTTACCAGATCGTTACATGACGCTTGATCTAGTTCTGTCAGAACTGGAGGGTATATTTCGGTGTGGAAAGCGACTATTAGGTTCTTTGTGTGTAAAATCCCCTTTATTCTATGATAATGAAATCTTACAATATTTAAGTTTGTTGATATTATGTTCTGCATTTATCCAAACACCCCTTAATCCATCGAATCTTTCAAGTGAGTGCATATGACTCATCTTCTTAATCCTCGCCAATGTTCATTTCATTTCTAATTTGATTGTCAAACTCTGTCATGCGAACTTGATGCCATCTAAATAAAAAAAGGGAAAAGCATCTCAATTCAAACCATGTGTTGGTAGTCACATCATTCTGCAACTCAAAACACATATTTTGGGATTTTTTTTAGAACCTAGGATTAAAAGGAACGCCATTCGACTGATGAGAGATGCTGCCAGCGGCATCCCGTGGCCACCAACAGTCACTAGTGAAGGTGATGATGGTCGGTGTTAGGCCTTTTGGGTGGAGTAAGAGTTTAGGGAGAAAAAAAAGGGAATATATAAGAGAAAATATGGACGAAAGAAGAGTCTATTCTACTCCATTTTATTTATTTTATCAGGGAAGAAAGATGGTTAAAGAGTCTATTCTATCTCACACTTTTCACAGGAATTTCCATATACCAAATCATTCTAGTAGAATCTTTAATTCTGAGAAACCTAAACTATTTACATTCACCTACCTTTTATGATTTGACACTATTTTTAATTTAATATTGACCTGACTATTTAGAGTTGTTGAATTTCAATCACAAAAGTAAATATACTTAAAAAAATCACTATAAACAGAAGCGCACCCCCATTTTGCACTGGCAAGAATATATAAAGATAATATAGAAAAACCTAAATAAGAAATAATAAAATTAAAAGAAGGGAATTTTACCAAAAAAGTGTTGGTATACTCGTATTATACTGTTTTGGTGTCAAATACATGCAAATGACGATATTGGTGTTCGTACTGCGAATTTTTACTATTTTACCCTCCCCTATTTCGGATGACATCGTCATATTCACAGCCCTATCTCCTCTCATCTTTCTCCTTTCCCGCGCATTTCGATCGATCCTGTGCTCATTCCCTCTCCCTCCCTGCTCCCTTGCTATCTCTTCCCCTCTCCCTGCGTCTCGGTACCTGCCGTCCCTATCCCTCTCCTCTCCCTGTTCTCTTTCCCCTCTCCCTGCGTCTCCGCAACTGCGCTTCATCCCCTCTCCCTGCGTCTCCGCTACTGCGCTTCATACCCTCTCCCTGGTTTCGAAGATCTTGCGACCGGATCCTCTGGTGGATTTCTGACTGAGGTAAAGACCATTCCCCATTTGTGATTTCAACAAAAACTTCAGTTACCCAAGTTGATTTGTTTGGCTCTTATATCTGGTACCTTCTCTCTATTTCTTTTTTTGTTTTGTTTTCAGCTTCATTATCTATACAACTTCATTATCTATAATGACTGCTGGAATTGTTGGGTTCGGCAGGCAGAGGGGATTTGGTTTGGGATATTTGCAGATAAATAACCATAGTTGTCTGGAAGTAGAAAGAAAAAAACCCAATAGCCGTAGTTGTCTGGAAGTAGAAAGAAAAAAACCCAATCTCTGTGTTAATATGTTAATTTAGTACCTCATTCCTATGCCAAACTCCAATATTAGTACATCAATCT
Organism: Litsea cubeba; assembly: GCA_012931725.1. Classification (NCBI taxonomy): domain Eukaryota; kingdom Viridiplantae; phylum Streptophyta; class Magnoliopsida; order Laurales; family Lauraceae; genus Litsea; species Litsea cubeba. Next base: position 40,860,553 of record CM022953.1, on the reverse strand, counting down.
CAACCCTGGCTGTAGTATTTTGTTGCTTAAAGGCGTTCCATCAATTTCATACAACGAAATTGGAAAGGGAGGCACGTCTGTTGTGTTTGAATTTTACTATGATATTTGGAATGTTTGAAATATCTCTAAAAGCCAACTTGGCTGAGGTAAAGATGACTACTACTGGAATCTCCTCTACTTCATATAGAGAATACCACTATGTAGATTCAATACTATCCTCTAATGCTATATCTCCACCATGTTTCACTTCGATGGAGAAAACCATTTTTAAAAGGGCGAAGATTTGTTGTTACCATCTTTACTCATGTGGTGGTATTGTTTTATCCCCCGCGGAAACAGCCAGGGTTCGAGCTTGATTCTAGCGTAGATTATGTGAGATTAGGACGAGTGCGTGAGTGCTTTAATTAGAAAAAAAAAAATCGGTGACAGGGATGAATGATATAAGATGGAGTATAGAGATGATGAATGTGAGGTTCAGATAATGGTGGAATTGGACTTTCTTGGGATTCAAATTACAAGGTTTATGGTTGTGTATAAATTTCTCATCTTTTTTTGGGAGATTATTTGATGAGTATTTTGGATATTTCGTTATGTTAGGTGCAGGGGGTTATGCAGGAGTTGTCTCCAACAAATCATAAGTCATGTTATGACATCCATCTATATATATTGTGTTTGTACCCTTACCTCATGTGGTGGTATTGATTTATCTGTGTAAATTGAAAGAACCGGGGATCTAGCTTGATTTTAGTGCAGGTTGTGTGAGTGTTCTAGTTTGAAAATTTGGTTGGAAACAAAGGTTACCTTTGTTGTGGGCAGGGTTTGTACAGTACTAGGCGGAGTCTGGCCTGTTACTATTATTATGTATGTAATGTGGATTTGTTCAGTCATATACATTGGTTTCTTTGAGCGTGATGGTAAGAATATTCTTATGTGATTTTTTTTTCTTATATTCATTTTCCTTTGATACGATTATTGTGGAATTGTCATGAAAATAGGCTGTGCATGTCTATAAATTTTTATTCTTTTATTCTCATGTCTTTTATTTATATATATATATATATATTTTCTTGTCAGTTTGGCCCATCTAGATATAATTGTTGTTTACAGCGGTTGTGTCACCGGTTGTGTACAGCATGATTCTTATGTGAGGTTTTACTACTTGGGTTATGTCTACTAGCCTTTTTGTTTTGTTTCTTTTTTCTTTTTTTTTCTTGTTTTTTTTTTCTCAAATACAAATTCAACTCCCTGCTAGCAAACCTCTTTGATGGGAGTTGAATTGTTTGAACAAAATGATACAATATCTCAATGATATGTTATTGATAAAAGTAATAGCGTATTGTTTTTTTTTTTTTCATTAAATTGGTTGTTAATTCAAGATAGTTCATTGCATTGCATGTAACCAAGTTAAAATCACAGGCCTAACATTATACGAAATTGATTTCCTACACATACGGTTTTTAATTCAAGTAGATGTTGTGGATGCTCATATAGCAACAAAGATCATGGATTTTACAAGTTTCCATATTGTCTTTGTCCTGTCTTTAAATATTTTTCAAATCTAGAGCATCTTTTAATTAATTGATCTATTCCATTTTGATAAAGTCTATATGGAAAAATGGGCTGCATAAAGGAATGCTAGGTGATACTCTTATGTGTGGTTTTTACTTTTTATCTTAAAAAGTTTTACATCTACATATATTTGTTGTGTGCGTGGGTTTAATTGAACATAATTCTTACGTCATCTTTTAATACTTGTATAATGTTTAGTCTTACATGCAAATTCAAGTCCCTACTACTACACCTCCTTAATGGGCGTGGATTTGTTTAAATAGTGTGTACATGTTCTCACTTATATGTTATTGATGATATTATTAGACTGTTTTTTCTCTTCGTTTGTTCGTTTTTTAAATCATGAGAGTTCTCTGCAATGTATCTTGTTAAGGGCATAGAATAAGGGAGTTAAAAGATAAGATTCACGTACACCTTCAACATCACTGTTCTATTCGGGGGTAAATAATATCGACTTTGATATCCGTATTAGATGAGAGAGTAGCAGTTGAGAGAGTAGTAAAGTGAGATTTCTACATGTTCATCATAGTGAATTGTTGCATTACCTTGTCAGAACGAGCTCAATTAAAGAATGGTTTAATGTAAGGTTTACATCGAAGCTATGCCGGATTAGATCGCAGGCCCTTTGGACAATCTAGGGATTTAGCCCATTCATTTATGTCGAGTTTTTATGCACCCCATTGTAAATTCTCTGTCATATTATGAATGTAGAAAAAAAAGTTCATCAAAAAACGTATAAATAGTGGTAATGATATCGTTATTTTAATATTCGTAAAACTACATTTTGATTGAAATAGTGAGTCTTCCTTATTGATTATCCATCTCAATATAAAGTCACCATTAATTTTTTTGTTGTTTTGACACCTCTATGGTGCGTCAGTACATGGTAAGCAATGTTATACAATATCAAAATGACCATGTTAGTGATGATAGTATTAGTCTGTTAGTGATGATAGTATTGGTCTATATTTTTTTGGACTTATTTCCTTCGGTTTTCAATCCACCATAGTATACTCCAATGCACTTTTAAAATATAAGATTTACAAACACCATCTTTCTTATTGTTCTTTAATATGTTATGTGAGATCCACCTCAGAGTAAAACGCAACTTGACCCTGTGTCATGACTAAATTGCGGAAAAGTTAAACCACGAACCAAAGCATAAGAATTGTATATAGAAAAAAATGGAAATGGTTATTAATTCATGATTCACACTACAACTTAATATTAGAAGTCAAGTTGTTTGATAGAAAAAAAAATATTTGGGTTTTCTCTCTGCATGATCATCGTTTTCACATCCCGTGCCCACCATAGAAAAACGACAATACGAAACATAAGAAAATGTGATAAAACAACGTAGTGAGGTAACAATGCACGTCTAACTCTATACGAACTTCAATTCCGACCCATACGAACGAGAATTTTGAATGTTGCTTCACTACTTGATAACGATATCGTTATCATCATGTATAGTTCTGACATAAGTTTTTTGTGACAAAAGCTAAAAAAGTGTATACTTTATTTCGAGATTCATAAAGCAACAAAAAAGACTCATTGTATCACTGATAAATTATTTTTTCATTTGCATACCAAACACCGCATTGATGAATTATGCTTTTCATGGTCTATAATATTGTTTTGTGGGTCTTGACATTGGTCCATCAGTTTACACATCATGCCTTGATAGGTGATACTTCTATCTTGTCCAAATCTCCTATTAGTAATTCTTCTACATTTGTCGCTCCTAAAGATAAAATTGGGAGAGGCTGGATTCATTATAGCATTGTTTATAACTTGTAAAGGTCAAAACTTGTATTACGTCTATTTATTATTCATTGTTGATCATGTCAAACAAAATCCAAAGATTATTCTCATATAGTATATTGTTAAGCCATATATAAGCCTTAATCATGTATCATAATTAAAAGACGCATCGTACAACATTTATAAGACCTCTATTATTATAAAGCTCAATTCTTTCCGAATCATGTGGACGAGTACGAAAGTTTTATAGACATCCACGACTTTCTAGTGAAATGTGTCTTGACTGTCTGGCACAAGGATTTGATTTAAATTTCTTATCATTTTTTCAAATAATATGTAGGTTTTGTAATCGATTAAGATAAAAACCTTGCTTTTTCATGTAGTAATGATATCGAGGAGATATGGAGTGACTTACACTTGGCTTCATGAGATTAATTATGCATGACACTATTACCGGCAGTACCTCGTTGATTATATTTCGTATTGCGAACATCAATTACAAGCTTACGAGTAGACATAGTGTTTGGATGTCATTATAAATATATTGCCAATTCATTGTTGGATATGCGAAAAGTATGAAAATTCATTTGATCATCATAACGATATCGTTATGATGATATATTGAAAGGGTGATATTGAAGAGATGTCATCATATCTTGATACATGTTTGCGCATCGGCACACTAAGTTACTACTTATGTTTTAGTTGTAAAGCAAAATAAAGTTAAGAAACAAATTTACCTTATAACGATATCGTTACCTTATCAGTCATAAATCTCAACTTTTCGATATGAACTCATTACAGCAAGGACTCATATAGTCGATTTACACAAAAACTTAATATCAGCTTAACAAGTAGCATAAAAAGGAATAATTTCTTATCCCATCTCTACATGATATATGGGACTGATCTCTCATCCATCATATGTCTACGAAATAAAACCCAGTGGTGGATACAGCGTATTAAGGGGTGACTCACATGCCTAACATTATATTCAGTTGATTTCCTTCAGATGCGAAAAAGTATATTGTACGTAACATTGATATTTCGTAACGATATCGTTACTTTCATTTAAAGTTTCTTCATTCAAACTTTTTGCATATAGTAAGAAAAGAAGATAAAGTTTAGATTGAGGTGCTTCAACAATAACAAAGACCCAATATCAACTCAAAGAAAAAGGGAATAAAATTAGAGTTAGCTTTATCTTTATAATTATTTGATATGTTTTTCGTTGCGATGTTTTTTTTTTCCGCAAACGAGACAACATGACAATCATGCGATAAGTTGGTGCCTAAATAATGAGTCAGGCTCACGAAAAACTGCATGACATTTTAACGCTGTGAAACAATAGTGAACAAATGAAGGCCATGAATTCTTTACATGAACCATTTGCAAACATAAGAGCATACATAGTTATACATGTCACTAAAAAAATATTATAAGATTTATTGTTAGAGACGAACAGATTATGGAAAGTCTATAGAATGTGGTAACGATATCGTTATGATAATACGTTGAAAAGATTTACTTCAAGTTATGTCGTTGTATGTGGATCACCTGTTGTGCATCTCATTCCGTAGTTCATCCATTTATAATAATTGCAAAACGAAAAGTTTATAAGAAACATACATTCTTGTAACGAATTCGTTACTTATTCAGAAACAACATCTAGTTCTGGATTGTGGCTCATTAAATCATGGACTCATAAACTCGATTTACACTTGAAGGAAATTAGAAGACTGCCAAGTAAGAAATAGTAAAAAAAAATTCGACTATATCACCTCTCTACGTGAAGAACAAGCTAAATTATCTATATCAACCTTAGAGCAAATATCATGAACAAGAAATAAAAGAAGAATTGGATAAAATGGCATTTTAGGGGTGACTCACATGCTTAACATGATATTATGTTGCTTTCTTTGTCATACGAACTTGATTTTTATAGCTTCACTATAATTTTTGCTAACGATATCGTTACCATCATTTATAATATCTTAATAAATTTCTTTTTAATCGATAAGAAAAAGAAGATATATTTTATTCTGAGTTGTTTAAACATTAAGAAATACTCATGTTTCCACACATCGAAAATATGATTAAGTTTAAACATAACGATATCGTTATAATTATTTGTAAGTTTTCGACCACATTTTGTTTTTCCAACAAAAATACCATTCATTGTGTTGAATATGGGTTGCAAACGCAATCTCACATTCTTAAATAATTTAATATTACATTTTTGAATCTAACAAGTATGATAACGATACCTTTATGTTTAAACAATTGAAAATGTGATCTTAACGTGAAGTTGTTAGATATGGATCCCTGTTTGCGCATCTCATTCGAATTTATTCTTCATTTGAGAGTTGTATAACAAGGAGCAAGAAAAAGATTAAAACATACTGGTAACGATATCGTTACTTTTCCAGACACAACATTCAACCTATCGATGGTAATCATTAAATCAATAACTCATAAAGTCAACTTACACCTCAACTTAATATCAGCTAGTATAGAATCATAAAAAAAAAAAAAAGATCCGTATCCAATATATTTGTTATAAAGGAGCTCACATATCTCATCATTCCTACAAAAACAAATGGTTTGTCCTGATTCTAATCATTAAATATAGTTCTCTCAAATATTCAAACACAAAATTGAGTGTTTTCTAATGTTAACCTCATTTAAGGTGTCTTCGATATTTGATATGTTCTTTGTGCTTTTCTTACAGTTGCAAAAGGATATTAGATGGATAATTTTCAGGTTGGTCCTCTTGATAGATCCGTCTTATATGAACAACAGAGACATATTTCAGAACAGATCTGGCTGGGCAAGGTTAGTATAAGATGTGTATAAATTTGTGGTACATCGTTCAGTTTGGGCGACAATGCCATGACAATTATGATTGATTCTCTATCATGTATTAAATGCAGGAAGCAGGCCCACTTCGTTGTATCCCAACCCCAAACCATGACACCTGGGAAATAAGCGATAAAATGTGGGAACTGATTCGCCAGGCGGGGTTAGAGCAGCTGGCGAAGATCAAAAAAATAGAATTAGATCATGGCCTAATCACTGCCTTGGTAGAGCGGTGGAGGCCAGAGACAAATACTTTTCATCTAAATAGTGGGGAGGCCACAGTAACATTGGAGGACGTCGCTTACATTTATGGCCTCCCCATTGATGGTCTGCCTGTTAATTCCAAGACCTTCGCCAATACATTCTCCATGGTCAAAATATGCGAAGAGTTGCTAGGATTGGCTCCGGATGTGAACTACGACTGCTATGGTACCCAAATTAAGTTCACATGGCTGAGAGACAATTTTTCGAAAATGCCCAAGAACAGACCAAGAGACCAAGACGCAAGGCGGACACGTGCTTTCTTGTTCTGTCTCGTTGCAGGTCGGATTTTTTGGACCTCTTCGGGTACTAAGGCTCCAGCTCACATTCTTGAATTATTTCGTCATTTTGAGAAGCGGTCTTGGGGAACCGCCTGCCTTGCAAATCTATATAGGGGCCTTTCGAAGGTTGCCATATGCCAGGCCAAACGAAAACCTGTAAAGACCATAACGGGTCCTTTAAAACTACTGCAGGTAAAAGAGTAGAGTGGATATTCTTGTGTTCGTCCGACTTTTTAATATTTTATTTTTTGTTAACTGTGTACATGATTATGTGGTCCCATGTCCAGGTATGGGCATATTCGCGAATGACAATTGGCAGGCCTATTCGTAGGAGAAGTGATTGGGACATGGATGTAGAGTTTCCTCTTATCCTTACGTGGTACAACAGATTAAGGTCCCATCACTTCCAGACAAAAGTAGAAGAAGCCAGGCAACGTCTGGATATAATGGAAATTGATGGCGTAAGTAAAAATGATTTTACAACAATCAGTCAATGCTAGAAGCATTGCCGGTGCTGAAGTTTGAATATACACTCAAGTAATTTTGTTGAGTATTAGCTGGTTAATATTTCAATTTATTGACGAATTCATTTTTCTATGTTCTTTTAGTTCAACTGGCAGCCATATAGCGATTATGAAAATTTGTCCGACTACATCGACAATGCAGATGTACCTCTTTTCAGGTCAAATACTGTTTTGATTTGTTATTGGATTGTGGAGCGGCACAATCCGGAGAGGGTGATGAAACAGTTTGGCTTAGAACAAATTGTGCCACCCCGTTTCCAACGGCCGTTCCCGCGAACCGAGATACTAGCAACAGGAGAAAATAAACGAGAGAGATTACGTGCAGTATATTTTGGTGTTTGGAACAAACGGATGGATGCCATAACTTATGGGGATGATGGTGATGCTGGGCCACACAATGAAACGTATTTTAAGTGGTATAGAAGCATCACCCGGCTACGCATCGGTCGTCCTAACGGCGGAAATGTACAAGCTGGACTAAGCATTGTTTCGTCCCAGGTAAAAAATGATTTTTCTCCCTTGCTAGCAACTGTTAAATTCACCGGGTTTACCGGGCTCAACTGTCTTTGAATTGATTCTAACTTTGTAATCTTCTTTCCTCCTTGACCAATTTAGATCTTGAAGTACACTGCGCGGCTCCTGGCATCATGTGATCAGGCATATGCTTTAGAGGGAAAATCAAGTGATTTTCTGAGCTTCATTGACGGAGTTAAATCCGAAGTTTCCCAGTTAAATGATGCATGTGTAGCTGCTTTTCAGTCAAGAAATTTGGACGACTCAGACGCCGCATGTTTAGCTGATTCATCCCTGAAGGTATCCTATATATTAACTCAACTTCATACTAGCATTCAGTTCAATTGGGCACAATTTGGTATTGACTTGTCTACTTATTCAATAGGTGGACATGAGAGATGATGTGAAAGAAGAAATCATCAAAACATCCAAGAAGGGCATAGCAAGAGGCAAGTAGAGCAGTCAAACTTGATGACCCAATCAAGCCCAAACGTACAAAGTCAGCAGAAAGCCCCAGAAGATCCAAACGCCTCAAAGGAATATATATTAAACCTCCAGTTGATATGAAACCCCCAAGCCCAGTGAAACCCGTAACCTCCGAAGGAGCATCAAGTCCATCATCATTGTCACCACAGAGGAGTCCTCGTTTATTCCAATCCCAGTTGGTTCCAAATTCCCCTATAAAAGTCAGGGTCCCCAACCAGCCAAGAACTTCCATTAGTCCTTTCACATCCAGCCCCTGGTCATCAACTGTTAGCTCTAGTACACTAATTCTGGATCGTGCAAAACTTGGCTATAGGTCTGTCCCCATTCAGCAAAATCTCATCTTTGATCATGAATGTCAAAGCACGTATAGAGAGCCGAAGCCCCCAATGTGGATGACTGATTACACTACTGGAGCCTGGATGAGGAATCCACAATATAAGCTAACGATTGAAGAATTAGAGATCCTCACCGTATTTCGGAATGAATTTGCTAATAAGACGGGGTATTTTCCAACTCTCATGTACCCCTTTGTCAAGTTACGTGTGCTTTGTTATTTTATTAACTTCTCTTCTATGCCGTCCTACCACTAGGATGGCGAAATTGAATGAGTTTTGTACACCTGTGACCGCCAACAACATGGATGCGGTTCTCAGGGGAGCATGGATGGACAACTGGGTTTGTGGCACATATCCCTACTTGATTTTTGTATTTTGGCTGTAACACTTCTGTTTTGTTCAATTTGTTCCACCGCCATCCTTTGACCTCTTTGATGTTTGCAGACCATGCACTATTGGTTTGAATTATTAAAGACATAGGCAGCATCGTCATATTTTTTTTAATGTGCTTTGTCGGTAAGTGTTATGTAAAGGAATGCAACAATTTCTCATCTAGTTGATTCGTTTCACCTGGATTGTTTACATTTTATAACCTTGCCCCTGCAGGACTGGTATGTGCATGACCAAACGAGCGAAAAACTCATTGAAAGTTGTTTTAGCCAAGCCTTCCTCGAAAGCATTGCTGATAAGGATCTGCTGTTCTTCCCTGTGTGGCATCAAATGCATTTCTTCCTTCTAGTTGGACGGGTCAAAGAACGAAGATGGGAATATTATAACAGCATGACACGCGCCGGAGATTATCCATTTGCCGAAAACTACGTAAGCTAATATCAATGACGAATCCATGCTTTAACATTAATTGGTATAACTATCGTATGGAACAGCTAATTCTGATTGTCATGATCGAGACATAAAATGGATTGTCCCATGCAGTCAAACAGGTTAAACTTTGTTTAAAATTTGAGATTTCGTTTCGTGGTCATTTTTTCGTATGCTTCATAAAACCCATTGAATTGCACATCTTTCTAAAATAATTTTGGAATTTGTCTCAACGTCGATTGTGGGATATTTGTCATGGCGTACGCGCAGCACATCGCATTGGGTCGGGCAATGTTGTTCGGGCAGAGCGACATGTACTACTATCGTGCCAAGATAGTTAGTGACATCTATAAAGATCAATTCGCCCGGTGGGATGTGAGGAGGCAGCTGAATCCGAATAACGATTCTTCGGGGGAGGAAAATTAGAGATGTGATGCATGAGGAGTAAGATAAAACATGCCTAATGGATTTTGCATGAATCACATGCTGATGGCACAGGCTCATGGTTTAGTACAATTTGCAAAGCTGTACAACGAGCACTATATGTTGAATATTCAACCGCACCATCCAAGAGGGTTCAAAACTGTGAGAATATCAGAGAAAAGAAAACGATCGAGAGAAAGTTAAAGAGATATTTGTGTTACAATATCTTTTGGAAGGAACAGGGAGGGCTGGGTTACCTGTGGATTGATGGGGTTGATGCTGGGGTCGTCTGTTGATGACTATGCGGTTCGTGTTGTGGTTGTTCTCCGCGATGCCGCAGAGCAAAGGAAGGATTTGTTGACATTTATGATATGCAACCAAGGCTTGATTACTTCAAATTGTGGGATTCCGAGTTAAACATGTTATTTATGAAACAAAAATTGTAGCGAGAGCTTTACCCAATTTGTGACACATGAACGTACGCAGTGGAGTTTAAATTTTTTTTTTTATTTGAAGGTAACAGTTGATATCTATGTAGATAAGCTGTAAACATTTGGAATGGATATAAATATATAGAAGGGAGTGACATTTGTGTTGATAAAAAAGGTTCCATTGCATTATATTCAATTAGTAACAGCAACTGCATAGAAGGGCTGACATTTGCATTCATGAATACAAGTCTCTTATCCATTTCTGGTGTGAGCTAAGTTCCCTTTATGGCGTGAATAGTAAGTCATGTCTTTTATGTTCAATCATATTTCATGTTTGTAAGATCAAGAACACATTCGAAAAAGATATATAAAAGAGTAAATTCTCGCCTGATATGAGTCAAACAGGAGGCAGATAAAACATTTGATTCCAAATACTGACTGTGCGGTGAAAATAAAATGAAACTGCGAGCTTCCGTTACAGGGCCAAAAAATACGAAAAATCATCAAAAAATTATGGATTAAATGGTATAAGCGTTTGTTAAACAGTATGAAGCCTTCAATCTGCGTGCATATTTTGGGATAAAAACCAGGTATACATTAGGTTCGAATCATCATACACAGATTTCGAATCTTGTGTTATGTGCATTTGTGGGCCAAAACCAGACAGAAAAAGGTTCGAACCATTGTAAACAGGGTTCGAACCTTACATGTTTTGCTATTCTGGGCCAGAAACCAGAGACACATAAGGTTCGAACCCTTGTAAACAGGGTTCGAACCTTCAATTACGTGCATATCTGGGCCAAAAAACAGACAGACAGTAGGTTCTAACCCATGTAAACAAGGTTCGAACCTGCTATAATTGCATTTGTGGGCCAAAAAACAGAGGAATGAAAGGTTCGAACCATTGTAAACAGGGTTCGAACCTTACATGTTTTGCTATTCTGGGCCAGAAACCAGAGACACATAAGGTTCGAACCCTTGTAAACAGGGTTCGAACCCTCAATTACGTGCATATCTGGGCCAAAAAACAGAGAGACAGTAGGTTCGAACCCATGTAAACAAGGTTCGAACCGTGTGTTAGGTGCATTTGTGTGCCAAAAAACAGAGGAATGAAAGGTTCGAACCATTGTAAACAGGGTTCGAACCATACTTGTTTTGCTATTCTGGGCCAGAAACCAGAGACACATAAGGTTCGAACCCTTGTAAACAGGGTTCGTACCCTCAATTACGTGCATATCTGTGCCAAAAAACAGAGAGACATTAGGTTCGAACCTTAGTAAATAGGGTTCGAACCTTTGTATATAGGGTTCTAACTAAAGCTCTCTGAGTCAAAATAATACCGTTGAATTGGTTCTAACCCTCCATTTCCACGTCCTGGTTTTATTAACGCCGGTCAATATGGCCCACGTCCTACATGGATTTGATTCACTCCACAGTTCGACAAGGCAAATGCTAGTAGTATTTAGGTTTGAAAAACCCCCAAGTGACAGTAGATCCGAAAAACCCTAGTTCGTTTCCCATGTTCCTTATGCCTATTTCACCATGGTTCCGTCATAACCATCCTACACTTGGGCCCTCCACCTGCTAATCTCACTCCAGACGAGTGATCGATTGCGTCGCATCGAAGACAACAGGAACGAATCGGGAGACGAATTTCATACAAGGTAATGATCCCTCTCTCTCTCTACAACAGGGGCGAACCCACATGTTTGGCACATGGTGCGTCCACCCCACGCGGATTTGGAAAAAATCACTTGAGAGATACGGCCTAGATGCCATCCGCTCCCATGTAAGTCGATCGCCGTCCACAGTTTTAGAAATCATGAAACCATTCCCCTTGGATCTATTTGTTCTCCTCTGTCTTTGATAGATCCAAAGCAGGCCAAGCAAGTATTTTACCCTCTCACATTGTCTCTCTATCTATATCAATCTCTCCCCCTCTTCTATCTCGAAATATGGAAAACCTAAAACACTAAACCTCCAAACTCCAACTGTAATCCACTTTCCTTAAATCTTAATACCTAAACCCCATTCCCTAAACATCTCCTCCAAGTTTAGCAACTACATTCTGTTGGCATTTTGAAATTGGCCCCATTGGAAACGCATTTGGTAGTAGAAAGAGTAAGGCTTCTAGGATGTAAGCGGGCTTTGCATTCATCATCAGCTTGTATGAGACTGTGGTCAAATAGAGGGTGAAACTATCGTGTGATAAGTGTAGTAACTCAACCAGAGACACTGTGCCTGTAACAAATCCATATTATTTCATAAATTAAAGTGGAAAAAATTCACATTGTTGTCATTTTCTTTACCTACTAAAACCTTTGAAGTGCCGTGCCAAGTTGTTCCACAATCAACTATTCAATAAAATGTAGTACATCTTATACTAACTGCATTCGAATTCATAAGGAAAACAAGAATATGCTCATCGGCCATGTCACTTTTTTTTCCCTCTCCTTGAGCATTGCTTCTAATGCTCCTCACCATGATATAACAATTAATCTTTGTAGACTGTAGCCAAGTACTCACAGCATTGGGTTTCTTCTTTCCACAATGCATCGAATTATAAAAGTTGTATTTTTCGAGTTATATATGGAAAAGTTGTATAGTTTCTTTTTGAGTAAGATGAAACTTTCCAAATAATTATACGTGAAATTTTGATTATTGATGGTTTGATTAATATTGAGATTCTAAAATGAAATGTGGTCTCCATGTTGGTAGCAATATTTAGAGTATAAACAATTATACTTGTTCTCATTACCAGTTAAAGGAGTTCCTTTTTTTTAGGATTTTGCCTGTACATTTGCCCCTTTGATTAACATTTGTCGGTCAATAGTTGAAGTTAAACAAATTCTCATATAGTTGTTGGTGCATTTAATGATTGAAATCACTGGTTAGAACGAAGGAATTAGTGCATTGAGTCCGCGCAAGACTGTTGTATTAATGATTGAAATCATGGGATAAAATGTAGGAATTAATAAAATGATCCGCTGAAACTATTCCAACAGTATGAAACTAATTGTAACCATTTTGTAATTTATATTTAAAGAAAAAACAAAACATTACATGGAATTTGGAATTTAGTAGTAAGCAATGCCATGTCTACCATGTGATATCTAACTTCTATTTTACATTTAAAACGGAATGTGTTGCCGTATTCTTAACCTTTAATCAACTTAGTTTGATTGATGTAGAAATGGACTTTCTTGCAGGTATTGATAATTGAGATGGCCCCTCGAAAGAAGAAAACTTGTCAACGCCCAACTTGGGATCGGTCGCGGTTTATGAGTGAAGCTGGTCAAATTTCCTACATGAACAAGTTCCATAATCGTGCTGTTGTGCCCGAGAGAATTGTCATGTACAATGAACTAGATGATACTGATTTTGCGATGTGGATGCGTGAGAGAAGATGGCTTACACTGTATGAGCATGGATACCAGATAGTGGTCAATTGGGTCAGAGAGTTCTACTCAAACATGCACGAAATTTCAGACGAATCGTTCAGGACCTTTGTGCGAGGTAATGAACTGATAATTACACCTGATCTTCTAAGTCAACTTTTGGAAATTGATCGCGTCGAAGGCGCACACTTCCCGATTTTGGGCAACCGTCAAATCAATTATAATCTGGTAGCTAAAGTGTTGACAGGCAAGCCTATCGCTTGGATTGGTGGTGACATATCCCATCATAAGCTTACCGATTCATATCGTTTGCTATCCATTTTCATCCGGCACAATGTCAGTCCCAAAGTTAGCAAAAGGGTCACAAAGGAGGATGGGTACCTCCTTTACTGCATTGGGACTCAAAGGAAAGTCGACATTCCTCTTGCGGTATATCGCGGAATGGCAAAGGTTCACAATGCACCTCAAAACACGGCACTCCCCTTCCCGGGGCTAGTATCCAAACTGCTCGTGGACATGGGTAAGTTGGCCGAACCCAATGAAGACATTATAATTCCCAAGCAGAAGATAGATCGCTTCACACTTGAAAAGTCCAAGTCCCACATCCCTTCTGTTGAGTTGGATAATGATGAGGAAGATATAGCTGATCCTACATTATGTCAACCTTCAGGGGCAGGGCCGTCCGAAGCTGCAGATTCGTATGCAGGTCCTCCAGGGGTGGATCATTTAGGTGAGGGGTCGATTCATGCGTTAAATGTGCGTCTCGAGCGGCTAGAAGTGCGTATGAATGAAGGATTCGCCGAGATGAGACAGGGTTTCGCCGATATGCTCTCACATATCCGCCGAGAAGGGTAGTTCCCCATACTTTTGGTCAAGCCTTGCAACATCGGCCACAGTGGGACTGAACTTTATAGTTAATTGTAAATGGATGTCTTTTTTTGATATCGTCATGTTTGGTCACCTGATAAGACTTGTTATCAGGATATTTATGAACGAGGAAACTTACTGATATCCGTTCCTCGATGCTCAGTTGACTAACATCTAGAATGTTGTAATGAATATGGATCAAAACCGATGACTTCTGTGGAATCCCTCCTTATGTAGGTATCTGACTAGCATTGTTATCAGTAAACGTTGCATTAATGAAACCAGTATTTAATCGTTCCAGTTTCCTCAGTTGAATGTCATATATAACATAATGCTGCGAGGAGTTTGGCATGTGCAGTGAACTTTGTCGCATCTGTTTTTTATTTGAAAACATCGCTCATGTAATATAGTATGTTGTGGGGATTTTCAGACACAGAATCTAGAAGGTTCAAGAACAGTATTCATATTATTTTTTTTTAACCGCAAAGCGTCTGACATGGAACAAGTCACTATCATGGATACGTTTGATACTCATGGCATGAGAATATATAAAGCGTTTTTGCTCATGAATATCGGTGATTCCACTAAAAATCAATAAGTTTGGAAGAAAGATACGCTTGCGACTATATTGGTGCCAAACAAAGACGTAGAAGTCACAAACAGGCAATCCAGGTTAAATATCTAAATATAAATTGGAACTTATGGATCGCGTGGTAAAAACCGAAGATGCTTCCATTTCGGCTTTCTTAAAGCTCTATTTCCTGAGAACTGGTTGGTGTTACTTAGAAGTAGTTGCAAATACGATCCGATGTGGAAATTCAAAATAAATATATAAATAGAAAGATCAGAGAAGACACCTCTCTGCTTGAAAAATGGATGCAAGCTGGACTTCCATTTGCTCAATTATTTGACACCACTTACTTTTGAACTGATTTTCAAAAAATATTTGATTCTGCAAAATTTAATTTATCCATTTGACTATATAACATTTAAAACATGAGGAAATCAATATAGTCAAATTGTTCAGTCTACATCTAACAATATGCTCAAATTTCTTGGGTTAGCAGAGTTATTTTGTTTAAATATTGATTCTACATTATTTAGAATAACAACTCTTACAACTGATGGTGATATATACTTCACCAATGGACAAATACAAAATATACAAGCTTAAAAAAAATATATATATATATAACAGTGTCCTTAAATCACAAAGGTTCGAACCCATTACTTTTAAGGGCTTGAAACTTCATTACCTATTCCCCCCTGGTGGCGATTCACAGAGACCAGTAAGATACGAGACCATGTCTGTAAGGGCTCGAACCTCTACCTTAATGATATGCTGGGCCAGAAAGACGGGAATCTCAAGGTTCGAACCCTTACACTGATGGTTCGAACCTTCAGCCTATTTCCCATCCTGTGCCAAATCACCAAAAGCTCAAAGGTTCGAATCCTAGAAGGGATGATTTGAACATTCTACTGAGTAGGAGGAATCCCATTGTGCTTGTAGGTCCAATGCATCGAAGAGTAGTTTCACACCTTCACCAAACTTTCCTCTAGGGTCTAGCCTTAATTAGCATAAGACACTGCCCATCTAACATTGAATTTATTGTGAAATGACCGCATACATTTTCTCCAGAGTTTTTTGGGGAAAATCATCGACTTTGTGATTGTGGAATTTGGGATACGTAACTACGGTTTAACTGTTTTATGGTCATTTCCTGATAATGTAATTCTATCTCGTTCTATGCGTCATGCCATGACTGGTAGGCAAGATGATACTTCATCCTACCAGTGTTTAGATAGTCTGGTGTGGGATTTTATACACTTGGTATTAAGTTGGATAAAAGGATAAGTAACCTTTTTAACTGCAATCAACTTTCAATGTTTATAGAATACCTCATGCATGATCATATCAATAAAATAAAATCCTCCCATTCTTGCACCTTAAAGCAACCATTTCTTCAAGAAAATACGTGGAATCAATATTTGTATGTCCAGACAGGTATGGACTTAGAACAGATTGCCATGTATAACGAAGAGGGCTAATAGGGACACAAATATGAATGGTTAAATAAACAGGAAAAATAAAAGAAAGATAAAAACAGTAAATTGTATTGTGAAACTAGATTATGAATCTCCGTACTTGAAATCTCTTTAAGCATCAACGAAATAAGGACATCGTCGCCATCAAGTGATCAACCGCATGTCTCTTTTATTTGCTATATTCATCGTAAAACATTTCATAAGCATCATTGTAGCAGTCTTATTTGTAATGTCTCTTGATGATCATGCGATCATGGAGTTCAATTCTCAAAACAGACGAGAATCCATATAGTATTAGAGGGCACATAAGTACGTAAATGCCGAATGGAACAAAGCATCGGACGGCTTGAAACAATCCCAGTGGACAAAATCATCGAAGGATGTGTCAAGCTAAACAAATAGCGGTCGATTTCACAAGAACACAGTCTTCCACCGTATCAAGTTTATAATTCTGTGAAGACAGGTATGGACTTAGAACGGATTGCCATGTATAACGAAGAGGGCTAATAGGGACACAAATATGAATGGTTAAATAAACAGGAAAAATAAAAGAAAGATAAAAACAGTAAATTGTATTGTTAAGGCTAGATTATGAATCTTCGTACTTGAAATCTCTTTAAGCATCAACGAAATAAGGACATCGTCGCCATCAAGTGATCAACCGCATGTCTCTTTTATTTGCTATATTCATCGTAAACATTTCATAAGCATCATTGTAGCAGTCTTATTTGTAATGTCTCTTGATGATCATGCGATCATGGAGTTCAATTCTCAAAACAGACGAGAATCCATATAGTATTAGGGGGCACATAAGTACGTAAATGCTGAATGGAACAAAGCATCGGGACGGCTTGAAACAATCCCAGTGGACAAAATCATCAAGGATGTGTCAAGCTAAACAAATAGCGGTCGATTTCACAAGAACACAGTCTTCCACCGTATCAAGTTTATAATTCTGTGAAGACAGGTATGGACTTAGAACGGATTGCCATGTATAACGAAGAGGGCTAATAGGGACACAAATATGAATGGTTAAATAAACAGGAAAAATAAAAGAAAGATAATAACAGTAAATTGTATTGTGAAACTAGATTATGAATCTTCGTACTTGAAATCTCTTTAAGCATCAACGAAATAAGGACATCGTCGCCATCAAGTGATCAACCGGATGTCTCTTTTATTTGCTATATTCATCGTAAACATTTCATAAACATCATTGTAGCAGTTTTATTTGTAATGTTTCTTGATGATCATGCGATCATGGAGTTCAATTCTCAAAGCAGACGAGAATCCATATAGTATTAGAGGGCACATAAGTACGTAAATGCCGAATGGTACAAAGCATCGGGACGGCTTGAAACAATCCCAGTGGACAAAATCATCGAAGGATGTGTCAAGCTAAACAAATAGCGGTCGATTTCACAAGAACACAGTCTTCCACCATATCAAGTTTATAATTCTGTTCAGACCAAAAACTTATAGGATGACCTGCCACAATTTAAAAAAAAAAGACTGATAATATCAATGAGTTATTACAAAAATGAAAAGAGCTAGTTGCATGGAGCAGATTGAAAAAACAAAATGTAGAGAGACAATGATACGCAAATAACTGATAGATAACAAAAAAACTCCTTATTGATGGTGCAGTATACAAAAAATTTTCAAGTTATCATAACGAAACTTCATAAATGATTTGTGTCTATACATCAATATATACACCTGATGTTCTCACACCATTATCGAGAGATACATCCAAAATAATGACATCAATATGTTGTACCACCATAGACAAATATTTACACCAAATTGCGAAATATAATATTCATCCCCTTGGAGGTGGTTCTCTACATGTCTGTCTATTATGACCACGCTTCTTGCACTGAGAGCATGTAACCTGTTTCCTCATCCTGTCCTCTGTTCTTATCCGACATTTTTTCGGCCTTCCAGGCTGTCTGCGAGCTACTGGCGGCAACACACGCTCGTCACTTCTAGGATCCCACTGTTTTCCGTCACGTGTGGCATGGATGACATCAGCATAAGTTGCTCGATAGCACTCACTGGTAAACCAATGCTCACAGAAGTCATATGGATCATATCGCTTGAGTTTGATAGCACAAAGGGCATGTGAACAAGGAATGCCAAGGATCTCCCATTTGCGGCATGTGCATTTCAACTTATCGAGATGTACCACATCCGTATACTCTGGCGACAATACCTGGAATTCAAATTCTCCAGCCTGCCAACATTGGAGTCTCCGTGAGACTTCCGCCTCGTGAGTTATGATCTTATCAACATATGGGGTGACTCTTGTATTCATGTTTAGCCATTTTTCACGCCGGCTCTGATAAAATTCCATCAGCTTTGCCCGTATCGACTCTATCTGTTGTGTGATGGGTAGCTCTCTTATGTCTTTCAACAAGCTATTTGTGCTCTCTGCAATATTCATAGTTAGCATATCATAGCGTTTACCCTCTATGAATGCATTTGCCCAGTGTTGGCGACCGATGGCGTTTATGTAATCGTGAGCCCCCACATCAATTGCTAATATTTCTGCCATGTAGTTATCATACTCACAAACGCGCGTTGAACGCGCGGCGCACCAAAACTTCATGACAATTCCATCATTCTTGAATTTTGCCTGAATATTTTGTGAAATGTGACGGCAGCAAAAACAGTGTTTTGCTGTTGGAATTACATCCTTCACTGCATTGGTGAGTCCCTTCATTCTATCCGACACTATTGTAAGATTTTGTACATGTTCCAAGGTTAAATCCAGATTCGCCATAAACCACGACCAAGTCGAATAGCACTCAGACTCTACAATGGCAAATGCTAGTGGAAAAAGACCATGGTCACCGTCCTGACATACTGCAATTAGTAAGGCTCCTGGGTATTTTGTTAGATATCGCGATCACTGAGAGGGGGGGTGAATCAGTGATTCTTTAAAAACAGGTCCAATTTAACAACAAAAGCAAATCAAATCACACAAGGACACCAGATTTAACGTGGTTCACCGAAAGGCTACGTCCACGGTTCAAAGACTGTCCGAACACCAATCTGGAACAGATCTGAATCTATTTAGTCGCACCAACGACAAAGAGCACCAACCCTTAGTTTCAGATAGCACCAACTATCTAGGAAGCACCTACTCCCTTGAGTTTCAGATAGCACCAACTATCTAGGAAGCACCGACTCCCTTTACAATTTATCTGCACCAACAGATAGGATCACCAAACCCCAGACACCAAGCACCAACTTGATGTTCTACAGAATAAAAGTAGAGAACTTTTCTACAGCCCTTCCCCTCTACAATCTCTCTCTCTCAATCCCTTACAAATTGATATTTAAAGCATAAACAGAGAGACACTTATCTTATGGACGAAACACCATCTTCAAGAGCACATCCTCGTCCACACTTGCTGTAGAAACTTGTAACAAGACTGCACACAGCAACAGCACTCTCTTCTCTCCAAAACTCTCTCTTTTCTTCTCTTTTCTCTTCTCTTCTTTCTCTCTTCTTTTGTTCTTAAAAACGAACCAAACATGCCTTTATATAGGTTATGGTAACCCTTAAGAGTGTTCAAAATAGGCTACAATTCGTTTTAGAAAGAGTCCCAAACGAAATACTTAAGTTTCCTGAATTTTCGTGCAAAACTTCTATTTCTGCGCAAATCAGGTTTCCCGTGTGTTCTACCGGTAGAAATTGCGGTAGAACAGATGAAATTCTCATGTCCAAGCTTCTGCTAGAATTAAGCCACTTCTACCGGTAGTACTTGCGGTAGAACTTTCAGGGCAGCCACTTCTACCGGTAGTACTTGCGGTTGACAGATGGAAATCTTAGGGTCAGCCTTTTCTACCCCTTTTCTACCCCTGTTCTACCCCTGTTCTACCGGTAGAAATACCGGTTGACAGTTGAAATTCTGATTTCCTGTACTGTTCTATTTCAGCTCTGTTTTCTCTTTGAAGCTCTATCAACACCAAACTTGTGACATTGTGTTGACAATAATTCCAACACAAGATGATACTTGAGATACTAATTTCTTCAATTCTTCATTAACTTCTCAAGGCATCTCAAATTCCAACAATCTCCCCCTTTGGAATTGTTTGGCAACACTTTGGAACTTCAACACTTAGAAACACATTAAACTAGTTGATCTTCATGAAGCTTCTTCAGAACCATAGTCTCCCCCTGTCTTTAAAAAAAATCAAGATCTTCACATTCACATTCTTGATACCAATCTCCCCAAAGTTATCATAGCATAACTTTCTTCTAAGCATAGCTTTCTCCTAGCTTAAGTCTTTCTCCCCCTTTGACAACAAGTCCAAAGGGACCAACGAAGGAGCGAATAGGATATTCAAAGAATACTTTGCTCCCCCTTTCAAGCCCATCTCCTAAGTATTAGGAGAGTGAGTAACTCCTAATTTTTTTCGGAGATACTCGAAGACTTCTTTTGGCAGAGGTTTTGTGAAGATATCAGCAACTTGCTCAGTAGTTGGAACATATTCCAACTTTACCTCACCATCTGCAACCTTTTCCTTGAGAAAGTGATAGCGAATTGCTACATGCTTCGTTCTAGAATGCTGAACAGGATTCTTGGAGATGTGAATTGCACTTGTGTTGTCACAGAGGATCGGCGTAGGATCCGTTGTCGGAACTCCTAGATCAGAAAGCATTTGCCGCATCCATAACACTTGTCTACAACAAGTTGCCGCTGCAATATATTCCGCTTCCACTGTAGAAAGGGATACTGAATCTTGTTTCTTACTATGCCATGCCACTAACCTGTCACCGAGATAGAATGCACCACCGCTTGTACTCTTGCGATCATCTATACATCCAGCCCAATCGGCGTCAGAGTATGCAACAAGAGTGAAGGATTTGCCTTTAGGATACCAAATACCAAGCTCCATGGTACCTTTCAGATATCGAAATATCCTTTTTACTGCTGTAAGGTGCGTCTCAGTTGGTGATGCTTGAAATCGAGCCACCATACATACTGCTTGCAGAAGATCCGGTCTTGTAGCAGTCAAATAAAACAAGCTTCCTATCATAGAACGATAAGTGGTGTGATCAACGGACGAACCCTTATCATCTTTGCTTAGCTTTGTGTTCGTTGTCATTGGTGTGCTCACTGGCTTGCTGTCTTCCATGTTAAAACGCTTCAGCATTTCCTTGATGTATTTCATCTGTGATATGAAGATACCATGTTTCAGCTGCTGAACTTGTAAACCAAGGAAGAACTTTAGTTCTCCAAGCATTGACATCTCAAATTCTTTCTTCATCTCTTCAGCAAAATTCCTGCACATTTCCTCATCATTGCCACCAAAGATTATGTCATCGACATAAACAATGACAACCAGCTGTCTGCTCAACTCTGTTTTGACATAAAGATTGCTATCGACCAGTCCTTTTCCAAAGCCGATCTTGCGGAGATAGAGGTTCAGCCTTGCATACCACGCCCTTGGCGCTTGTTTCAGCCCATAAAGAGCCTTTTTCAACTTGCACACTAGGTCTGAATTTTTGCTAATGAGAAAACCATCAGGTTGCTCAATGTAGACCTCTTCTTCAAGTAATCCATTCAAGAAGGCTGACTTTACATCCATCTGAAATACCTTGAAGGTTTTGTATGCAGCCAATGCAAGAAACATACGAATGGCTTCAGACGAGCCACCGGTGCAAAGGTCTCTTCAAAATCTATGCCTTCAACTTGAGCATAGCCTTTACAAACCAACCTTGCTTTGTTTCGTATGACCTGACCATCTTCATTCAGCTTATTCCGAAAGACCCATTTAGTACCAATAACATTCTTATCGGTTAGGTCTAGAGACTAGTTCCCATGTGGAGTTCTTCTCAATTTGCTCCAACTCCTCATGCATAGCTTTTAACCAACTTTCATCGAGGCTGGCTTCAGCCACAGTCTTGGGTTCAATGGTGGACACAAGTGAGTAATTGCTAACTACACTTTGTCTTGTTTTAACACCGGCCTCAGGATCTCCAATGATTTGATCCTTAGGGTGTTGCTCTACCCAAGTGCTTTTCTTTCTAGGTGTAGCATCCTCTGAGTCATCCTTTGATTTCTCAGAATCATTAGGTTTAGCTACTTCATCATTAATCTCACTCGAGTCCTCATAGACTGGACTGTCATAATGAGTTCCATTCTTTGATTCATAGTTTTCATCAATTCTAATATCAGCACTTTCTATGATTTTTCTGGTCCTTTTGTTAAGACATCTGTAAGCCTTACTAGATGAGGAATAACCCAGAAATATACCTTCATCAGCTCTTTCATCAAATTTGCCCGGATTTTGTTCAAGACGCTTGATGTAACACTTGCTACCGAAGACTCTGAAGTGCTTGACTGTTGCTTTTCTCCCAAACCATAGCTCATAAGGAGTTTTGACTTCATGTGGCCTGATCAAGCATCGATTCTGAATGTATACAGCCGTATGGATTGCCTCCTTCCAGTATTTGTCAGCTAGCTTGCTCTCAGTTAGCATTGTGCGAGCCATCTCTTGCACGGTGCGATTTTTCCGTTCCACAACTCCATTTTGCTGTGGAGTTCTAGGGGCTGAATATTGTCTTTGAATGCCATGGTGCTCACAATAGTTAGTGAACTCTTCAGATGTGAATTCACCGCCTCGATCAGACCTTAAAATCTTGATACGTTTTCCAAGCATATTTTCAACCTGTGCTTTAAACACTTTAAAACGATCAAGTGCTTGATGTTTATGCTTAAGAAACAATACCCATGTCATACGAGTATAATCATCAATGCATAACATAAAATACTTATCTCCATTGGTGCTTTGAGTTCGCATCGGACCACAGAGATCGGTGTGCACTAGCTCAAGAGGTTTCTTTGAATGATGCTCCTTTGACTTGAACATTACCCTCGTTTGCTTTCCCTTTTGGCAAGAATCGCAAATGGGGTTGGAAGGCTTTTCAACTGTAGACATTCCTCTGACAGCCTTTGATTTGCAAATCTTTGACATGTTATCAAAGTTTAGATGCCCAAGGCGTTTGTGCCACAACCAACTTTCCTCTGTCCGACTCATCAAGCAAGTTTTTTCCGCTCCATCTGACAATGTATAGAGATTTCCAGCTGTCCTAGATCCAGTAGCCACTGTTTTGCCGTTGCTACACTTCTTGATAGCAAAACCATTCTTAGTGAAGACAACTTCGTGGCCTTTGTCACAGATCTGGTTCACACTAAGCAAGTTGTGTCTTAGTCCAGACACATATAAGACCTCGTCTGATCTGATCTTGCTTGCCTTTAGCTGAACAACACCTTTTCCGCAGATTTTGGCACCATCATTGTTATCAAACTTCACTGATCCGCCTTCATAGTGCTGTAATTTGACGAATTTTTCCTTATCACCTGTCATATGGCTTGAACAACCACTATCAAGGACCCATGGTGCTGTCTTCTTTTGTGCATTGAATGCCGTTTGCACAATGAGAGATTCCTTGGAATTACCTTCCCTTTTCTTTGCCCTCCATGCTTTAACTAACTTGGGTTTCTTTTCAACCTGAAATTGGTTAGCTATGGGCAACCTACAATCCCTAGCCAAGTGTCCATAATTATGATATATATAGCACTCAATTCTGTGGCTGTTTAGGATTGAAAAAGGGTTCCTAGTCACAAATGGGCTGTTTCTAACATAGAATTTGCAATCAGCTCTTTTATGTCCATATCTATTACAATGATAGCAATAACCATAGAATCTGAACATTCTTCCTTTCTTAGGTGGCTGGTTAAACTCCACAAACCTTTTCTTATTGACCATCTCAATACTAGGCTGAATTTGATGCTTTGTAGCCTTGAGAGGTATGGCACTTTGTTTCATAAACAAAGAAGATGCAGCTTTAGAGGACTCTCCGGTTTCAAATCTAATACCAAATTTATTGTGGAAGGGCTTTTGAACTTTCAGAATTTCATTGAGTTTCATTGTTCCTTCAATCGCTTGGAGTGCTTTGAGTTTTCGGCTACTTTCCAAGTTTTCAGCCTTTGCTCTAGCGATTTCTGTTTCAAGTTTCATAGCCTCTTCCTTTTTGATACTTATTTGATTTTGAAGGACTTCCACCATTCTTTTATATTCTTCAACTTGAGTTTTCAAAGCAATAATTGAACTTTCAGATTCATGAAGAAGTTTCAGATTTTTCTTACTTGTTTTTCGTTCCATGCTAAGCTCCTCAAGTGCGGCAATGAGTTCTTCTTCGAGATTGACCTCAGCCTCCTCTTCCTCTTCCGGCTCTTGCTCCTCTTCTTCTTCAACGGTAACCATGAAGAGAGCTTCAGTTGCCTCGGCTGATTCATCATCGTCTGAAGTTTCAGACGTGCTGTCTTTATATTGACTGATGAAGCTTTTTGCTTTGCCCCTCTTTCTGAAATTTTTCTTCCACTTACTCTTATCAACATAAGAGTCATCATCATTATTCTCTTTCAGCGGGCACTTCGCAGCAAAGTGACCAACACCGCCACAATTGAAGCATTTAAAGGGTAGCTTCCCTTTGTACTTTCCATTGCTTCCTTTCTTCAGCTTTCTAACAAATTGAGCCTCAAGCTCATCATCATCAGTATCAGAATCATGACCAGCAGTCTCTTTTCCCTTTTTCTGAACTTTGAAGGCCGCTTCTCTATCAGATGAAGACGTCTTACCTATGCGCATCTCATAGGCAGTGAGTGAACCATGCAACTCATCCATGGTAAATTCATTCAGATCCTTGGCTTCTTCTATGGCTGAGACTTTTGCATCAAACCGGGGAAGAAGAGATCTTAGAACCTTTTTAACGATGACTGGTTCTTTAATCTCCTCCCCTAGTCCACGAATGTCATTCGTGACTTCATTCACTCGTTGCAAATATGAGTCAACATTCTCGCTTTCCTCCATGCGAAGAGATTCAAATTGAGAGCGATGGGTTTGCAATTTTGCTTCTTTGATCTTCTCATCTCCTTCATGAATGCTTTTCAACTTGTCCCATATTTCCTTGGCTGTTTTGCATGCAATTACTTTGACCAGCTCGCTGTCCACAAGGCCACTAAAGAGTGTATTCTGCGCCTTAGAGTCGTTGTCTGCTAACTTCTTCGTTGCAGCATCATTGGGTACAATGGCAATATTGTAACCGACTCTGACAGTCTCCCAGACATCATAGCCAAGTGACTTAATGAAAGCCTGCATTCTGATCTTCCAGAAGGAGTAATTAGAACCATCAAACAAAGGTGCTTTCTTATTCCCTGTATTGGTTGCCTTGTGATTTGTCAAGAGATCACCCTTAGCGTGTTAAGCTTTTCAAGGGAACCGTACGCTCTGATACCAATTGTTAGATATCGCGATCACTGAGAGGGGGGGGGGGGTGAATCAGTGATTCTTTAAAAACAGGTCCAATTTAACAACAAAAGCAAATCAAATCACACAAGGACACCAGATTTAACGTGGTTCACCGAAAGGCTACGTCCACGGTTCAAAGACTGTCCGAACACCAATCCGGAACAGATCTGAATCTATTTAGTCGCACCAACGACAAAGAGCACCAACCCTTAGTTTCAGATAGCACCAACTATCTAGGAAGCACCTACTCCCTTGAGTTTCAGATAGCACCAACTATCTAGGAAGCACCGACTCCCTTTACAATTTATCTGCACCAACAGATAGGATCACCAAACCCCAGACACCAAGCACCAACTTGATGTTCTACAGAATAAAAGTAGAAAACTTTTCTACAGCCCTTCCCCTCTACAATCTCTCTCTCTCAATCCCTTACAAATTGATATTTAAAGCATAAACAGAGAGACACTTATCTTATGGACGAAACACCATCTTCAAGAGCACATCCTCGTCCACACTTGCTGTAGAAACTTGTAACAAGACTGCACACAGCAACAACACTCTCTTCTCTCCAAAACTCTCTCTCTTTTCTTCTCTTTTCTCTTCTCTTCTTTCTCTCTTCTTGTGTTCTTAAAAACGAACCAAACATGCCTTTATATAGGTTATGGTAACCCTTAAGAGTGTTCAAAATAGGTTACAATTCGTTTAGAAAGAGTCCCAAACGAAATACTTAAGTTTCCTGAATTTTCATGCAAAACTTCTATTTCTGCGCAAATCAGGTTTCCCGTGTGTTCTACCGGTAGAAATTGCGGTAGTAGAACAGATGAAATTCTCATGTCCAAGCTTCTGCTAGAATTTAAGCCACTTCTACCGGTAGTACTTGCGGTAGAACTTTCAGGGCAGCCACTTCTACCGGTAGTACTTGCGGTTGACAGATGGAAATCTTAGGGTCAGCCTTTTCTACCCCTTTTCTACCCCTGTTCTACCCCTGTTCTACCGGTAGAAATACCGGTTGACAGTTGAAATTCTGATTTCCTGTACTGTTCTATTTCAGCTCTGTTTTCTCTTTGAAGCTCTATCAACACCAAACTTGTGACATTGTGTTGACAATAATTCCAACACAAGATGATACTTGAGATACTAATTTCTTCAATTCTTCATTAAACTTCTCAAGGCATCTCAAATTCCAACATATTTACCCCGGAGGTGTGTCCCATCAAGGGCGATTAGTGGCCTGATTGATGATTTGAAAGATCTAGCACATCCACCAAAACATACATAATATCTCTGAAAAGAGCCATCGTCTTCTGTCCACATGTTGTCAACTGTACCCGGGTTTGTCCGTTTCAGCTCCAAACGATAATCAGATAGGGTCTTGTATGAATCCTCGAAAGATCCGCGGATGTGTTTCATAGCTATTTCCTTTGCGATGTGGGCCTTCCGATAAGAAATTTGAACGCCAAACTCCCTTTGAAAGTCAGTCATAATTTCCTTTGGCCTGTAGTCTTGATGGACTCTTAGTCTTTCTCTGATAAAATCTGCAATCAACGCTGAGGTTGACTGAGGATAATTCGTCCCATTAAGTGGTCCTGTACAAATATGTTCTGGATTGTACGACCTTACTTGAAATTCCGGACCAGAATCCACAATGGAAGCGTGGATGCGCCAAGGACATGTAGGATGGCTACACCTTGCCGTTGATTCAAATCTATTGGTCCTTAATGGTTTCAGGCAAAAGTTTTTATACATTGAAAATTTGGCCAATGTGCTTTTGAATGCATCACGGCTATTAAACACCCTACCCTTCCACATCTCGTGCGGCGAATCATCATGGGGTGGCGTATGGATGTGTAAATCATCCGCTCCCTGCATGGTGTCGATAATAACTTTTGGCTTGTTCAAATCTGGATCAAACTGTACAGTCCTGGGTACGATGACATCTATATCAACATAATCGGCATCGGAGTCGTTCGATGGTTTGTCTTGGAATGAGGATGCGGCGCCCCGCGGATGTATTTTATCCATTCTAAATTCAATATGACTGGGAATTCCCTGGTCGTATCCTGCTGGTCCTTGTGCATCAAGATTGTCAATATCAATCACCAGGCCAACATCATCTTTTGCAGCTGGATTTTCCTCTCCATCACGGAGGCAGGGGTGGCATCCTTCTTTATGAGGTTCTGTATTCACATGCAGATCATCTAGATTGTCATGGTTGATATCCATCCCAACATCCATCTCGACGAATCCATTTTCTTCTGAGCTGCACGTATAGCATCCAGATGGAAACAACATATCACTATCATTGCCAAGGTGTACAGAAGGACATGAATGATGCAACCGCGATTCTCTGAAGACGTTGGCAGTTATTGCTGCCAGGTCACCTCCTTTCATCGTTTGGTTAAAACTGCATGATAAATAAACGCGATCATTAAAAATATTGATATTGACAGAATGGAATGACACCTGATTATATCAAAAATTAATAAGAGCAAATCATTTACAATGAGGACATATCTAGCTAGACTAAATCATTAACAACAAGCTGCTTTTCAGAGTCAGTCCAACGCATTCCCACGGATGTGGAATTTCAAAATTACAACGTACAGATGAAAGCAAAAATATGGAAACAAAATGACAAAAAAAAAGACAAAAATTCTTAATAAATAAATCAATAACAACTTTGGAGATGGTAGTGTTATATTAAAATTTGCATCCTCGTTGATATTCACGTCGCATGTTCTGTCTTGTTGGTAAAGAACATGTCCGGATGCATCCCTACAAACGAAAAGAAATAAATGTTATTTATAAGAATACAATTAGTGACCCTTTAGGATAACATATAACTACAAACAAACACAGTGCTGACATTTTCCCAAGAAATGAAGTCGGACTACTAGGCCGAACAACTTTAGTAGTTCCCATTCTGCATATAAATAAAATTAGCTGCTTAGTATTATGAAGCATTGTTGCAGTTAACAAGTCTAATCATGGCATACCTATGTTCATTACTTTGGTGATCTATTGTATGAACCGCATTTGGTTGGATGTATAGATACACTGCACTTGCATCAACCACAGATGCTCTGAACATAATCTCTACATCCTCATCGTTTGTTATGCCATCGTTTGTATATATGGGACATGTCCTAGCTCGTAACCATTAGAGAGATCGCGGACTTTTTGGACCAATTGTGAGAACGTTATGGATCTCTGCAAGAACACCATCTTTGGACAACCTCCATTGTAAGTTGGACTTCCATTATCCCAAACAAATTGTCCACCGGAATGGAGGATGACTAGTAAATCACGATCGGACATTATGCTGCAGGCACATAGTCTTGATAAGCAAAACTACTAGCTATCTAACTAAATTGGCAGTAACTTGACCGGGTTATCATAAGTGCAGGCATATAGTCTTGATAAGCAAAACTACTATCTAACTAAATTGGCAGACGCATGCAAGATTAATCGTAAGTGCACTAATCCAACACAGTTTAGCATATTCATAAGTGGCACCACCATAATTCACTCGTAATAGTCCTATCACAGGTGACTCTATTAAAAGATGCGTATACGATTTGGAGAAACGAACAGTATTAAGTAACTTACGATGGAAGGACTAATAAACCAAAACCAATGCTATTGACTAAAACACATTTTGTGAGTAGTAAAAATTATTATTATTATTTTTTTGTCAAACAAAATATTGCCGAATTTAAACTTAGATGCAAAAACAACGAGAAGGGAGTCACAAGGCCAGTCAAGTTCGACCAATGTGAATTATGGGAAATATCATATGATAACGATATCGCTGCTATAATTTTTATTTTCTTCATCCATATTATGGTATCCAACAATGTAAAAAAATCCAGGCTTTATACCGAGATGCATAAACGGTGGTGGAATGCTTGTATGTTACTGCGAAGAATTTGAATCTGAAAACAC
The DNA here is from genome assembly GCA_012931725.1 of Litsea cubeba. NCBI lineage: Eukaryota > Viridiplantae > Streptophyta > Magnoliopsida > Laurales > Lauraceae > Litsea > Litsea cubeba. Next base: position 40,830,702 of record CM022953.1, on the reverse strand, counting down.
CGCTTGGGGGAAAACGCCCATTAGTAATTAGCTTACCAAAACTCATATGAACGAAACACTGCTAACTTAATATTCAAATACATAACCACTGAGAGGCACTCACCATTTACATCAACTTAGCTTATTGACAAAAAAGAAATTGTTCTTTGATAATGATATCACTCTTTATTTTCCTCATCTAATCGTGGTGTTCAACAATACAGCAGGTGTCACTTTATATTGAGATGCATAAACGATGAGGACGATTCTTGATTTCACTCAATTTTGAGCTAAAGGAAATTGTTATTTGATAACGATATCGTTACCATATTTGTTATTTTCTTCTTCCAATTGTGGTATCCGTCAACAAAACATTGCTAATTTTATATTCGTATGGATGAACAATGAGAAGGACTATTTATTTCACTTTTTCTGATAACGATATCGTTTCAGTAATTTATAGAAACACAACAAATTTTTTGCAGCCTACAACAAAAGAATAATGGTTATATATTTGAGTGCTTAAAATATGAAGAAAGACTTACGGACTTCACACATATATTGATTCCAACCTCAATTATATGACAAAATACAAATGAGTGTGCTAACAAACTCGTTTTCTCCAGCATTCTTAACGTCTTGCTATAACTTGATTGTTAGTGCATATTATTGGAGTCTAATATTATCAACTAGGGAAAAGGGCCATTAGTAATTCGCTGACCAAACCCGAAAAATTGGTTGAAAAATATTGGTTTTTGGAAATCTATGACCATATTCTACACATAATTATTTATTGGGAAAGAAATCACTACATTCTATGTAAATGACTGTCGAGAATATTTGTACATAAAAAAAGTGAATATATTGAGGGGGACCAAAAAAGAACCTTGGCAACAATGGGTAAGAGGGTGGACAAAAGGAAATAACCGGATTGGGTAAGGTCAATGTCTAGCCATTGGAAATAGGAGCACGCAATATGAGCAGTTGGATAAAAAACTATTATAGTCAAATTCATTGTAAATTTCTTTCAAAAGATGAATGTGAAAGACAACTAAAGGCATATATGTAGTCTTGCACAAAATAAAAAAATCAAAACAATCATAAAGATTGTGTGCTGTTAAAATAAAGGCTTTGAAGTCTGGAACGGTACCCGTCCACTCAAAATAATCATGAGAACAGTGCAGTTTAAGTAGATGAAATGCACATACACAATAAAAATTGTAGGAACAAAATTAATGTAAGCTATATACAGATAAGCAATTCCCAAAGAAAAAAAAAAAAAAAAAACCAATCCAAATTAACAGAATCAGTGACCATTCCTCACAGTGATTTAGAGCTTTGATCACTTCGAAGGTGGCTGAGAAGACATGAATTTCAAAACATAACACTTTTCCTTTTGCCTTCTTGACCCGAACAAAGACCTCTGTCGTTTCCTATTCTTTCAATGAAAAAGCAGATGCATATCATCATATATCAAAAGCAGAATTGCCATTGGACGAATTCAATGCAGCATCATTACTTAACTGGGACTTATGCTAAAATAGGTACAATGTATACAAGCTGCATCAACATTTGGCAGATTCTGTTTGATGTTTGAGGCATCAAGATTGCAATACTTAATATATAGTTTTTTTTTCCCTACAAAGTGCAAGACTCGGCACCATTACTGAAACTTCGGCAGGAGCAATAGGGGCTTGCACACTATAGTCTATCAAGCTTTTCATTTAGTTTCAAAAATTAACCATTAAATGCGCATACAGTTCCAGTAGGAATTGACATAGTTTCAAAAAATTAACCATTAAATGCGCATACAGTTCCAGTAAGAATGGACATAGTATCAGACAATTCTCACACATGGATATTTGCTGAAAACCCAACATGGAATATGAACGTGAAGTGAAAAGAAAAAAAATGACAGAACTCAACAGCAAATTTGTTGAAAGACATTCTCAACAACAAGGACGAGAGAGAAAAAACTGACATAACACAGTCTAAATTTGTTGCAAAAAAACCAAAACGGTTATGTTAAGAAAGTTCTCACCTTTATTGGCTACAGAAACACTCTTTCGTATGCAAGATCTTCTCCAACAATTCTGCCGACAAGAGACGGATGTAGAGTTGCCAGACACTGAAGAGGAACAAAGAGAATAAAACCACTTATCTCACAAAAGATTAGTTGTCTGTGCAATAATGTACATGACATAAAAAACATACATTAAGAAACCTGAGCGTAAAAGTTCACGAGCTTGAACGATCATCAGCATCTCAATCATCTGGGCCCTCAATTTATTCATATGATGGTGCTGCACTTTGATTCCTGGCCATTGATTGGATAGTTCTGACGGTGAAGGTCGAAGCCGGAGAGGAAGGGGTAAATAGAGAGCAGGGATCGGCGAAGCCGGAGAGGAAGAAGGGAAAGAGAGCTGGGAGCCGAAGGAAGGAGAGAGGAAGACGCGGGAGAAGAGCTGGAGAAGCTCCGGCGGGAATGAGGAAGAAAGAAGTAAGAAAAAGGAAAATAGATGACGATGTCGTTCGAAAGGAGGTGGGTATAATAGTAAAAAATCACCGTACGAACACTATAATGGTCATATACGTGTATTTGACACTAAATCTGTATAAAATGACTGTACCGACACTTTTTTGGTAAAATTCCCTTAAAAGAAAGAGCGGAAACAACCATTCAACACATGTTACTTAATATTAAATATCATATTTAACTAAAATAATTAAATAGAGATGAAATTAACCAAATATATTTGTTTATGAGCTTTTATGGCATTTTATAATGGTTATGAGATATGAAAGTGTCTTTATATCCCTATCTTATTACCCCGACCTTATAAGGGAATTTTAGCGTATATTTACATATATAAATATATATTATATTAAATTAAAAAAAAAAAACTAAAAAGGCGAGAGCGGGGCTAAGCCATGCTTAGTACCATCCTAGACAAGCCCTCAAATTTCAGGACCCACAAAAAATTGTCCCAGTCCGGCTGGACCTAGGGCTCGTTGCATCCTCTAAATTCCTAATCCAAGAAGAAGAAGCTTGCAATTGTTGCATCCTAATCCTAATTCCATTCCTTAACCCAAACCTTATATTATTATTATAATACAAGCAAAGAAGCAAAGTCATCCATATTACAAGTTTAGAACCCGACAAACCGCATCGGAAAGCCAGTGTGTTAGGGTTTCAATTTTCAAAGCTCTTCTTCTACAAGAAAGAAGAAGAAGAAGAAGCAGCAGCATCCAGGAAAAACGAAAGAAAGCTAGGGTTAAGTGATTCACAAAAGAGGAAATCATCTAGGGTTTCCTCAGCAAGATCAAAAGAAGAAGAATAAGAAGAAGAAGCAGCAGCGATGCCGAAGAACAAGGGAAAGGGAGGTAAGAACAGGAAGAGAGGAAAGAACGAAGCAGACGACGAGAAGCGAGAGCTCGTCTTCAAGGAGGACGGACAGGAGTACGCCCAAGTCCTCCGAATGCTTGGAAACGGCCGCTGCGAGGCCATGTGCATCGACGGCACCAAGCGCCTCTGCCACATCCGCGGCAAGATGCATAAGAAGGTCTGGATCGCCGCTGGAGACATCATCCTCGTCGGCCTCCGCGACTACCAGGACGACAAGGCCGACGTCATCCTCAAATATATGCCCGACGAGGCCCGTCTCCTCAAGGCCTACGGCGAGCTCCCCGACACCATGCGCCTCAACGAGGGCATCGCCGCCGGCCTTGACGAGGAGGACGACAACGCTGGTGATGACTACATCGAATTCGAGGACGAGGACATCGACAAGATCTAAGGCAACCCCACACCCCCCATTCCACTCCACTTTTACTTTCAATTCCATATTTTGATTTATGGGTGACATTGATGTTGCTGGTGGGTTTATGTTTTTATATGCAGATTCAATTTGGTGATGATAAATATTGTCTATGAGTAATTACTCTGAAGTTTGAACTCTTTATCTATATCTCTTCCTGAAGAATTTTATGTTTAACTGAAGTTCATGGTGATGACGCATGTTGGTTGTATTTATATTTGTATTCAATGATAAAGATTGTCTTACAAATAACTCTGAACTGTCTATATCTGTCTCTTCCATTAATGGTTTTATTTTTAGTTGGCGTTGTAGATGATTATGATGAGTATGTGGGTTTATAGTTAGTCTGATAGAGATTTGTTGATAAAGATTATCTAGTCAGTTATTCCTCTAACTCTACATATCTATCTCTTCCATAATTGACATTAATAGTGATGTTGACGTATATGGGTTTATAATTATATATGGATTTGTTAATAAAGATTGTCTATCAGTTTTGCCATCTTTCTTATTTGTTTTGTAGTTGTATGTAACATTTTAATTGGTGTTTCATCCTCTTCCATTGTCTGAGTTCATTGTTGGGCTTTGTAGTCAATATCTCTGTTTATGTTTAATAGCAATTTTCAATGATGACAATGCATCTGGGTCTATATTTGCAATACGGATTCAGTAAAGATTGTTTAACGAGGATGCTTTTTTTTTTTAGTAGTGATGCATTTAGGGGTAGCATCAATAGGTGATAAATTAAAGAGAGTGGATTCAGGTGGTTTGGACATGTCCAATGAAGGCCAACAATAGAGCCGGCTAGATTAAAGTTTCTTTAAGCTGGTTGATGGCCCTCAAGGCAAAGGGGCGGGGTGAAGAGGACATGGATGGAAGTAGTTAGGATAGATATGAAGAAGTGCACCATATCTGAGGATTTAACCTAGGATAGACTGGAATCGAAAAATAGAATTCATGTAGCTGACCCCAACATGGTCGGATCAAGCCTTTGGTGATAATGATAATTTATCTAAAGTCATATGGAATGTTTAAATTTATTGTTTTACTTTGTTCTCCTTGATCCGGAGTTTCATTGGTTAGGACTGAGGTCTCTATCTCTCAATTCAGTAAGAGTTTTATGTTGAATCAAAATTTCAATTTGTGCTGATGAATGCATGTAGTTTATGTTTATATCCCTTTTTGATGATGAAAGGTTGTCAGTCAGTGATGCATTTTTTTTTTATTTTTTTATTTTACGGGTTTTTCCAATATGAGAATTTGTGTTCAGTTTTCTCTATGGGGAAGTTTCGGTGAATAACTGAATTGATCTCTTTCTTCACTAACGACCGGACTAATCACTATCACACTTGTTGCGACCTTTCTAAGAAAAAAATAAAAATAAAAAGAATAACCTATTGTTGTGTTGATATATCTTGCATACATATAATTCAAGGAGACATTTTTGTTTCTGTTATGTCAGAAGGTTGTTAGGGTGTAAGTGTTGAGATGATGTTAAGAATGGTGGATGGTTCCTGCTGGTGGAGCAATCTCCACTCTCTTGTTTATAATCTGTCTCAAGAGGTTTCTGCAGTAGATCTATGCACTATTTTTAATGAGGTAGGTATGGTCATTGATATTTTCCTCCCAGATGAAAGAATTACCTTAAAATCAAGTCAACGTCAGAGTTCTAGGTGGTTCTTTTATTTGGTTACAATGTGCAAGGTAAGGCCTCCAATTTAGGGCGATGGCCCATAGAGGGGATGGTAAATCTTCAAAATGTCAAGTCTCAAAAATAGTAGAGAAGTGGCCAACGTTCACGTAGATTGTCGATAGAGAGGAGAGTGTTGTGTCTTGGGGTACTTTGAAGTCGTGAAAAGTCCAAAGTTAGTGTCAAATCTGTTAAAGGCCTATTATCAAGAAGCTGTTGTTGCAATAGTGATGCAGGGCGATCCAAGAAAAAGAGGCCCCATTAATGGGCCCCACCAAGGAACCCTACAATGATTTACTTTCTTCACCATGATCGTGGCTAGGGCCCATTAATGGGGCCTAAAATTACTAAACTATTTAAAGAAAGCAAATCATTGTAGGGTTCCTTGGTGGGGCCCATTAATGGGGCCTCTTTTTCTTGGATCACACTGCATCAAATAGGCTTATAGTGGTAGGAAATTTTTTCTGAACTGGCTATGATGCATGGATATTTCATAGTGGGCAACATATTGTATCCGATACTTCACTTTTTATGTGTAAAATCTGTGTCCCTGTGATGCAAGTCAGAGCCATGGGTCAGCCCGCCAATGGGCCCAGCTCATCAATCTCGACCAAGCTCTTTGTGCCCAACCCATCTATTTTCATGTTTTAGCTTATTTAGATTTTTATTTTAACCTATTTAATGGTTTATGTTGTATGTGTTAATCATTGTCATCAATGTGTTTGGATGGTCTAGAATCCAGATTAGTTTTAGGTGTTATTATCTTCCTATACAAGTGATGTAAAGCCTCGTCTTTGGGAGACTAAGATTATTGATAATGAAAAGTGAAGCTTTTGGGATCCTTTTTTTCTTATCACCCTGCATTGGCCATGGCATGCCCTTGCCGTATGTGGGCATCAGAGTGAACTAGAACAAATTTCTGGTTTGGGGGGGGGGGGGGGGGGGGGGGGGGGGGTTGTTTGGGTTTTATTTGGAACCGAAATAATTCAGAAAAACCAACCGAAACAAAATGAATTTCGTAACTATGAGAATTAACTCATGCAGAGCATGGGGCAGAAGAGGGGGGGGGGGGGGGGGGGGGGGGGGGGGGGGGGAGGTTTGGGTTTTATTTGGAACCGAAATAATTCAGAAAAACCAACCGAAACAAAATGAATTTCGTAACTATGAGAATTAACTCATGCAGAGCATGGGGCAGTGGCACTCCATCCACAATTTTTTTAATATTAATAAAATATGAAACATTGCGCAAATTGAAAAGCTGACTCAAATATAGTGGCTTTGCTATATGCACGGAGACCTTATAGCAACACATTTAGGAAGCTTGTGGCTGTCCCATAAGGCCATAACTAATCGACTCACAATTTCAAATGTGAAAAATTGAAAACAAAAGAAAACTCTTAAAGGAGAATGTGGGCTAAAGAAGTTTCATTTTGTTAAGTGGGCCCCTATTTGCGAACCTAATATGGAAGGAGCACTAGACTTTAGGTCCCTAACTCTTATGAATTGGGCTTTGCTTGGGAACCGTAAGGTTTCATGCTAGAGATGGAATTTTTATATCCTCACCTCATTCCATAAATCCTAAACTCGTGCCCTGAGATTCGGATGGCTGCAGTAATCCGATTTAGGGGCGTGACGGGAAGTGTGTTTAGAGAATTGGGGGCAGTTTGGAAGGCTTATGGAAGCAAGTCACTATGGTTGGGGTCAGAAGAGATGGATGGGATCTACCTTCTTCGAGTGCCCTTAATTCAGCTTTCTGGAAAGCAGATCTGACTGTTTGGGTGGCTTTTCTAGACAGCATCAGATTTAGGGTTGGCTCTGGTAATAGAATTCTTTTTTGGAAAGATAAATGGTGGGGAGACAGTCCATTGGTCTATTAGTTCCTAGAGCCTTTTCGTTGTGTGCATCATAAGTGAGTTCTGGTCGGTGACTATCTCTCCAAAGTGGGGAGTGAGATCGTGTGGGCTCTTTTTTCTCACAGAATCTAATAAAGGAGGAATTGTTGCTATTTCATTATCTTCTAGTGATGCTTGATGGTGGTTACTCTTCTCAGGAAGATCAGAAGATGGAAATCGGCAAATTTGGGCGAAATCAACAGAAGGGAATTTCTTTGTCGCAACTTTCTATCCGACAATGTCGGACGATGCCCTATGTCCTCCTTTGGTGGCTAGCATCTGGAAGTTCAAAGCGCCATAGCGGGTGGTTGCTTTTGGTCAGCTGGCATGCATTAGTCATTTATTCTTACTATGGATAATCTTTGAAAGAGGAGGATCTATATTGTGAATGCATGTCCTCTTGGCCTAGTTGATGCAGAATCGATTGATCATGTAATTCTGAAGTGTAAGGTGTCTCAAGTGTTATGGAAATCCGTTCTGGGATGGTTTCTTGTAGCTGGGTTCTCCACAATTCTTTATGCTCATTTGAAGCATGGAGAATGGCAGTGGGTTTGGGAACGGAGAGAACAATGTGGAGCCTTTTTTTCTTAGTTGTTATTTGGTGATTTTGAGGGAAAGGAATGAAGGATGCTTTGAGGATATGATCTCTTCCTTGGATTCATTGCTAGAAAAGGCTAAATTCTATGTTTGCATTTTGGGCGTCTGGTATCTCTAACATCTGGGAACTATCATGAGATATTGGCCCGGGATTTTATTTTCTTTGTTGTGAAAACATTCTACTCATCTGCAATGAACCCCTCCGCCCCAGGGTTTTGTCAAATTTAATTTTGACGGGAGAGTTAGTACGTAATCCGGGTTTTGTGGGATTGGGAGGTCTTCTTTGGAACAGTGAGGGATATACTTTGATGAATCTTTCTTTTTTTTTTTTTTTTGGGTGGTCATTGCTCTGTGAACAAAACAGAAACAGAAGCTTTTTGGTTAAGCCTTTGAGAAGCTCGCTGCCTCAACCACTGCTATGTCATTGTGGAAGAGGACTTAGCTTGTGCCATTAGGTGGGCTTTGGTGTCTGGTACTGCTTCTTGGACGTTGTGGGATATCATCTAGGGGGTCATAGAGCTATCTAAGGACATGGTTGTCTCCTATTCTTATGTCATAAGTACAAATTCTGCAGTGGATGGCCTGGCTAAAGAGGGAGATTCCGATTGCTCTATGTTTGTTAATCATGTAGTGTTGCTTTGTGTTTGTTTCCTTTTAGGTGGGCTTTTGGGTAGCCATCTAGCACATCTTTCTTATACTGATGTGCTACTTTGAATAAAATTAAGTCATCATTCAAAAAAAAAAAAAAAGAAGAAAATATATGGGCTCCATTGCCATTCAAAGTTGATAGCAAAAGGTACCTGGCTAAGCATGAGTATGCAAGCAAGTATAGAAATTTATAAAGGTAATGGGGAACTAATGTTATATGTTTTATTATTATAATGGAGAACTAATATTATAACTGAGGATTTTGTATTCATTTTTGACGGCTTACTCTTACAATTGAGCCCACAACAATTTTGACTTTAAATTGGAAAATCTTCTATAATAATTTTGACTCTATACATGAAATATTTTATGATTACTAATCTTTCAAGATTATTATACAGTTGCTCCGTTTCCTAATGTTTTAAGAACCTTCCTTGGGCTTTTGACGTTATATGTTTGCTCTCTTTCCTAATCTTTTTAGATCCTTTCCTTGATCTTTTGATATTATATGGTTCTTCCTTTTCCTAATCTTTTACTATTCTTTTCTTAACCTTTTAAGATTATATAGTTCATCCCTTCTCTAATCTTTAAGATCCTTTCCTTGATCTTTCCTTTTAGATTGCTATGAGGTTTCTCCATTTCCTAATTTTCTAAGATCCCTTTTTTCTTATTTTTCTTTTAAAATTATTATTTGGTTTGTCCATTTCCTAAAATTCTTAATGTTTTAAGATTATACAGTTTCTCCCTTACCTAATCTTTTAGGATCCTTACCATTCAGAAAAGAAAAAAAAGGATCCTTTCCTTAATTTCTTAAAGTTAATATACGGTTCAGCACAACCTCCGAAGGAACTGTATAATAATCTTAAACGGAAAGAATTGCTACATTATACTAAATTGTTTAGAATTGTTTAGTATACTCTTCTTTGCTTTAAATGATTAGTATACTGTATTAAATCATATAGAATAATTTACTTTAGAACAAGATTACTATATAAGCTTAGTATGTAAATCCCTTTCATTCAGTTTACATAAAATGACTCTAAATAGATTACTGGTCAAGTTCCTCGAAATTTAATAAAGATTATAGCTCCTCTCAGTTCAATAAAGGTTTTTTTTTTTTTGTTTGATCAGGTAATTCTTCTTATTATTATTCTTCATTTTCTTCTTTCCCTGATCTACTCAGGATTGAATATTTTTCAATTGGATTTAATAATAATGAAGAATGCAATTGGGTAAAAGTACCAAATGTTTTGTTATCGGGTGAATTGCTCCACTGAGAAGGAAGATATGATGGACTTATTTCGCGGTGTTTACAAAAAATTTACAGGCAACATTGAATACTCTTAAGGGCATGCAATTCTTGTGTCAACAAATGATGATGTTGATAAAGTAAATGATGTCATGTTGAGCATGCTACTTGGTGAAATAAAAAAGTATTTGAGTGCATAATATAGCAGACATTCAAGATAATGAGTTGAACATTTTGTATGCACCACAATTTCTTCACACATTAAAGTTTAGTGGAATACCAATTCACTCCCTTGAACTAGAAGTTGGTCCACCAATAATGTTGTTGGGAGATTCAAATCAATCGAATTGTTTGTGGAATGGAACGAGATTGATTGTCGAGCAACTTGGCCAACGAGTCAGAGAAGCTGAAATCACAAGAGGTACAAGCATATGTGAAATAGTTTAGATTCTTCAATCATAATGTTAAGAGTTTAGATTCCTTGAACCGGAATGTCATCGACAGACATAGAATGACCTTTAACATTTAAATGAGGACAACTTCCTGTACTTCTGTTGTATGCATAAATTATCAAGAAAAGGCTAGGTGAAATGTTGAAAAATGTTGGCATTATACGAGATCTGTTTTTACACATGGACAACTATATGTAGCAGTATCGTGAGTGATATGAAGATCAGGTCTAAGAATCTTACCATTAAACAAAGATAATCATATGGTAATATAAGAAATGTTGTTTATAAAGAAGTTTTGGATGAAGTTTTTATCAACCATTGGTACACTTGCAAATTTATCTTCAATGCTTATACTTAATTTTTTATATGAATCCTTTTACATTTCTACAATAAGCTCTTACTAATAAACCTATATCCACTAAAGGAGTTATAAAATAAACTGACAACATTTATTTCCTGGCTGTAGCTTAGCTAGTTAGGGACATGAGTGTGAGTTCTAGTTCTCCTTGTAGGGAAAAAAGGGGAACAAAAATTAACCTTCATGTCCCTCCCCCCTTCCTCCTCTTCCTCAAAAAAAGAAAGAGAAAAGAAACACACACACACACAACAATAACAACAGCAACAATACAACAACAAAAAAAAAAAAAAAAAGAAGAAGAAGAAGAAGAAGAGACACCCATACAAAAGGAAAAAGCACCATAAATGATGCAATTTTTTTAGCACAAAAAATTACATGAAATTGGTATGCTTGGTTATCAAGAAATTGCATCATGTAAAGTGTTTTTCTAGGGGGGAAATAAAAAGCTCCTCTCTCTCTCTCTCTCTCTCTCTCTCTCTCTCTCTCTCTCTCTCTCAGAGGAGTCTAATAGAAACTCATGTCCCTAACCAGCTGAGCTACAACCATCAATCAAAGAATGTTAGTTTCTATATAATTCCTTTAGCAATGGGTTACATGTTATTCTAAAATATATTCCCCATGAAAACCAAGGTTCCTTTATGTATTAGGAGTACCTGGGGGATAATTGTTAAACAAGGTTAGGGTGGTCTCTCCTATATTAGAATACAAGAGGGTAGTCATCAACTCTACAATATGCGGGGGCAGACGAGAGCCTATAGCAAAAGTTGGTCCTTATTTTTACAATCATGAGGTGCAGATTCAAGTCATATAATCACTTAATGTAGTGGGGGGTTTAAACGAGAAGATTTAGATTGTGGTAAGGGTTGAGGTTAGAGATTTAAGTGTTTATTGTGAGGGACTTCAACTAGATTTTTCATCTCTTCCATGGCTTTAGGTATGGTTTACGTTATTACTTAAATTTTGCAAGTGGTGGTGTTGTCGTAATTTTAGATAAGATCAAATATGTATTTATTAATTTCATGTTGGAATTAACAACTGCATATGTGATCTATCTAAGGTCACAAAAACAACACTTACAAAATAATCTAAATAATAATTAAACCATTCTCCATTCAAAAAAAAAGAAAAAAGAAAAAAGGATCACTATAATGATGCTTGGATCTTTGGTCGTAACTTTTAGAGATCTGAATTTTCTCATCCATGCCTTGTAGTGTTGTTGTGTGGATGCCTACCCAAATGTGAGTTCAAGGATAGAGAAGGGGTTAAATGACTTTTTCTTAATAATTATTTGTTTCATACTCTGAATTTACAAGGAGTCTTGATTTCTATAGAAAAACCCCCTGGCCACAAACCTTTAAGCTCAACTAAAAACTAGATGTTACTGACTTGATTTAATGTTTCTAAAATCCAAAACAAGTCTAATAGTGTGTTATGCTTGTGGGCGTGGTGATGTGTGACGACATATGTGTAGGCTCCACAATTATCATCCTCTTGGTTCGATGTCACAGCATATATGAGAAAACATATTAATTTTGTAAAGATCATTACTTGAACTCAACTTGACCTTTATTTTGGTAAGACTAGACAAGTAATCACCTCCTTGAAAGTTGTTTACGTCTTGAAATTTGAAAATCTGCTTTTACCTTACAATGTTTCTGTGGGGTTTAACCCTATATTCACCAAGTGCTTATGTTATTCAAGTATGTTGATAGTAGTCATGCAATAATTAGCACAGGCCTGTTCATATGGTGATCACTCCCACTATCAAGGTCTTTAATAGACACCGGGAAATTGCTAACCTAATCTTTATAGCATGTTTATGTGCTCAGCGCCTCAGACACATTAGTACTCTTGTTTCTTAATCATAATGTGGAGTGGTGGCACAACTCTTTTCTTTATAGGAAATCTAATAAACAAAAATTCCATTTGACATGATCTTTAAACCTCGAGAACATGATCTATCCCACATGAAATATATAGCCTAAATTAAATGGATGATGATAAAAGGTACCAAAATGTTACAGTTAGAGAAACTGTTTGTAAAGTTTGTTACAAAGGACTTTTAATGGGAGTGTTTCTGACATGACCAGGAAATACTTGTTACATTGTGATATATTCGCACTTACTTTTCTTGAGTGACATTTACAACTTGATGTGTTTAATGTTAAAGCCTGAAGAAGCATTTTTGAGGATCTACGAGTCATTTAGTCTTCATCTTATTCTTGTTCTTTGTCTTTTTATTTATTTTTATTTTTATAAAGTCAGTTATCCACTAGAGTAGTTTCTTCTTATTCAGTGCGGTTACATTGGACTAAGTGAGGAAAATGTTAGCTGTGAACCTCACATCTGCTGCCATGTGCACGTGACCACCACTCTTGTTTTTGTAATTTTGAAATTCATGGAGTTTTGGATTTGGTAAAGTCCTAAAGGTTTCTTACTTGGGCTTAAAAGGGTTTTTAGCAAAGGTATATTTTATAGAACCAAGAGTCTTTATGGACTAGCAGGAAATGTTTTAAGAGATAGTTAGTAGACGAAATGTTTAACTGGTCTAGTGGTGTTCATCGGGTCAAACCCGCGGGTTTCGGATCAAACCCGACCCGACCCGAACACATTTTATGTGGGTGAAAACCCACCCGAACCCAGTTAATTTGGGTCACGGGTTGGTCGGGTCACGGGTTGGGTTCGGGTAAAAAAGAAATAGTTTCTCTTACTTGATTTTAACAGTAAATCTCCTAAATTATAGGTATACTAACTAAGAGCAGACGTCATCAATGGTTCTATATTGTCTTCTAGAGGTTTTCATCTTTTCAAACCATCTTCCACGAGCATTGGACAAAGCTAAGAACTTTAAATTCATCTGTGTAATCAATGGCCTCCTCTCCTGAAAAGAGTCACGAGTCTGGGGATATTGAGTGCACAAATGAATTGGAAACAGCTTTACACTGGACATTCAAAGCCCAAATCTAGTAGGGTAATCCATCTATCTAAATTTATGTTTTAAAACCCGGACTGGCCGGACCAACAGCATTGAACCAATGAACCATAACCACTCTGGCTCTGTTCAATTGAAACTCCTTAGTCCTCCCTGAGTTATGGGTCTGGATTTTTAAAACTCTCTTCTCAATGTGTTCCTGCTGACTCAATCAGCCTTAGGCGCGGGCCATCTGTTCATAAGGGTGGTAATGGGGCGGCTCATATCTTCACCCATGTAATTAAGTTTGTATGGCCCAGGCTCAGTGGTTCCAACAGGCTTTCTCTAAGTTGGACCTTTAAAAAAAAAAAAAAAAATCATTAACTAAACCTGCCCAACAGTCCATTTTATATACAGATTCGTAGTTAGCCCACCGTTAGCCTATCAGGTCATTAGATCTTATTTCCAAGGAGGCTGATTAGTATGCAGCAAGCCACCTAGAAATAGGTTACTAGTATGCACACAATTAAAAACTCGCAAGTGCACAAGATCACTATGTAGTGTAGTGAATTGCAAGTATGAGGTCGATCCCACGAAAACTTATGATAAAACAATGTCAAAAGTAACTAAAAATTAAAAATATTAAATGGAATAATTGAATGATGAAAAGTGGAATTAAACTATTAAAAACAGTAATTTAAAGTATCAAAAGCTAATTGGAAAGTAACCTAAATCACAGCTAGTATGAGAATTGAAAAACAGTAATAATGAATGAATGAACTAGGATTTCATCTACTCCCCTAACCAATCCTATGCATGTCTCTTATTATCTTTTAATCAAAAATCAGATTTTATTAGTGACATCTATCAACCTAGACCATGGCATATGCGTCTAGATTATTATTCCCCTAAACCTAATTCATGAGTGGCATACCATGAATTGCTCATTATGATGCAAAAACTAAGCATGGCATATGTCCTAGTCAAAACAAACATAATGCATAAAAACAATGGGAAAAATAAATGCATGAGTCTAAGCATGGCATATACTTAGATTATTCATGGTTCTAAATCCTAGATGCATAACATCAAGATCAATCAAAATTAAGTTAGCTACTCTTAAAATTAATTGAACATCACATGGTTGTCATGGCATATACACAACTCATCAATTAATAACATGGTTTAGAATCTCAACCTACAAAACTGAAATCTGAATTAAAAGACGCCAAAAGAGACTACATAGAACTAGGCTAGGGTTTCAATTACACCATAGCCCTAAAAAAATTAGCTACTCATGTTTTTAATGAAAAATAAACTAGAAAGTAGTCATAAGAAGAAAACTAGAAGATGATGGTGAAGTAGTGGATGGCCAGCAGCTTTTCTCCTCTTCCTCGCTCTGAAAGCTCTTCAAAAGATGCTCCAAAGGTGCTCCCAATAGTGCTGTACGGCTACTAGGGTTTGTGGATGATAGTAGCTGATTTGTGGATGGTTTGTGTGATGTTTTATGGCTGATAGTATGGCTGGACGTGCACTGTTCATATGCTATTTATAAGTCTTGCAACAGCCTTCTTAGTACTTATTTCCCTTGTAGAAATAGGTCTCCAACTTTCTTTAAAATTCTGTTTCCTAATTAGATTGAATTAGGAGTCTTCTTTTCTTGATTAGCAAGCTTTCTAAATCTGGTCCCACTTGTATCTTCTAGAAACTTATTCACATGGACCCACAAATCTGAGATTAATTGCAAGGAATTAAATCTGAACTTTTGACATAAAAGTGGGCCCTATTTGGTGCGTGCAACATGAGTGTGGGACCCCTATTTTAGGACTTCTATCTTGACTTGAATAAGACTTGCTTTAACTTTGCTCTTTTTCTCCTTGTTTTTCTCCATTCTTGAACTCCACTTCTAACTTGAATGAGACTTTCTAATTTCTGAAATTCTTCTATTTGTAATAGATGTAGAACCCCCTTGGGCGTGTAACCCTAGATTGGGTTTCTTCTTTTTTTTTTCTTCTTTCTTTCTTTTTTGATTAGAATTTCTTTCTCTAATTCTTTCCTTCTTTGATTTGAATTGTAAGTTGTCCAAATAATTAGAAAGTCTTCTTGAAATCTGGAATATCTTGAATGAGACCCACCATGGTCTTTCTTTGGGATTCACGCCCATCATCCTCTTCATTAATTCCTCTCTTTTTGCTCCTTTTGACCTTAGCATAAAAATTAACAACAACTATGTAAAATCAAATGAAATTACTATGACTAGCACAAGATGAATAAAATATTAGGGCTTAGATTGCAAACAATTAAGCACTTATCACTGATCATCCAACAACTCCGGGAAAGTTTTGCCCTGTTTCCGTAACCAGTGTGTTGTATAAATTTAATGCTAGGATCATCATGCATGAAGTCTTTATGGCATCTATTATTAATCCAAGAACTGATAACATCCTCCTTTGCATGAAGTCTTTATGGCATCTATTATTAATTCCAAGAACTGATAACATCCTCCTTTTACTTGATCTTCTTTCCAACTGCCATCATATTATCTTATTGGAGGTGTAGAGAAAATGTGTTTGAAGCCTGATTTAGTAATGCATTTGATATTGCATGTTGAAATTTCTTGGCATCTGCCCTTCATGCAATCCACTTTTCTGCTTAAATGATGATTAAGTGGAGTATGGACACTCACCTTAACCACTCAATTCTCCTAAATAGTCAAGCATCTGCAATTTCTTGTCAGTTTTTATAAGAAACAACTGCTAGGAAATAACTGTAAAAACATATGATTGAACATTCTTTTTCCCATCTCTGACAAGAAAAAATCCAATCATCAAGAAAGAAAGAAAGAAAGAAAGAAAAAGACTACTAGTGCTTGCATAATGGCCAAAAACTTCATGCCCGAGAAGAGATGCGCAGGTGACGGATTTCATGAAGTTTTCAAAACAATAAAAAAACTACAATTTAATTATAAAAACAAATATACTACTACTACAACTACTAGTACCAGCAGGTTACACAAACATGGAACACAGGAACAGTCATCCTAATGCGCTTGCTCTTGATGATGTTGTTGTTGTGACCGTGGGACCTTCAATCACCGAGTCAAAAATAAAGAAAGATCAAATTTAAATTTAGTAAGTAAAAACCCAAATAAGGCTAACAGTGAATTAATTCAAATGTAGCTAGTAAAAAATGAAAGATCAGTACCCTCAATGGCGGCCGCCTCTATCATTTCAGCAGTATCGTCATCAACAATGACCTCCTCGCTGTCGATAGTAGATACATTATTCAACCAACTTTGCGTACAAAGTAAAGCTTCAACAGTTGTTGGTCGCAAAGAATTGCGACGATTTGTAATCACACG
Organism: Litsea cubeba; assembly: GCA_012931725.1. NCBI lineage: Eukaryota > Viridiplantae > Streptophyta > Magnoliopsida > Laurales > Lauraceae > Litsea > Litsea cubeba. The sequence continues at coordinate 40,813,747 of CM022953.1, read as the reverse complement.
ACCTCTAGTGCTGAAAGCACTTTCTGAGGCAGCACTTGAAGCTGGGATTCCAAATAAATCACGTGCCATTGAAGCAAGAATTGGATATCTTGCATCGTTAACTTTCCACCAAGTCAATACATCCCAATCTACTATTGGTTTTTGCCGGGCTTCTACCAAATACATATCCAATTCCGACTCAACACCCGAATTTGGATTGTCAGACCCCTCACAAATAATGTCAAATAGACCTAAGAAATCAGCCCTCACAAATAATGTCAAATAGACCTAAGAAATCAGCCTGTTCGCCGCTAGACCGGAGAGCATTACCTCGAGATGTACTTGTCACCAAAGGCGCACCTAAAGCTATAGAATACTCCTCAAACATTTTTCTTAATAAGGCTTCAGTCTTTCCATACAAATCTTGAGCAACCCTATATCATCAATAAAAGCTTGCATCAATCCCCTTTTCACAACCTCTAATTTGCTCCTAGGATCAAGCACCAATGACACGTACACAAACAAGTTCACTTTGTTTAAGTTTCCAAAGTACTCATCATATTTCACCATCATTTCAGTTGCAATGTCATTTACCAAACTTTCCGGGTTTTGGTTGGCATTCCTAAATAGATTTCGAATTTTACAAAATTGACCGAAGTATTGATTGATGGTAACATATGAAGTCCCAGATAAAAGAGAGGTAGCAGTGAAAAAAGGCTTAAGGAATGGAATTAATTTCCTAGCATTCTCCCAATCATCAAATCGAGGAGAGCTGAGAACAGTACTACTATCAAAAGCCATTCTATAACCTTCATCATCATCAAACAAATGATCAAATGCTTTTTCATACTTTTCAGCCGCCTCCAACATCAAATAAGTAGAATTCCAACGTGTTGGAACATCACAGTGCAAACCTTGGGAACACCGGATGCCAACAGCTTCCACACACTCCAAAATTTTTGTGCCTTTTAGTAGACGATCTCACATACTTAACTGCAGTTCTAATCCTTTCAATGGATGGATCACTCTTCTGTAGACCATACATCACCAAAATATTCAATACATGAGCGAAGCATCTAACATGAATATGTTCACCACCCAACACATGGTTAGTTCCATATTTTTTTATCCAATCAACAGCAACATCATTTCCTTTAGCAGAGTGATGCACATTATCTTCTCTAGGCCCCCAATCCTTAAACACTTGCTCAAGTTGCTTCCCAATGCTCTCACCTCTATGATCTTCAATGACTCTAAAACTAATGATTCTCTTATGCATCTCCCAACTTCTATCAATAAAATGCGCCGTCACACATGTAATTTACATTGTTGGAAGAGGTCCACGTATCGGTGGTGATACTTACTCTGCCAACATTGCCTTTAAAAGTTGCTTTCAATTTATCCTTCTCTGCACAGTACAACTTGAACACATCGCTAGTAATAGTGATTCGAGATGGAACTTGAAATCTCAGTTCACAAGTTCTCATCAAATCTTTGAACTTTGCACTCTCAACCACACGAAATGACATCTCATCGCACACTATCCATTCCACCAACTTCTGCCAAATTAAATTTGCATCATATTTTTGGAGCTTCATTTCATTCTGAACATCTCCTTCATTCCCTCCAACATAAGAGATAGTATAATCGTCCATAGGACCTTCTTGTCCTGGCCTATTCTTACAGGTTTTCATATGGCGTCTCATATCAGATGTGCCATGTTTACCACCTTCAACCAGGTACGTAACCGAACAGTAATTGCATTTGGCACGTTTACTTCCCCTTCTTTCCTCTGTAATTCAATGAAGACAGTCCACACAGTTGATTTTTTTCCCCTCTTAGGTTTACTGATAGTGGAGGAAGTAAGACCTTCATTTCGACTTTCCTGAGCATCCCCTACCCCTACAATCTCTTCTATAGAATCAGAACTATCGCTTGAACCGACACCCCTATCAGTATCACCAATTGATGGCACTTCTTCCACAGCGGCAGCCTTTCGCTTAGACATCTACAAAATTTTGTGAAAAAATTATAACAGAAAGAAGGCATTGAGGTGGATGGGATACTGATAGGAATTTAAAATTTTATAGGAAATTCAATGAAAGGAATTTAAAAATTTACAGGAAAAAAATACATACCACTTACCAGATTTTCGAAGAACGGAGAAGGAGAACCAATTTCTTTCTTGCCGATGCAGGTGCAGCCGACGTCGATCAGATGAGATGAGAAGCTTAGAAGCACCAATTTCTTTCTTGCCGATGCAGCCGATCAGATATTCAGATGAGAATGAGAGAGGATTGAAATTGAGGTGGATGGGATCGTGGGGCCCACTTGATTGGATGGAGGGTCTCGGTGGTCCATTAACAAGAAGGAAGAAGAAAGAATGAGAGAAAGAATTAGAGAGAGAGAGAGTTAAATGAAATGGTGAGATGGGTGGGTGGGGTTACTCACGTTGACTGAGGGAAAATGAAATGGATGCGGGGGAGGGGGTGGGGTTACTCACGTTGACAGTGAGGAATGAGAGAGAGGAAAGTAAGAGAGAAACAAGAAAGAAAGAGAAACAGAGAAGGGAGGAAGAAACAAGGATAGGAAGAAATAGAGAAAGGGAGAGAAAGAAATGGTGAGATGGATCCGGTGGTGGTCGGCAGTGGTGCAGGTGGGTCCGGCGGCGGCGGTGATGGCGCTGGGACGGTGGGGGCCGTGGGGCAGTGAGTGAGGTGAGGTGAGGGAGTGGAGAAGAGAAAAGGGGAAAAAGAGAGAGATGGGGCGGCAGTTGGCACCGCGGCAGTGAGCTGGGAAGACTGGAAGAGGATGAGAGATGAGAGATGAGTGGTGAGGGAGTCTGGCGTGAGTTGCCTTTAGGGTTTTTAAACTTTTTATTTTTACCGGGTTCACGGGTCAACCCGGTAACCGGACCCGTGAAACCTGTTAACCGGTACAGACGACCACCGGGTCGGGTCGAGCACCGAAAATTTGCTACCATTGACCCACGGGTCGGGTCGGGTCACGGTTAATTTTGTACACCTCTAAACTAGTCCCCTGTCTATCAATTTTGTAACATGATGAGGCATAGAGGAGAAGGTCCAGATTGGTTAGGGCTAAAGATCAAATACTCAAGCATTCGTAAGAGCAACATCATCTTCCTTGGCATTAAGTATTGTTTGAATTATTTTGTGAGTGTCGTTTTTCTGATCTTAGATGCTGTTTGAAAAGTCTGAAACAGGGTTTATTTGACTAAAAATGATCCATTCCGAATTATCCTAGCCCCCTACATTAGTCAAACATCTCCATTCCCGATCTACATCAGCCGAATCCTATACCCACCAATCGAGTCCTATTGAACTAAATCCCCATAAGTTGAATCCTTAAAACCCCAAATCTTGCATTGCCGCATCTTCCCAAGCCATAAACCAATTGGCCGAGCCCCTTCCCTACCATTCTTCTTTGGCGGAATCCCATACATCCCATACCCAGCCTACCGAACCCATCATTGTCATCACGTCATCATTGTCAGTCCCCATCATCGTCATCCTGTTGAAGCCACCTTGATCATCATCGTCACCTATCGAAGTATTCTACTTCATCCCACCCAAGTTCTCTCTACCCTGTGAAAATCAAAGCAGGCCCTTGTCACTTCTGGTCGGTTTGCAAACATCATCCTCGCAGTGCTGGTCAGCTTCAAGCTCAGCACCCTCTCACCTCTTCTATCAACTGAGATGAAAAAGAACAAAAAGGGTTATGTTTTTTCATATTTAAAGCATTGTAATGCCTCTTTGGCTTTTAGACTTGATTAATGAAAGAGAAATTGTTTGAGTGCTTTCGCTCTCTTCTCTCTCCTGCGAAAGGAATGGTGCGATGCCATGGGCGTGCCCTATCAACTCCGTCTTCCCCTACCTGCCCTGCAATCTCTACCCCATTCTGCATCACGAAACTTATCACCACTTGCGTTAAGGGTAAGGATTATTATTATTATTTATTTATTTATTTTTGCTTGCCTGTGACCGAGTGTCAGATTGTTGCATTAGTGATTTTTCTTTGCCCATACATTTTCTTTGGAAATGTGGCTGTATGCTTGTAGCTAAGCAAATTAGTACGCTGATGTGCCATAGATGGTTTTTTGGGTACATATTGCTCTAATTTGGGCCCTTTGGAAGAAATATGGTCCAGGACTTTTAGACTAAAGCCATATCTTTTTCAGACGGTGTTGATGGTTTGGTGTGTCCAAATGAAGCCCCTTTGAGCAGTCAGAGCTACCCTCGATTGGGATACAAGTTAGGCTTGTGGGTCAATCATAGTGAGTTGTCAAGGGATGGGATGACACTCTAGATATAGTGAGGAATCCTTTGAGCAGGCATTTGTTCCATTAAGATCAAGTGCTATTATTATGTCTTCTTTTTGGGGATAGTATGCATTTCATTGAAGGAAAAATCAATTGGCTGGTACCTCGAAGAAGACTAGAAGGCAGACTCCTGCAAAATATCGTCCATCCAACTAGCTCTAGTGATGATGTTAAAACCTATGAAGTTGAAGTTGAAGATTCATGTTATATATCAATCTTAAATCATGTTTAGGAAGTTATACATGTTACATCTTTTGGTTACAAACCTTGTTTATGAAGAAATCATTGCACATTAAAATATTTACTGAGAAAGTAGAAAGCCAAATGCTGGTCCCTGATCTGGACCATCTTTCTTTAAGACTTCACTGGCTGAGTCCCATTCAACCTTGTTATGAGTGGAATATTGGTTTGATCCTTGGAAGCTGGGGTGGTTTTGAATGCGTTAAAATGCTGAGAACATTGAATATTTCATGACACTAATAGCTTGACTTGTTTTGGATGGGAAGGATATTGATGTTGGGTTATGATGGATGGGGTCACTGTAAGGTTACTTGATTATTTCTGGATTGTAATGTTGTGATTTGTGAATTGTGATCGTTGGGAGATTGGGCTGTCTGAATAAGCTATTGTGAAACCTATAGGGTGTGTCCTGATTGTTTTGTGCTAATTTGCTTAAGAAGTAAGCACAGAAGTAGAGTTATGCTGTAACCATTTAGAAGGTTGTGCCAACGCGGGGTCTATGTTGTCGCAAGTAAAAGATCGATTAAGAATTTCTTGTGTGAGTAAATATTTGAAGATGGACGGACACTTTTACAGTATGGCAAAAGATGGGTAATGTTTAGTGAGATGTGTCTGCAATAACTGTCTATTTGTTAATACCAAAATGGTATACTTACATTATAATTCAGAGATACAGTGTAGAATTTCAGCTTGTTTCGGTCTAAACATGGAGTTTCCTTTTTTTTTTTTTTGGTTTGTTTCATTCCTTTTTTATTTGAATGGTAACATGAATGGAATCTGCAACCTCATGTGCCACCCAGTTATCTTTGTTTACCTGGTAGCCTAAAAGAAGCTTGAAAGTGATTCAGAAGGTCCAACATTTCAGAGAAGAAAAGATTAGGAAGACAAATTGGAGGATGGACTTAAAAGGTTTAGTGTAGGGGTTGGATTGGATTTTGTTTTTTCTGCTCTCATTCTCTTCTGTTGTGGATTCAATCCCTGCCCTCCATAATATGTGACTCTGAGTTAAAGGCGCAAGACTAAAAAAAAAAAAAAAAAACCCGCAGGACTCCTAGAAATGTAGGGCTGTAGGTGGTAATTCAGAGTGGCGCAGATGCATAATTTGTAATTTGTACTTATTGTTATTTTAATTTTTAATTTCCTATAACATCTGAATATTGAAAAATCAATTCGCCGAAAAGTCTTGTTTTCTTAACAAAAAGGAATTAATTGTACTCTATGGAATTCTTTTTCTATTCTTTTTTTTTTTTTTTTTAGCTAAGTACTGTATGGATTCTGATTACTGATAAAAGAATACTAAATTGGTGATTGTTTAGATGGCAGCTTGATTACAGGTTAGGATGGTGCCAAGATATTTTGGCATTCTGAAGTTGATTTTATTTTTTTAATGTTAATCTTTTTGACATAGTGGCAAAATTCCTATAGTTTTAGTTTGGCCACTGCAGTGAGACGGAACTGAAGATGATGTCAATGTTTGTTGATAATGGACTTAAATGGTTCTGTTCTTTTAAATCAAAGTGAACCATGCACGCATCCTGAATGTGGCGTCTATCCTGGCATGGGTAGCCAAAGGCGAGATTTTGCCTTTTTTTTTTTTTATGCACTTCGGTTTGTTTCGTATTTATTTGGTATGATATTCTAATTGATTGTGAGGAACTCTTTATTTTTTATAATTGAAAAATGCCTCCCTAGAAGCGTTAGAATCTGCTGTACCAATGATCCCTACCAAGTTTTTGTTGGCAAGTTTGGGGATTTGGTAGTGGTGGTGATGGTTGATCAATAAAATTATTAATTACTTTGTCAATATTTCTTTCTCATTAATAATGACAAAAAAAAGGAGAAGAAAATCTATTATTTTTTCTCATAAATCTCAGGGCAATTTTCATTGAGGAACCGTACTCCCCCCACCCCACCCCCAACAAAAAAAAAAAAAAAAGTATGAAAAATGGCAAGCTACATAAGTATAGATAGTTGTACTCAATCACCAATTCAATTATGACAGGACTATTTACGGCTGTCCTTGATGGATTTTCATGTTCGGGAAGCACGAATGCAATGCAAGATTGATGTATGGGACTAAGCAATTATTTATCCATTCAGCTCCTATTCAATAACCTTTTTTTTTTTTGCTATCGGAGGGTTCCCAACCCTTTGGGCTGGATTAATCTTTACGGGCTCAGAAGGAAGTCGGGTAAACTCTCCTGTAGTTCTAGTGTGGTAGTGCAGTTTCGAACTTACAACCTCCGGGTGCAAACCTAGGCCAATTGAGCTACCCCTTGGGATTACGTCATTGCTTCTTTACGATATGCATACGATATGCATGGTAGAAGCTCTAGCAACTGGTGAAATTAGTATCAGTGTCATGGGCAAGTAAACTCATGGATACCAAAAAAACCATTTTTTCATCTCAAATATTTTCTTAGCAAGGTTGCTAATATCATTTAGTCTTAAAAATAACTGAAATGTATATTGATATTATAAGTTTATTTGGTTGTCAACTGCAATAAGATCCGTTGCGAAAAAATTGGTCGGATAAAATTGAATAAGGCAGACCAATTTTTGCTAGTCGAAAGTGGAGGTAAGCAATGTAAATAAGAAATTTGGTGTTTATGTCAAATAAATGGTTGTTAAGTTTTTAAAGTTGCATGTCAATGGTGGTGTAGAATAATTTGGCATAATATTGATATCGGTCTGTCAATTCTTCAGCTTGCGTTGTGATTGCTCTCAGGATATGAACTTATCAGTCATGTTATTCTTGGAAATGACTGAAGCAACTTCGTTACAAGAGGATTTCATCCATTGTCTCTCATGATTTGCAGTCGTTGCTTCAATATTTTAACTAGTGTCATCACATTCACAATATCTTGTTCCTTTTGCCGCAATGCCTTTGATAGTTTATTAGTGATTTTTAATATATTTCTCATCGAATCTACTAGGACAAATGCTTCAGCTCTTTCTTCCGAGTTTAAGCCATCTTCCATGACAATTCGAAGCACATCAATCATAGAGGAGAACATGGAGATCAAGTGGATAAGTGCACTATAGTATAAGCCCCAATATGCAGTGTTAGATCGTTGAAGGTTAATTTCTGTAATTGACATGGTTGAATGGATGCTATGATATGTGGATCTATTTCTTTTTAAGCCCTTTTATGTATTTTTGGCCATTGATGGATGGTAATCCCCCATTTAGAAGATTAATGGCCCATTTGTGATGGTATTACGATGTATGAGGAGGATTTGATGTATGGAGATGTATTGGTGTAGATCTGGGTCGGAATTGACGGAAATTGATGGAGTTTTGATGGAAAATAGAAGAGGTAGAAATATGAGGAATTCGTGTGTACTCGGTCGACCAGGTATCCATGATGTCCACCGGGGACACTGCGAAATCCAATTAACTAAAGGCTATTGGCAGGTTTTGTGTATCCGATTGACCGGCCACCCATGATGTCAACCGGGTACACTGCGTAACTAAAGGCTAGTCGCATGCAAGTCCCCAGGTTTCTCTGTGTAGCTGGTTGACCTGGCTACCCATGCTGTCGACCGGCCACACTAGAAATCCAGAGAGTTGGCATGTCTGCCAAGTTCTTATGTGTTGGTCTGCAATGCACCTGGTCGACCAGGCTATCCATAATGTTGATCGGGTACACTGCAGATAGTCACTCTCCAGATTCTATTCCTTTTATGACTCGATCATATGTGGGCCCCATTGACCTTTCATTTGGACTGTTTGGGATATGCTAGACCCGAATCAAGGGCCGGGCTTATCTTTGATCCATATAGCCACCTAAGTAGGGTCCTGGGTTGTAAAATGGAACCCAATTCGATTACTTCCGATAGTTGTCCTTGGATGTCACACACCTGCAGGAGCACCAAGGATCTATGTACGACAATACTTGCGTGTTGTTGTAACTCCGAAAGGTGGGCCCATGTTGTAATTCCAAGAGTTGGGCTCCATTTCCTAATTTCTGAAGGTGGATCTCATGTACAACACTTCATCAAGGTGTGTCCTCGTAGTTCATTAAGGAGACTTTTCCATCCACAATCACAAAAGGTGACCCACGTTTCAATTCCAATACAGGGTGGCCCATGTTCTAAGTCATAAAAGCAGGTCCCATTTCGTATTTTTAAAGGTAGGCCCCATGGGCTCTATAAAGCTTTTCGATGAATATTCATAATTAATTTTAGTTCACCATTATCACATTCTCTTGATTCTATTCCTTAATAAACAAGTTTTGCATTACAAAATCTTATTATAACAGTCTAAAAATATAGTGTTGTAAAACAAAGTCTGCATGGCACAGTCAACACGATCTGATCTTAGCCTGGTCCCAGCACAACTTGATCTCAACACAGAATCGGGAATAATGTAGGAATGATGCGCATCATGCTCTTACTTGCATTCCATCATGTACTTAGTCCTACTCTAGGATAGATTTGAGTAACAAGAGGATTCTTTTGTTCTGATTTTTCATGGAATGAATTTTCCTCTACTAAAGAAAATTCCAATTTCTTATGAGGTAGGTGTAAGAATGCGTGATTATTCTCATCCACGGAGCGTGAAATCCTCTCATTGCACAACCACATCCTCCTGGAGGTCCAAATATCAGTGCATTTTCATTTAAGGATAGTTGGGACACACCTGAGGGCCCATACAGTGGCTTGCAACGTCAAAACCAAGGTGAAGATGGTCTTGGTATTTGTAATTCATATGCTTGTTTCTATGGGAAATGGTATTGCCAACATACTGGAATTGACGGCAGATCTTACTGTATCATAAGCAGACAGATGGTTAGCATTTAGATGAAATGAGGTCCAAAAATGTCTTTCTGTGAAGCAGCTGCTTTCAATCTCCCTTGAGGAGATTGCAGAAGCAAATTGTCATCATTTGCTCGGCTCATGTAAGCTATGCTATGTAGGCAAATCTAATCCTACTTAGCAGAACATCATATTCATAGGTGTGTCACTTGTCGTCCAAAGATGGAACACAAATATGGAGAGGCATACAAAGTAGAACAGATCAGATAGCCCAAGGATGAACTGGGTAGCGTATTGACTGTCAAAATTGAGGGCTCACTCACCTCATTTCATCTGGACACAGATCGTTAAGCCTCTATGCATATGCAACAGACCCGGTGAATTGGCTTTATGTTGTTCTGAAGTATGAATGTAGAGTGGGGTTCATCTCTCTCTCTCTCTCTCTCTCTCTCTCTCATGAATTGGCTAAATGGTGCGTGTTCTGAAGTATGAAAGTAGAGTAGGGTTCATCTCTCTCTCTCTCTCTCTCTCTCTCTCTCTCTCTCACAACCAAAATAGCATAAACAGAAAAGCATACAAGCATTATAAATACGGTGCATTACATACAAGCGAACAACAAGAGCGAGATTCCACCTCTTTATAATATTTTTAAAGGAGTTGGAAAATTGTGTTTTGGCAATGGGAGGAGGAACACATCTATCTTTCTCCCATCTCACTGTTGTTTCCTTATAGTGAGCTCTGCTCTCAAGTGGAGTATGCCATCGATGAAAAAAAGGCTGTCCTCTGCGATGAAATTCGACCATGGGATGGCAAAAAGGTTCCGGTAGCCAACTGCCTTCCCACCGGTGAAGGTGTAGTTGCCCTTGTACTTGCTCACGAACTCCCCAGTGACCTTTGTCCTTGCAGCAAACTCATAGTCCACTGCAAAACTCACCGATCCTTTTTCCTGCATCCCCAAGAAGAGTCCAAAGCAGTGGAATGCGCTCTGCTGGTCCATGTTGCAGTGGGCCGAGAGAAAGAAGCCCTGCCCACCAAGGTGGAATGCCTGAGAGTAGATACGGCCACCAGGAAGGAGATTCTCACACTCCGCTTTCTTGAGGTCAAGGTAGACAACACACTGCTGGTAGGGCTGCTCAAACTCCACAACCTTCACCGGACGGTACTTGTATGCACGCTCAACAAAGCGCTTGTTGGTGGGGGAATCCTCGGAGGCAAGGGTTCGCTGGCGATGGGGGGTCTCTGCCTTGAAGAAGAGGGCCTCAAGGACGACCTTGGAGGCAAGATCATGGTCAAAGTCATTGCATGTGAGAACTTTCTTCAGCTTTCGACAGGTCATGAAAGGGAAACGGATGAGACGGCCTAGGCGTGATCCCAAAACCTCACGCCGTTCCTCTAACTTTGGGTAATGGGCACGAGCCCACCTCAACAAAAGCTCATAGACATTATCTTCAGATGCCACTTGAAGATCATCGCTGCAAAATATCGCCTCAATCCCAGCTAGGGGTAAGTTTAGCACCTCATCTTGGTACCTGAGGAATCGAAAACACGGTATCTTCATTAAGATTAACAGCATTAGAACTGCAAGAATCGCAGATCATAATAAGAGTTACTCATTGAATAATCATTCAAGTTTGGACATTTTCCTAACAATCTATTCATCGGAGAAAGAAAAGGAAGCACAACTTTGTAGCAATCAGCTTCAATCAAGATAAAAAAAATTACTTTAAAACAAAGGCAAATTGCAGCGAATTATCAAGATAACCGGGAGAAAGTCTCGCTGACAGTTTTTAATTCTGCTGAAATACACATCCACAGAGCAGAAGACGTCAGATCAAGCCAAAACAGAGAGTACACCAGATCAAAGGGAGGGGGAAAACACTTTTTTTTTTTTTCAATTATCACACAAGATTTGTAGCAGTAACAAGATGAATCCATCCCAACATCCGCAGAAAATATATTTTCATATGTAAGCTGCAAAGGTATTCATAGAGCCATCAGCCAAAAATGTGAAAGTCTCAGACTGACTTGCCTATGTCCCACAATTATATTTTAACTGCAATAGGCTTCTGGAAAAATAAAGGAAAATGCATCAAAAATGAGAAAATCCAATTCTTCGAAAATTATCAGTTAAAAAAAAAAAAAAATGGAAGCCATGCCGAACAGATCAGAAACCAAACCTTTCAATTCACGGTGCATTTGCATGCACAGTCCCTGCAAAAAAGGTCATCCTCTATTCTACTGTGTTTGCAGTAATGCAGAAAACCATAGATGCAATATGCAGTTCAGCTTTTTTGTTCTTCCACAGCATGGCAACAAACAGAGGTTTCACCTGAAACACAATGAATATACTTTTTGACAGAAGCATCCTGCGCCCCTTCTACCTATAGAAATTTGTTGCTAGTTAAAACAGGGACTCACTTGCTTATGTCCTTGTAGCGTGTGGCAAGGTATTGTTTGGCTGCATCAGTCAACGGTTGAACAGCATCAGCGATTAAAACATTGGAAGGAAGCTCTAGATAAAGTAATGCCGATTCAGGCGTCATGGGCAAGTTCCGTAACAACCGGCAACAGTGCCTCATGCACGAAGCAACCTCAAACTTGTCTGCAGCCATAAGAACATCCAACAACGCAGGTGGTGTAGTTGTGGATAAAGTTCCTCGGTATATGAAACCCAAAAGCTCCATGAATGCAGCCTCCTCTGTGCCACGGGGAAAGAATAGAGAATAAAAATATATCCTTGCGAGAGAAAAATAAACACATTCATTACTTGTTTGAAGAAACATATAGTAGAGAACGGATAAAAGGAATATTGGAACAAGTGATGCCACCAAACCAGAGGAACATAGGACCTAAGATAAAAAGAATATTGGGATGAAAGTTGATAGCTCACCATGAAGAAATAAATAGAAGCAACGCGCTTAACTTTACAGTTGAAATAACCTCTTTACAGTTGAAACCATGACCATTCTAAACCACCAAAATAATGCAATTGATGACAAACACAAGGCTGGAATATTGCAACTATTTTAGATATACCTGAAGCATTGATGCGTATGGTTATATTGCGCTGCTGTGATTCTTGCATGCCGTTTGAGAAAAGCTTCAAAAGAATGGTTACAAAATAAGCCATCTCAGACAAGGAGTAGACATTGAACAATGAAGTCAGATCTTACCTTATAAAAGAATGGGCTTTTTGCAGCTAAAATCGGAGAGCTTATATGTATATCTTTAACTTTGAGAACAGTAGAACAATCCATACTCCAAGATGAATCATCGCTTTGAGCAGCCTCGTCACCTACACAATGAAAATTTTTATGTAAGAATTCTTCATTTTCTAGAAATTCTGGAGTCTGAAACTCATAGATATGCATTGGTCCTTAAGTGAAATCACAACCACCTGATAAATAAGTGATCCATTTTCTAAAATTATTCATGTTGGATACTGAAGAAACATGATGCTAAATTTTATTTATGGTAGAAAGGAAGTTTTTCACAGCAAAGGAGTCAAAGGCACATAACTTTGATATGTAATCGACAGTGATGTCTTATTTTTCAATACTGATTGAGTAAAGCAGTATTTTCATCCAATTTAAATGGGTCAATTCATCCAAGCCCTCCATGATACTAGACGAATGAACTTTGCACTACCCACATTACCTCAAATATGTTCAATGAGTCTTCAACTCTTAGGTATATTTGCTAGTTAACAACGGTGATCACTTGTCCAACCCGTCATCACACACATTGTACACATGGCCTGTTAACCCTATGCAGTCCACACCCAGTTTTCTTTCGACACAACTCTTCTTCCCTCTAGTGTCTCCGAGTACATCATTGGCTATCTATTTTAAATAATACAACTTGCCATTTAAGTCCCTCTTTGATGATGAAATAACCCAGTTTAGTTCAACAGATTGGGAGGGAATTGCTAAAGAATTTAGAGTTGTTTTGAGCTATGTTTCAGGATTGAAGATAAACTTATCAAAGAGTGTGTCGATGGGGTTGGGCTGTTCTCAAGACTAAAACTAGCCTGCGGCCAACAAGGTAAATTGGAGAATGAGCCAGTTGTTGATTCGTTTCTGAGGGTTGCCCATTGAGAATAATCAAATGTTGAAATCTCTCTGGACCTTCTTGTTGAGAAAATTGAAAAGAAGTTGACTACATGGAAAAAGTAATATTTGTCCTCTGTGGATCGGATTACCCTAATCACGATGCTAATTAATCTTTCAGTTCATTATATTCTTTATATAAGTTGCCTCAAGTGGTGTTGGAAAGGTTAGATCGCACCCAAATGCATAAAGCTTGGGTGGTGTTAGCTAAAATGGGAAATGCTCCTACGAGAGTAGGGGGGGACCCATTGGACCCATATTCAATGCCAACAGCCTAAATATGAGGGTCCTCCCCCCTTACTCTCACAGTAGTGTGAGAGTAACTCTAATAGGAGTGTTACCATATATATATATATATGTGGAACATTCATATGCATTTTTCCCCCACCATAGGGTGAGGGACACTTCCTTTTTTGGAAATTTTGCAAGTACAAATGCACTTTTCATGTGCAAAAGGGGAAGTGTCCCTCGCTCTATGGTGAGGGAAAGATGCATATGAACATTCACATATATATATGGGATTTGCTCCTGTCAGAGCTACTCTCACCTTACCATGAGAGCTAGGATGAGGGCCCTCACATCCATATCCAATGCCCTCAGCTTAAATGTGAGGGCCCCCCACCCTAGCTCTCATGATAAGGTGAGAGTAGCCCTAACAGGAGCATCTCCCTATATATGAATATCCCCATATATATATATATATAACCCGGGCATTTTTTAGGAGAAAACGCCCCTCCTAATTGGGCCCACTGGGATGCATAATGATCGTGGAAGTCCATTAGATGGAAAGATCTATTGGAGGCCCACCTATATGCAAAATCTTGAGTCCATAAGATCATCCTAACCTTTTAATCCATGGCCGTAAAACTTAATAGTTTAGAGACATCATTTTATCATGATTTCCATCCAAGGGTGAGGAAAAGTTGGATGAGTGTCAAACTTGGACTTATGACTATTCATTTGGGGTGGGGCTGGGGGTAGTGTGTGAAAAGGCTAGATTGACTCAACATGGCCCCATGACCAAAAAATTAGAGCGGAAAAAGGGGCGTTTTTAAAGTTGGTCGTTTTTGAGAATTTTCATATAGAGTACTTATCAGGTACGCGCCTCGCGTACGTAGCATCCCGTTGTGCGACGCATTTTCAAACGTTGGATTTCATCCAACGGCTTTTCAGCTGTTCAGCAACTTTTCAAGTTGTCTCCTGAGAAATTGACTAAGTACCTTAATATCTCATGATATTTTGACAGAAGAAATGACATTTAGCTTCTCCAAGACGGCTCGTCCTTTTCTAACTTTCCGACTTTTTCATTTTTGGAAGTTGTGTAAAGAGAAGATAGATTGGATCATTCTTGATGGATGGAGTGGATTTCTGCAAGAAAATCATATTGTGGTCAGTTGTTGTAGAGAAAATAGGATTGGATTTTGAAGGGGGCCTTTGTTGTAGATCCTCAGGGAAAGTGGGGATTTTGTGTATTTTTCACCACCACCGAAGAAAAAGCCAAGTTTCTGTCTTGAACTGTAATGCAACACTGTATTGTCGTCGCTGCTGGAGAAGAAGACGCAGGGATCCAGACTTGTGTTACCTTGAAGAAGCAGCAACAATGATAGGTTCTATCAAGTGTCAGCAAGAAGCTCCCATTCGGTTTCACTGTTTCAGAGGGCCATACCGTGTAATGTTTTTACAGGTTACCTTTTGGAGGGTTTACAAGTTACTTGCGGCAGGAATTGTTGTGAAAGAGTGTAGTGGAATGGGTTGGCTGGGTACAGTTTTGTAGCAATTCAAACTATGTTCAGTTCTTTTTGGTTGAATGGGTTGATCGGTTTCTTTTTGTTCTGAATGCACTTGAAATTTTTGTCTTTCTATCTATATTTTGAATGCACTTAGAACCTTTTGGTTCTGTTTGCATTTTACTTGATTGATGAAAATTGTACTTACATAATCTGATGTGATTTCAAAATAATAGGTCAAGACAAATGGCCCATGGATTGGAACACAAAATTCAGTTACAATATGAGCTGATAAATAACAGAAATCATTCCAACAAACACAATATGGACTGATACATATCAGAACCTATTCAAAAAATACAAAATCCCCTTGTAAATTCATACCCACTCCAACTAATACAATTTGAACTTGTATACAAAATGTACTTAGTAATCCCAGTCCACTATATAACATAACCCATTCAACCCATTCCGGTGGCACAGTTTTCGCCGAGCTTCTGCGCCTCTTTCTTCTCCGATTTGCTGTGACTCTTCTCTGATTGCAACTGAGCAGAATGATCAGGCTTTCAGAAAATCAAAGAACCTTGTTTTCTCTTCCAATCTGAAAGAGTATGGAGTTGGAGTGTAAGCGAGGTTGGCCATCCCTCTTCGTCTTCTGTTTTGATATTGGGTTTGCAGCTTGTTACTTGTGAAACGGAGAAAGTCAGGAAGACATTCAAGAAGCTAAATGTCATTTCTTCTTTCAAAATATCATGAGATATTAAGGTATTTAGTCAATTTCTCATGAGACAACTTGAAAAGTTGCTGAACAGCTGGAAAGCCGTTGGATGAAATCCAACTTTTGAAAATGTGTCGCACAACGGGATGCTACATGCACGAGGCGCGTACCGGATAAGTACTCTTTTCATATATATATATATATATATATCTATATATATGGGAGATGCTCCTATGAGAGATCTCTCATCTTATATGAGAGATAGGGGTGGGGGCCCTCACATTTAAGTTGTTGGTATTAGATATGGATGTGGAAGATTGCCCGTTAAATCAGGGTGTGGAATCAAGGGATTTGGGTTTTCAGTTACCCACATTTCTCGCTGGAGATTCAGCAACATTACGTGTGCAAGAGGAAGAAAGATCTGAAGTCGCAAAAACTCCGCCCAAAATCTCTGCTAACTTGAAGCATCCAACAGAATCTACGAAGATGAATTTCTTTTGTTGCACTCCTGGTAGAGGTGCCCTACTATTTAAGGGATTTTCAATGAGTTATTGAATGACTTAAATGCCCCTGAGAAACATAAAAATTCCCATATGAATCCTATTTCAAATGATCTCATGGGAATTGTATTTCCATTTAACCGGAAAATTAAGATGGTCGCTGTGGGGTCCAGGCGGGGCCCGTTGCTAATATTGATTTTACCTCCATAAAAGCTTTTAATGAAGTTGCTCAGAGAAACTCTTATTCCTCTGACAGTGGATTTGAATCTGAATCTAGGGATGATTATAAAATGGGGGGATCGTAGCTCAGCTGGGGAAGGCTCTTTGAGCGCAGAAGAGAAGGAAGATGCTGTGGATAAATCAAGGTCAAATTGTGGAGAGAAGGCAACTAATGAGTTATTTGAGGAGAAAATGTTTGAAATTGCTAAAATTTTAGGCATTTCCATGGAGGGTAGAATGGAGGACTTGAGGAGTTTTAATCATGAGAAGTTAACAGAGGAACATAATTGTAGAAAAGTGCGTATTCAAAGTAGAAAGAAATCAAGAGCACAGAGAGAGTTAGATAAGTTGGCTTTTTCTATAAATTATGACTGTCCAACTGAGGATGAGCGATCTGGTGTCATTTTTTTTTTCTTTCCTGGAACATTCGTGGTGTGAATTCAGTCTCTAAGCATGCAGTTGTGAAAGGCATGTTTAAGTCAGTGAAAGGTGAATGTTTATTTCTTCAGGAGACTAGACCAAACTTTTAGATCTTTCTGTCCTGGGCCTATCTATTAGTCTGTTTTGTGTACTGAATCGGCGACTCAAGGGTTATCTTACTTGTGTGGAATGTGGCTCTATGGGTTAAGTTGGATGAACACGTGAGGAGATTTTCTGTGTCTGCTTTGTTGAGGGATGTTAGATGTCTGCTTTGTTTGGGTAGAGACTTCAGAGTCATCCATGGGTTATTGGAGGTGATTTCAATGTCATCAGGTTTTCGAGGTTGTTGTTTTAGTCTAGCTATGAGGGAGTTTAACGACTGGATTAATTTTCACGATCTTGTAGATTTGCCCTTGAGAGGTGCTAAACTTACGTGGTCAAATTTACAGGAAGTTCCTGTGATGAGTCGACTGGGTCGTTTTTTAATTTCGACTGATTCGTTAGATCTATTTTCAGATTATACTCAAAAGGGCGTAGGCTCGGCCAATCTCGGATCATTGTCCTCTGTTGCTTGAGACAGGTATGAAGATTGGGGTGGTCCTCCATTCCGTTACGAAATTTTATGGCTTTATGAGAAAGGTTTTGAAGACTTGGTTAAAGAATATGGTGGACCTCCTTTTCAGTTAGATGGATGGGATATCAGTTAGTTCAAAAATTAAAGTTCTTAAAAAAGAAAATGCAAGAATGGAAGAAGGAAGTTTTTGGTAGTATTGAGGAAAGAACGAACCACTTAGCTGATATTCAGATTATAGATGTCAAAGAAGAAGATGGTATTCTCTTGGAAGATGATCATGTGAATAGATCTTTACTCCAAAAAGATCTTCGCAAGCTGATTTTTCAGGAAGAGATTAAATGGAAGCAAAGATCAAGAAATAATTGGTTAGAGGCAGGAGACCAGAATACAAAGCTTTTTCATGCAATTGCTAATGCTTGTCGGTGTGTTAATCGTATAAATGTCACTTCTACTAGAGGAAGAATGTGGGAAAGTAGAGCTTATATTGAAAGAGAGATTGTTCATTTTTTTCATCAATTATATATAGGAGATATGAAGTTGAGACCAAGGATGGATGGGATTTCTTTTAGACAACTCTCTAACCCAATGGCTCTAGAAGCTTGATTTACTAAAGATGAAATCAACCGAGCTGTTATCTTGGTGGTGATTGTGCTCTGGGTCTAGATGACTTTCCTAAAATAATTTTTCAACACTTTTGGGATTTATTAGAAGATGATTTCTTTATCTTCTGTAATGAATTCTATGATAATGGTGTCTTAACAGGTGAGTCGGGTGCTTCTTTCATTGCTTAAAACCAAAAGAAAGATGGAGCTATTTCCCTTAAGGATTACAGGCCTATTAATTTGATTGGCAGTTTATATAAAATCCTTGCCAAAGTTCTTGCTGACCGTTTAAGGATGGTGGTTCCAGAAATTATTTCAGCTATTCAAGGAGCTTTTGTGAATGGTCGTCAAATTTTAAAGAGTGTGACAAGGGCTTTGATTCAAGGAAGCGGCAATCCCATCCTGGTTTAATTTGCGAATTGGATTTTGAAAAGGTATATAATATGGTGCATTGAGGGTTTCTTCAGTACTTGATGGAAAGAATGTGGTTTGGAAAGAAATGGTGTCAGTGGATTCATATTTGTGCGTCGTCGGCTCATTTTTCTATTTTGGTGAATGGCTCTTCGAAAGAATATTTTTAAAGTTCTAGAGGTCTTCGACAAGGAGATCCTTTATCTCCGATGCTCTTTGTTATTGTGGTAGAAGCTTTAAATGTATTGATGGAGAGAGCTAATCATATGAAGCTGGATTTTCTGTTGGTAATGAAGCACATGAGGTAACTCATTTACAGTTTTCAGATGATACTATTATTTTTTTTTTGTGATACTTCTTTGGCCTAAGTGAATAATTTGAAACTCATTTTGAAATGGTTTGAAGTGTTGTTGGGATTGAGAATTAACTATGAGAAATGTGAGTTCATTGGGGGTGTGGATGGAAGTTAATCAGGTTGATTTCTTTGCCAATGTTTTTGGTTGTAAAGCTAGAAAACTTCCTTCAAAGTATTTGGGGCTGCCTTTATGTTTAGGGCTTCCAAAGAAATCTTTATGGGATTCTGTGGTGGAGCGCATTGAGAAAAAATTAAGCTCATGGGAAAGTAAGTATTTGTCTATGGGAGGTCGCATTACATTGATTAAATCAGTGCTATCTAACATTCCAATTTAGTTTCTTTCTTGCTTCAAATGTCTTATAAATGTTAAGCGAAGGATTGAATAAATTTAATGGGATTTCCTTTGGAATGATTCTATTGAGAAAAGGAGGTATCACCTAGTGAAGTGGGAGGCTGTTTGGAATCCTTTGGCGCAAGCTGGTTTGGGTATTCAGTCGATTGAGAAGGTTAATAAAGCCATTTTGAGGAAATGGTTGTGGTCCTTGTGGATGATGGGGGGATCCAGGTAACAGTTTGTGGAAGAAGACCCTTTCTTGAAAGTACAGGTTGGATAATGATGGTTGGTATGTGCCTAGTCAAAATTATAATGCTTCCAATATATGGAAGTCTATTCTTTATGTTAAGAAAGAGATTGATATGTGGATTCGTTGTAGGGATCATGATGGAAGTCAGGTTAGGTTTTGGCATGATGAATGGTTTGCATAGTCAATTTCCTTCTTTCTACTCTTTGGATTTGAGGTAGCATGCTCCAGTAGCAGAGTATTTTTGTTCAACGTAAAATGGAGTCGTTTGGGATTTTTCTTTTCGGAGAAATTTGACGGATATTGAAATTGCTGATTTTGTTCGATTACTTGGTTGTCTTGATACGTATTATTTGTCATGTGGCAAATCTGATGCCAGGCTTTCGAAACCAGATGTAAGAGGTCTTTTTTCCAGTTAAATCTTTTTACAAGGTATTGTCTGCATCAAATGTTAGAATGGAAGGTTGGCACATCTTTTGGGTTTCCTATATTCCACCTAGAATTTTGGCTTTCTGCTAGGTGGCCATGCTATAAAATTTTGACTATTGAGAATTTGCTAAAAATAAATCATGTTATAAATCGGTGCATCATTTGATGATCCAATGTCCTTTTTGCTTACAGAGTTTGGGTCATTCTTGTTAATCTGTTTGATGTGAACTAGGTTATGCCAAAGATTGTGGAAGATCTTTTTCTTCAATGGAGTTTAGGTACCAAGTTTGTTCGTGGCAACATTTTATTGAAGTCGGTTCTTTATGCTACTTGTTGGAAGCTTTGGAGGGAAAGGAATAACAAAGCTTTCTACAATAAAAGTAAAATCAGTAATGGAAATTTCTCAATCTATTATTTGGATAGTGTCTGAATGGGTTAGGTCATAGGTGTTTCTCTTAATGATCTTAATAGATCTTAGGTTCCTTTCCAGAAGGGAAGTTGGCGTAATAAAGTAGTTCGAAGAGTTCTTTGGCTGAGTCCCTCTTCTGGTGTTCTTAAGCTGAATTTTGATGGTAGTTATTTTCACGATATTCGTGAAGGCGAAATTGGTGGAGTAATTCGCGACTGAGGGCAAGGTGATTACAAACTATTTTGGGCATGTGGACTCCTTGAAAGCTAATGAAGCTGAAGTCTATGCTCTGCTTAGTTTGGGTGGTTACAATGCAATTCTTGAAGGGGATTCTCTTTGAGCTAGTCGGTGAGGCTCTGAAAAGGCTTCTCATCCTTGGAGATTAACAAATTTGGTGGAGAAGGTGCAGGATATTTTTAAATAGGTTGGAGCCTCATTTCATCATGTTCTTAGGGAGGTAAATGTCATGGCAATGCTCTTGCTAAGGAGGGTGTTTTACGCTCTTCTATTCTTTTTTATGTCAAGTGTTTTCCTTTCCTAACTTTCTCTTTTCGTTTGAGTTCCGGCTAGGTCTTAGTACTTTCTCTGCTCAGTCCTCTTTGTTGTTCTTTTCTGATGAAATTAAATTTACTGTTTTCAAAAAAAAAAAAAAGGTTGAGAAAGGGAAATTTTCTATTGCCTCATGATGGAGAATTTAACACTAACAGAGATGAGCAGATGCATAGAAAAATGAACCAAATGATGGGATTAAGGCTTCCTTCAACAATGATGATTATGATGGATAGTATCTCATTACACATTCGGAAATCACCATCTACTTAATTCCTCTGATTGTAAAAACAAATAGAATAAATGCACTGAGACAAAGCATTTTGGGCCCTTCGTATACACCAGCAATATGCATCCTTAATTTGCAGTTACCAAGAATGAAAACAAGGAAAGATGCACCAAAAACTTATATAAATTCAACAAGATTTATGTTTTTTTTTTTAATTAAATAGTAACTATAGTGAAAACGACCAAACAGCATAGTAGACATAGATTGAAGAGCTACAAGAACAAAAGCCCCACAAAACTACCCTTAAAAAAATAAAAATAATAAATATAATATTTAGTTTCTATGGATTAATATTTAGTTTGCTGAACATAACTTTCTCAAACTCATTAGTCATCTTAATAATCAATTGATGGATCCAAATAATTAACAAAATAAAATGTAACTACAAGACAGGAAAAAATTTAAACACCTGATGGTGGTGAATCTTCTTCAATCATTGCCACAGCTTCCTCATCATGATTTTCATATGCTACACCTTCCTCTGTGTCAGGCTGGTTACAGCTTAAAATATGTTCCTCCCGGTACAAAGAAAGCTCCGCAGCTAAGCAATAATTAGTAGAAGTGGGCAACATCAATATTCAATTTCTACATCACATTTAAAAGACAATGCATGTTGCAGTGATTATAGAGGCAGGAGCCAAACAGAGAACAAAAGGCACACTAATAAAATTCAGGAAAAGGGAGGGGAGGGAGGGAGGTGTCAGGCTGGTTACAGCTTAAAATATGTTCCGGTACAAAGCAAGCTCCACATCTAAGCAATAATTACTAGAAGTGGGCAACATCAATATTCACTTTCTACATCACATTTAAAAGACAATGCATGTCACAGTGATTATAGAGGCACGAGCCAAACAGAGAACAAAAGACACAAATAAAATCCAAGAAAAGGGAGGAACGAGGGGAGGCGAGGGAGGGAGACCTTTTGGTCCACAACCCAAATTCACTAGTAGCCAGCCATCTCGTCAAGATACACAGCTGCACCCATTTGTCTTCATGGGATACTAAGCACTAACTCATTAAGAGATTCAAATACTTTGAAGTTCTTCGGTGTGCTTCCTAACATCAAACATTCATTGAGATTTGTATCCCCACCTTCTAAGTACTCCAAACAATGGCATACAGCTAGTATATCCCACAGGGGCACAACTACCCTTGTCCAGAAAATACGCCTAGGAAGCTGGTTGCCAAATTTTGCAACACTGGATACAGGGTGTTCTTTTTGTTCGTTATGAATAAATAGGTGGTCTTCATAAACTACCCTCCAAAAAAGAAGCATCATTTTGTAATTGCGGACCACCTAGTTGGGCCCACCTTGGGACTCCACTGATCATGGGATAGAGGGGGATCAAAAAATCTAAGTGGGGCCAACCTAGATATCAAAGTCAATCTAATACCTCTAACCCCTTCAAAGTCAATCTAATGCCTCTAATACACAACCCCTAGATATCCGTGGTCTATAAGTTTAACGACATTATATCAAACAACAAAAATTGACCCTCAATCCAACGGTCCAGTTCCTTCGAATCCGTGCAAATCCATGGGATTCAGGGACTATATGGGGGTTGTGTATTGTGGTCCATTTGGATGGGTCATAAGGTGAGCCCCACTAGGCATTCTGCACTGTGCAGACCGTCCTCACAGGACCGAATCACGCGCGTACGGCGCGCAGGATGGGACCTGGGGGGATTTGAAGATCTGGGTGGGGCCCTCCTATGTACAAAAAATCAGCCCCAATCGATCATCCTAACACTATCATATGGGCACATAAGCTCAATCCATTTGCATTGGGTGTAGAGTCGATCCAATGGTCCGATCCATTCGCATGGGTGCAAACCCATGGGTAGGGGTGGCAAACCGGTCAGGTTGACTTGGGTGTTCGTTAGTTAAAGCCTAACCTTCAACTAACCCATTTTAAAAATTGGTTGGACAATCTCAACCTGCACCCGTTGCGAGTCAACCCGACCCAACCAGCACAACCCACATAGGGGGAAAAAGAGGAAAGAAGAAGAAGCCATAGTGGATTAAGGTTTTGGAACCCAGAGGTAAGACCAGCAAAAACAGGAGTAACTCTGATAAGGGTCGGCTCCACCGTTTTGAGGAGGCATTTTAGATGTCTCTGTAATTCAAATTGTTGAATCCACCTAATGAGTTGGAAGTTGCTGTTGCTAAGGGAGGAAGAAAGAGGTCTGGGACTTGTGGTGGGAGGAAGAGAGAGGTCTGTCTCTGAAACTGTGAAACTACCCGTCTTCAGATTTCATTTCAATAGGTATGAAGGGATGCCCTCTGTTTTCCACATACCTACTAAGTTGAAAGGAAAACTAAGTCGCAACCATTTAAGTCAAATCATTAAGAGAGGCACTTTCACTGATTATGGAGACCCACTCCCTAGTCCCAACCAATCCATAAAAATGTGGCACACTAGCACCATTATGATGCAAGTTGTCATCTTAGGTTTGTACTCTGTAGTCGGCAGTCAGCACCGAGAAATCGACCACAACGCAAAAGATGATGGATGAGTGTGTGTCACATGATAGTATGGGGTATCCGTACATGGACGTTTCAAATGGGAGCCGGGATTCAGTACAATCAAAGGCTTCCTACTCATGACATTCAGTGGGCCTCTCAATCTTCTTCTTTTCCTTGGTACCTGGCTGATATTATTAAAGAAGTGATCCAGTTACCTAACTAGTTGAATACTTCCTTCATCCACGTTAAATGTTGGGCAAATGCGGAAGTAGACGCTCACAAACGAGGGAGTCACTAAGCCTTGTTTTGTTATTTTGTATCACTCTTAAAATTGGAATTGACCTAAGTTTCGCACTTTGAATCTTAAAATCCTAAAATTAAGCGCCCCCACCCCCCCCCCCAAATCTCCAATTTCAAAACAAAAATCCAAAAACTAAACCCCCCAAATCTCAAATTTCACAAAAAAATCAAACAGAAACAATAAAGACAATCTCATCTGTAGAAACCCAAAGAAAAATCAACTACAATAACAGTAATAGATACTAGAGATTTAAAAAAAAAAAAGAAAAAATGAAACTTACCATTCTCTTTCTTGATCTCCTCCCTTCTCCGCTTTCGATTCCTGGCCCAATCGAGGATGCTAGAGCACCCATCTCCGTCAGACTTGTTCTCCGGCGGGCCTGACATGATCTCGATCCGGAGGACGCGATCGGAGAAGAGGTCGTTGTTGAAGGCAAAGGAGAATGAGATATCGCCGCTGGATCCGGCCCCTTCCTTGCCTCTCGGCGAGAAATCGGAATCCATGGTGGTTTGGGGATCGAAAAGATCCGCCGAGCACGATGCCTTCATCCTCCTCTCCGCCGATCGATCGCTCTGCAAAGCCAAAAACCCTAGCAGAGCGTCGAAAAGGAGATAGGGATGGAGATCGGAGAGAGAAAGAAAACCCTAACCCTAACCCTAACCCAAAGTCTTGTTCCCGATCGAGTTCGAGGAGAGATGTAGAAGAAGTACTAGAAGGAACCCTCGATATTTTTGTACTCCTCTGAATCTGAAAAGTGAAACTACAGCACGGAAAATTAGGAGGAGAGTCGATGACGAGTGGGGCCCAGATATAGTTTGTGGGGCCCACCTGAGGATAAGATCCCCCTACTGCCGTCCATTAGCATTCGTTTTCATCATCCAAATGAGTGTATAGTAAATCCAAAGGTCTAAATCAATTTCGAATTTGCGACTATCGAGAGAAGGGGGTTTCTATATTTTATGGAACACTTGGATGGACTTCTAGGTGTCGTGAGCACTCGTGGTCGCAGAAGATTTTCTCCTCTAAATTACACTCAATTGGAACTTTGATGCCAATTGAGATTTGTACATGAATTAGGTGTGCTCATGGGCCCGGCTAACGCGTATCCTGGTCCGGCTCTGCTTCAGAAACACTAGCCTGACACGAGCCATAAAAGTTAGGCCTGAGCTCGCCCATTTAATCGATCGGGCCGGGTTGAACCAGGGTTTTCATCACTTTTGTGGGCATTAGAGCACTAATTAAATTAAATTACATGCATTTCTTACACAATCCGGAGCGGGGCGTGGCGGGCTATATGCTTTCCATCACTTAATCCAAACACGACCCAATTATTAATCAAGCGTTAATTATATATCCAATCCTAGCCCAAAGCGGGCTAGGCCTGGCCCATAAGAACCCCTAATCTGAATTAGGGATGTTCATGGCCTGAGTTGGGCTATGACATATCAAGACCTGTCTTGACTTTAGAAACATATGCTCGTACCTACCCAAGTCCGACATGGGTCTTAAGTGCCTAGCCTATGCCTGACTTGCCGTCAACATGTTTCGCCCAAGCTTGCACATTTTGTTAATTGGGTTGGGTTGGGGAGGCTTTTTGTCAAGCCTGTTTGGGGGCTTTACTAATAGAATTGAGTGAAGTAAAGATTATTTTAAATAAAGAATAAAATATAAGTGTGTTATGATAGCATTTTATATTTAGTTATTTGTGATGGAATCTTTTTGACCTTTTATATGGGTAAGTGGAGCTTTTTTGTCTTTTAGTAGAGAAAGGGGGTTGTTTTTTTTACTTTTACTTTTTTTTTTAAAGATGGTAGGAAATTTAAATTAAAGTGCTTTTGATGTGACTTTTTTTTTAGAGAAACGAGGGCTTTATTTTACTTGACTCTATTAGTAGAGTTGCCATGATTTGAATAAATCAATTACTAAATTACATCCATTACTTATTTTAAATAGGGTAGATTTTGGGCCTTTTATCACTTACTACAAGACCAGCCTAAATATTAATGAGGCCTAGAATTTAAATCAGACCTGGCCCTAATGCTTTCCTCACGACCCAAAATTGGCCCAAAGTATGTGGGGTCCAAGTCAGCCCAAGATGGCCCAACCCTTGACCATCCATAACCTGAAGTCATACCCAATTGGGGTATAGACCTACTGTTGGCAAATGTCAATAGGTTAGGTCAGATGAGGTTGGTTTAGATTGGATTAAGTGTAGCGAGTAACATGTATAAGCTTGACCCAATCCTTATTCATTTATTAAATGGATTAAGATTGCCAACTTGTTCCACTGAGTCGACCCACTAAATGTTGAGTTAGGAGACTCACTCATCTCCATCATGGGATACAGCCTTCTCCCTCATGGGTCTTTTGTCAATTCTTTTATAGCACTCTACACCATCCACTCCTCAAAAGAATAGTGGTATGTTTTCTCAATATGCCCTGGAAGTTGCATAGTTGGCCAGTCTTTGAAGGCTCTGGGGTTTCTTTGGAGATGATAGATAGGGTTAGCTGCATTTACTATCATAGGCTTAACTGCATTTACTATCACCGTGAGATATAATGCCACAAAATTTACAAATGTAACTTAGTTTTTCATAATTAATAAAAATCCAATGATTTTCATCCTCAATCTAATAATAGGGGTAAAATATTTTTCGCTAAATTGAACAACATCCTCGTAAGAAATACCTCCGTTCTCTTCAAAATAAATATCATTGACTTCTCCAACTTTATCATAAATCTTCATCACTATTTATAACGTGTTTTTTTTTTTTTTTGGCAGCCAAGTTATATCTATAACTCATCCTTTCTTTAAGCCCCAAGAAAACCCGATTCAAATGACCAAAACACCACTGAATCCTAAACACATATCATAGACCTAGAAGGCTACCTGGTAGCCCAAACTACAAGACATTAAGAGCATGTTTGTGTAGCCCATTTTCATGAAAATGGAGACAATGTTTATGCAGAAAACTTACTTTCCATATGTTCGGTGCAGTATTTTTCCTGAGAATTACTCTATTGCCAGCTCAACATTTTCCTTCCTCACTATAGAAATAGACTTCCCATTGGGGGGGGGGGGGTTTCCCCTACCCCTACCCCTCCTTTTACAAACTTCTTTTCCCTTCCATTTCCCATCCAAATGATAATACCATTTAGTTTTGTTATTTTTCCGCAGAAAATTGCGGTACTAAATAATAAATTATGGCTTTTCGTTAGGAATCCGCAGCCGCACCAAACAACATCAATACCAATTCATCAAGGAAAAACTTTCTGCACCAAAACATAAAATTTTGACTTCTGCGGAAAAACTTTTCCAAAGTATTTGAAAGCCATGGATTTTGCTGATGTGGAATTTCCAATTTCTACGGAAATTACATGTACAAAAACGTGCCCTAAATTGAACAACACTTTCCCTTATACAATTATATATATATATATATATCTTGGTATAAGATCAATAACCTAACCTATTTATTAAGTGAATCAAAATATCACTTACAAGATGACTAATGGCCACTACACCAAACTTCTCTACTAGGAATGGCTTAAAACTATTCCTAAAACTGTCTTTTCTACTTGAATGGTTGCGAACCATTCTAGACTTCAATTCTTGGAACGGTTTCAAACTGTTTTGGATTTTTTAAAAATATATTTGGAATGGTTGGTCCATAACTGTTCCTAAATAATCCAAATTCAATTTAATAAAAAAGTTAAAATGGTTAATAATTGCATGTTCCTTCTATTACGACCTTGAGGCTGCAGGGTGAATCTGACTTGCCTAAAAGCAGAATCGAGTACTGTATCTGAGTATATTTATTATTCTTTGCCCTTTTTCTTTCAGTTGGGTGTTGTTCTCTCATTTTTTTTTCATGCTGTGGAAGGAAGAAATTGCTTGGATTCCAAAGAATATACTTACCTGCTATATTTCATGAATTAAAAGTTTTGCTTAGGTTTGTAACAGACACTCCTTGGTTCATTATTGGTGGTGTTTCCATGTTGATCTGCTGGCTATTCGATGGGTTTCTGTGTTGCTAGGATAAAATCTCTCAATCTCTCTCTCTCTCTCTCTCTCTCTCAGTGGATGTATATATAATCTAAGCCCATTTAATATTTGGGCAGGGCTTAGATCAAGTGCTCAAAAAGATTTGAGTCGGAAGTTATTCTTCAATCTTGAACCGGTGAAAGCCAATAACATGGGCTGTTTGTTTGATAGCCTGGTAGGGAATTATCCAACACAAACTTTAGTAATCAAAATTCATTTTTTCCCTTTTCTTCTTTCTCAATTTAGGGCTGGTTTGTTTCATATAATTGGATTCCTAGGATTTCTAAGGCTAGTATTTCAAAATTAGTTAAAATTGAGGAAAAAAGATGAATATCTGAAAAAAAAAAAAAAAAAACATCAAGTAATATCCCCTTTAATGGAAGGAGAGAAATTGGATTTCATTCAACCCTCACCACTTCAATAATTCTTTATAATAATTCTTTATAGGAGCCCATTTGATAATAAATTCCTCTATATTCAATTCCATGAACACAAATGGGCCACAAATTGGCTCTAAGGGCCCACTTTTTAGCTTGAAATTGAATTTCTAGAAATTCTATGAAACATACTGCCACCACAATGGCTAAAATTGAAGAAATAGAAGTGAAAAATGAGTGTCAAATAATCTCCCCTCAGGTGGTGGAAAATGAACAACCAGCCATCATCTCATAGAAAAGTCAGGTACCATCTACATCTTCCGGAAATGCATCTTTCACCTTTCCCCTCTTTTAACATTCCTTTGCTCGAAACCATTTTAACATAAATTCATAGGCATTCATTCCACACAAACAAAACAGGCCCTTCAGTTTTCAGCAAGGTGTAAGTAACGCTTGCATGATTTAGACCTGCAGCAAGATGATTTTTATCACCAAGGGCGCAGTTGTGCAATAAGAGGATTCCTCAATTGAGATTATTTGAGAAAAATGGCTCCAATTTTCTGTGGTCTGATTATCTGGCTATTGGTGAGACACTTCTGAGCAGAATCTAACTGTTGTAGTTAACAAAGATATGACCAACAAAATCAAGCATGGCAACTGGTGTTTTAAATGTTGCAACTCCTCGAAATTGTTACGCGGGCCAGTATTTCAATCTCTGGTTCAAAAGCAGCAATCAGCATCCACAGCACAGGATGCCTGAATCCATAAACAGGTATTGAACACTCAAATATCTTGCCACTGCTGCTCCACCCGACTCCTACATACAGGATATCTGACATATGGGAACTCAACTAGCAATTTACATGCGGCTAAATAGATCACATGATGCGAGCTTAGTCAGCCTCAAGCTCAGCACCAAATTGCTCCAATCTAGCAGCATCTTCATCAAGATCTCGAGCAAGGGCATGATTGACGGCTCCATCATCCTCAGCGGCATGTATCTGCCTACCCCCAAACCTAGAAAGAGAACAAAAAATAAATATAAGTAGTCAGGGTTTTAGACTATATATAACAGGGAGTATTCATATGCATCTATCCCTCACCCCCTTTTTGGGAAGCTTCAAGTACATAGGGAGTATTCCTATGTACTTGAAAAGTCACTTTTGTACTTGAAAATTTCCAAAAATGGGAGTGTCCCTCACCCTATGGTGAGGGATAGATGCACTTGAATATTTCCCATATATAACAGACAACAAATTTGAGCATCAGCTTTGGGCACCAAAGGCTTTCGAGATTTTCCCTGTATTGTAGTTGTACATGTTGACTTAAAAAAAAAGGTCCTAGGACAAACTGACCAATTGCGCTCACTAATACCAGATACAGTTTGTGTGAGGGAGTGGACAAGATGGATGCGTGCATTTATGGGGTAATTTAAAAGTGGCTACATTGGTCAACACCTCTCCAAGTCCAGACATCTGTAGTATGCACTAGTTAATAGATGTGGGACCCAAAAGGATTGAATGCAGGGTTCACCAACGAGATGTTCCCAACTCTTAACTTCATGCATGTGTAGTGCATGCAGTTTGTATCTGTAATGACTTGCTGAACCGGTCTCCAACTATGTGTTTTATAGTGGGTTTCACACTCAGCCTAAAAAATGCTGCTCCAGAGATATTCCCATATATGCACATTATATGTTGTCACCCTTTTTCCAGTTAAACCGTTCCTAAATGCAACTACATATCACAACTTCATAGCATAATGAACCCCCATGTCAAGTAATTATCTCATAAATACCGTACTTATATATTTGAGATTATGATGTCCATTGCAAGCAGCCATCTACAGAAAGTTGGGGTAAAGGCTAGAGTATTTATGGTAATAGTCCATTAGTTTTACAAAGAACACCATTTTTTGTTGGATATCGGAGGGTGTCCAGCCCTTTGGTCCGGACTAATCCCTTCGGGCCCAAGGGGAGCCGGGTAAATCCCATGTGGCCCCATTGTGGTAGTGTGGTAGTGCAGTTTCGAACCCTCAACCTCCGGGAGCAAACCGTGGTCCTAGGCCAACTGAGCCACCCCTCGGAGTTTCTTCTTTTCATTTAGTGCTACGGTTTTGTCTCTATACAATGTTAGCATGTTCAGGTTTGAAGAGGTCTAATGCTTAAGGTGCAAGTTTTGTAGGAGCTTCATCTGCAACAGCAAATTAAAGGCACCGCCAAAAAATAAGTATTGAGAAACTATGAAGATCATTAAATTCATTTCTAGCTATGTTCGTATCATATCTGTATGATGACTATCCATAATAAGCAACAAAATCTCGAATGTAAGCAATTTTGTCCTATCAGAGGTGAAAAAACAATGAAAAAATATCCTACAAATTCATCTAGCTCCAAAAAGCATTCATAAAGTCAAGATCACTGACCATCTCCCGTTCATCAACTCAATGCACTTCAAACCGTCCTTTCTGTCTTTAAATCTCACCAGAACAACACCCTGTGGGTGGTTCTCACAAACCTGCATATAAGAACCAGAGCCTCACGCATCAAAAATAGCAAATTTCCACCAACATATTGCAATAATATTTTGTTGTTTAATATGCTAAAGTCTCACTTGGCAAAACATTAAAATATTATACAATTCAAAAAAATATTAAAATCTGATACCAAAATGGATTTTCAATACCACATATTAAAAAATCAATTTTTATAATAAAAATTCACTACACTGTGTAGTACTTGAAAGCTTTGAAAAGCACTCACTCCATATGCAGCAGCATGCAACAAGTCAAATCTCCATGTAAAAAAAAATCATGAAAATCGGGGTGGCATCATGAGCAAAAGAGGTTTCATTTAAGTTTACATAATATTTCAATCTTTAATTGGCACCGAAATTCATGACTTATGGAGTGCTTCCAAAATGTATTCTTACATTACCCACAGCCATAGTATCTTTGGTTTATGTCTTGTCTAATGAAAGAATGCAACATCAAGTTTTACCCAAGTTTGACCCAAAGAAAAACAAAATATTTTTTCTAGTCAATTGACCATTTAACCTCGGTCGTTTCAATGGCTAGAGCACCCTCACCATCAGTGTTCAACTGGCCATGCCAAGACAGACAAAAAAAGACCAGGGCCTAGGCTCATACCACTATCAAGGTAGACAAACCAGTTAAATAAGCAGTAATTGCCCAGGCTAACTGTCATGTCTCATAGGCAAGACTCAGGATCAGGCTTAACAAGATTTGTTATATGGCCTTAAAGTTCAAGCATAGGCCCTAAGTCACTACCTCTCTCACCTGTGACACAATTACCACCAACTTTTGAACTATAGAAATGTCATCACACCATTTCACAAGGAGTTATTTCCCTGATAATGAAACAATAAATTCCAACTATGGCTAATATCAAAATATATGCAATGTAACTAAAAACCCAAGAGGGGAAAAAAGATAATTCATAAAAACCTCTTCGTTCTGTTATTATTATAGAAACCTATTTTAAGATTTATTCTTTTCATTAATATTTCCCAAAATTATCCTAATAAAAACCAAAAAGTTGAATAACACTGATATCATCTCCCACGGATATTATTTCGAATCCCCAGTTATGATATTTGTGACAATGCCTCTCTAGAGCCATATTATTACAATGTGATGGTTACAAGAAAGAAATCTTCGACGTGGGTGATTTATAGGAGTCAGACTATCAAATTACTAATAATTGAATATCCTTTTTTTTTTTTTTTTCCATTCTTCCTTCAATAAGGATGGGCTGTTTAATTATCTCCAATTCAATCAGGACTCAGGAGTGCCTTTTTTTTTAATTTATTAGTAACATTACACGAACCCGCAACCTTGTGTTTGCGACATTAGCACCATCCAACTACAATCAGAGTGTGCCTTCTTTTAATTGATTAGTAACATCACTCAAAACCCACAACCTCATGGTCAAGGTATTGGGCACCTTCCAACTACAATCAAAGTAACTTCTTTTAATTGATTAGTAATATGACTGGAGCCCACAACGTTGTGGTTGCAAAAATGAAGGCCTTCCAACATCAATCAGGAGTTCTTTCTCTTAATTGATCTGTAACATTACTTGAACCTGCAACCTTGTTGTTGCTACAAGGAGCACTTCCAAGTGTGCTATAGGGCTCTTGTCAATTAGGAGTGGATGTTACATATTGTGCGCACCTTGACTGATTCCACTGGACCAAGCTTGCTACATTCTT
Organism: Litsea cubeba; assembly: GCA_012931725.1. Classification (NCBI taxonomy): domain Eukaryota; kingdom Viridiplantae; phylum Streptophyta; class Magnoliopsida; order Laurales; family Lauraceae; genus Litsea; species Litsea cubeba. Next base: position 40,781,116 of record CM022953.1, on the reverse strand, counting down.
CTTCAACATCTGCCACCAGTTCTGAGAGAAGATTGGCATCGCTCTGTAAATATCAGAAGACAGACAAAATTAGCAGAACATCCATTTCACAGAACATGTCAAAAGCAAAATAGAAAAAAGATGTCATATTGCAAAAATATATTGACTAAGAAATGATCAAATTTAAGCGGTTGGACAAAAATAGTGGTCCAACCTACCTTGTGAGGCTCACTGTAGCCACTTATATGAAAGGTGAATGGTCAGATAGGCATAATACAATGTTCATCACATTCAGTAAAATTTTTCAAACCGATTCAATGATCATACCCAGGGAATCAAGCGAATGCAATATGAATGATCAAAGAATTATTCCAGAGGTTTATTTTTAAGGCCCATTGTGAGATGGTTATGGCAACAAATGAAGGCAGCATTTTAGCCATAGACAATCTTACTATCCAACCATCGACCATCAATCTAGGTTGTCAAAGTAGGGCCCAAGGAGATGGCCCAAGGAGATGGGTCAGAGGCTCAAAGTATTTTAAGTCCAGATAGTTGTGTTTTAATATTTCTCATTTTTAGGTTATAAAACTCGGGATGGAATCAATGAGTGCAACTTTAATTCAGCTAAGTCAATGAAAAAGACGTTAATTTTATGAAATCAGAGATTGGATTAAGACAGAAGAATAAAAATCTACCCTCAATTCAGCAGGTGTGAACATATGACGAAGAACAATGGTAGCCGGAATAGTCAACTTTGCATCATCATGTCCCCCTGTTACGCAGCAGGAGTTATCAAGTTATTCATGTTAGGAATAGATTAGCATCCCAAAGGACAAAACTGACAATGAACTTGAATCAAGTTAAGAGGTATAACAAATATGGCACATCAAGATATATTAAGAGAGCACCCATATATATATCATGATTAATGTACATCATGACATTACCATGTAAAGGGAAAGTTGAGATGTGCATGTTTCAATGTCACCAACTAAACCCCCAAAAAGAGGCATGTCAATTACATTAGCCCATGAAAACAATTCAAGCACATCTATACAAACAGATTCAGAATATCTAAAAATTAGCAACTATTACTTATGCTTGCCACCATCAAGTTCAATTAGTGTCAACTCATCCAGATTTATGCATCAATGAACTGATCCGCATTGCAGGACACACTTAGAATCCAGTATGTGTTCGGAGCTATTTACCATCCACAGTAGTAGATTGATGGCCTGTCCATAGCAGGCATCCGTCTCACTCCATTCAATCTGTCAAATGTTATTGATTCCAGCACTTATCGGCCAATGCAATTTGATGTTCTATCCCAATCTATATGTGATGGGATCAATAACAATTAACAGATTGGATGGTTTCAAATAAACAATGATTCAGACATACCAGACCTATATGCATTTGGGGGACCAAAAATTACTTATGATGTGCCCTGATAGAAGAAAAAAAGGGGCATTTTAATAGTCAGTATTTTTGGATCTTTTTTTTTAGAATTTTTGGGGGTCTTGAAAGTTTCACGCCTGCAGTATAACAGTTTACAGTACCAGCCGCGACAGCCGACGCCCACCATAACCGTGATTTTCAACCATTGATCGGTGCCTAGCCTTCTGCACCTAGAGGATCCAATGGAGTCTGTCACTGGGTATGTTTTAAGTCTTCACCAAATGTAAAACTCAATGAGAGCGACTATTGAAATTTTGTTGATTTCAAAAATGCAGCAACAAATATGAAGACTTGAGTGAAACTTGAAAGACTTTGCTTGAAAGTCACATACTTTCCCTCTCTGAAACATGATGAACCACTTACTGCTCACAGCAGTCTTGAAAAAAAGAAAGAAAAGAAAGCAAAGCACTTCTAAACTAACTAGGACTCCCTCTACCTTTAACAACTAAAATTAAATAGAATCCTCATTTAAACAGAACTCTCGCTGAACTTAACAAGACACAACAATAAGAAAATCTAGTTGATCCATGGAATACTGTGCACAAGTCACAGTAAACCCTATGGTTTATTTGGCCCATGGAATTGGGTCGGGTGGGGTGGCTCCAACATGGGCTTCCTCTTATGCACTTTCAGCCTATGGCTGCTACACCAGTTAAATGAAGGGGAGATATATATTATTCTGAAAACAGAGTAATACAATTCAAACAGATTAACAGGTTATACATACACAATTCACCAAGAAAGTTGATTAATTTTGGATATAAAAATTTATAAGAGCACAGTTGAACAAGCATATACTTCTTTCGTACTAAAGCCATCCACTAGAAGTAAATCTGACCATATGAAGTCTTTTGAAGTTCATACCCCAGCCAAGTATCTTGTCTTCAACCCTCTTTAGTTTCTTTTTCTTTTTCTTATCCATTTGCTTGGCTATAAATGCATCCCCTGTGAAGAGAATTCAAAAGTAGTCCAATGAAGTCTCGTTATGCATCTTAACTTCATTTACATAACAAATTTGAATCACCTTTCATCTTTTAGATGTTAGAGGTTGAAATAAATATCAAATTTCACAGTAGTCAGTACTGAAACCATTACCTTTTTGCTCAAACTTAGCTATGCTTACAGACATAGGAATCTTTCCACCAGGACGGAGTGGTGTCCCATCCAAAAGCTGGATAGCCAAACTGACAGATGGTTCCTGGCATATAAAAAACCGGAACATTAACACAGACTGAATTCTTCCTCCAACATGTTCAATGTGATGATGATTGCTACTATAATAGTACCTTCAAGTACGAGACAAGCGCATCCCCCTTTTTTTTACCTGTTTCTTTATCAACATATATCTTCACACGAGGGTTTTTGGTCTCGGGGTCCTACAAGGAATGGCATTGGCCTATTAGGTAAATGCAATATGACGTGAAAGAAAAAGGTTTTTTGTTTGGAACAGCAAGAATAAACTCATAGTTAATTTTAAATGAAAACCACTATAAATAAGAGACAAGATAGTGAATTATTTCAAATGAATCAAGGACAATCTCGTATAAAGTATAAACTCAAAATTAATGCTTGTTTTTGGTTGGCCATAGGGTGTAATCTCTTATACCCTTGGTTTGTCTTCTTGTACTGGCTTTTCTCTTAATATAATCGTTGCTTGTTACAGACTAGAAAAAAGAAAACCTCCTATACAAGAAATATATGTTCCTAGGAATGAGAAATATAAAATGAGCTCAACAGATTAGCTTTAGAAAGGGCCATAAATGATAATCAATGTAGAATAGAAGAGCTCCAAATGTAAAACAGTCAATCTGATTAGCAGACCTCGTGTCCAACTGATCGTATGGAGGGGAAAAGAGCTCACATCACATGCTAACAGCAAAATTTGACACCATTCTTGAAGAATTCCAGGTCAATTTGATGATGCAAGAAACAAAAAAATAACTAGCTGAGATGATTGGGAGTAGAGCAGCAGGTTATTTTGGAGAGAAACAAACTATTATGTGAAAGTTAGTTGCCCGCTTTAGTACCTCGTTTATACCATATGATACACCCATAGATCTATGTAGTTCATTTTTTTCTCCTCCAACCCTTGTCTTTCACTTCACTTCATAATTCACCTTTATCTAATCGAACTTCTCATAGTTATTGATAAAATAAAAAGAAAAAGAAAAGGTATGAGAGCAATCTTTCATCTAAGAGACAACAAATTTTGTTAGAAGAGGATTATTTCTTCCTCTTTCAGAATTCAATATCGCCTGGGAATCCATTTCCCTCGAGATTAAACATGTAACCTACAGTTTTGGTGATATAAATGCTGCTTCTCTTTCTGGATTTCAAAGCTGTTAATACTGAGATAGTCAATTATCAGATTCAATATGTGCTGCACCATGGGAAATTGTTTCCAAAAATTATAATATGTAGTTTAGGTGATAGAAATGTTGCTCCTCTTTCTATTCCAAAGCTTTTAATGCTGAAATAGTAGAACGAATATCAGATGTGATGCAAACTCTAAGCAACATAGATTCTCAAAGGCACGGAATTTAAGAAGTTCAGCTAATGCGGACCCAAGAGATTAGGGGTCTACATGTGTATCTAGAAGTGGATAGAGAAACATTTTATTAATGGAAACGGAGATCAATAGCAGAGGGGCTGCAAAGGGAAGTCTGAACCTGGACGAGGGATCAAACACAAGGTGGATGGAAAAGGATTACAACATCAAATGCATATTTGGAATCTATTGTAAATTCGGAATCTAATGTAAATGGTCCCCTCTGGTGTTTATAAGGGATTAGGAGTCCATTCATAATAGGTTTAGAAGCTCTAGTTGTCTTAGTTGTTATGGAGTTTAGATACCAACTATTCGATATAAAAATAGGAAATCTGGTATGATACACGAACCATCTAGTTATGCAAACGCTAAGAGTTTTCCTGCTCTGATATCAACCTGATATTTAGAATAAAGAGAAGGAAGATGGAGAAGGATTAGGGAGATCTCTCTCTCTCTCTCTCTCTCTCTCTCTCTCTCTCTCTCTCTCTCTCTCTCTCTCTCCCCCCCCCCCCTAAATATCAGGTTGATACAGAGTTTGGATAACTATGCAAACCCAATTATAAGACTAAGGACTATTCGAGGTTTTCCTCAATACTTGAATGATTCTAATAAGAAAATCAGATATTATCATGCTGGTTTGCACCTAATAACCCGATCCAAAAGGTAGAACAACTTGCCAAAGCCCTACAAAGGTACAAAGGTTGACTGACCCCATCAAAGGTCAAATCCTTCTCCATCTTTCTTCTCTTTATTCTAAATATCAGGTTGATTCAGAGCAAGAAAACTCTTAGCGTTTGCATAACTATGCAAAACCAATTATAAGACTAAGGACTATTCGAGGTTTTCCTCGATACTTGCATGATTCTAATAAGAAAATCAGATATTATCATGCTGGTTTGCACCTAATAACCCGATCCAAAAAGTAGAACAACCTGCCAAAGCCCTGCAAAGGTACAAAGGTTGACTGACCCCATCAAAGATCAACTGAGCTCCTGCGAAGGTTGATGAAGCACCAGTGAGGGTCCATGGAGTGCTGAGAAGGTCGATGAAGCACCGGCAGGGGCCAATGGAGTCCTGCAAGCGTCGACCAAGCCAATGGGAGGTTAACTAAGACCTAGGGCTTGGAAATTGGCCTCTATGAATTCATTGGAGGATCTGAAGCACTGTGTGCATGTGGGGTGTGGGTGGGTGTGAGTATTTTGGCGTGGGGGCAAAGGCCTTCATCAGCAGCTGATCTAAGGAATTGGCAATTGACCAGATACTTCAAAATCAGAAAACAACAGTTGACTCCTAATCGGGGGCTCCAGATCTGATTGGCCAATGGATTTGATGGACCAAATCCTTAAACTTCAAGGGTTTTGGCAGTCATCAGGGTTCAGCTATGATTAAGAAGAGGGATCAAAAGGAGGCGAGCGCAACCGGCCGCTGCGCACGGGCAAGTTCAGCTATGATTAAGAGTTTGGGATTTGAGTTCAATGGGGCTCAGCAGTGAACCAGGATCTAAGGTTTGACTTTTGCTAGTACTACCGGACCATCACGATGGCTATAAGATGGAGGCCCACCATCGCACCATGATCTTGCCTCTATTGGAGTCTCCCTCCCTACTAAGCGAAGGACAAAACAATATTTCCATGACAGTGATCAATTGGCCCACTTCCAGCCTTTCCCAGGTTGCCTTTAGCGCTCCCAACAACATTCAATTGAAATCCCCCTACGGGAGGAGGCAGGAGTGCCCACCTAAATTCAAAGGCGGGGCCACGGGGGCGGGGTTTGGGGGCATGGATATAAAGAAGCAATCCAATACTACGAAGACCAGATTGTGGGCTATGATGCCTAGATAGGGCAAGGATACGGCATGGACAAGCCATGGACACAAGTCACACAACGAGGAAACGGATTTTACACATGAAAGCAAAGTATCAGATATATTACAACATGTTTGAAGTATCCATCATCCATGCATCATAGAATTGTGGGAAACCCCAAAATTGCTTTTCTTGGACGCTCCAATCAACCAGAGATGCATTGATCCTTTCAAACACCGCATTCCGCAGAACTCCCTTGCCTGTACAGGTTCTTTTATTACATTCTATCCAAAAGCAAGGGATAACATTTTCCATAAAATTGGAGGTTGAGGGTTCAAAATTGCACTACCACACTAGGGCCACAAGGGATTTACCCGGCTCCCCCCGGGCCCGTAGGGATTAGTCCGGCCCAAAAGGCTGGGACACCCTCTGTTATTAAAAAAAAAAAAACATTACCCATAAAATTTGCCCCATTTGAAGAACCAGAAACCCATCCATCCAAAAGGGATAAAAAAGTCTACAGGAAGACCCACTGAATATCAACGAGCCTAAGGAAAGCATACCAGATGAATCTAACAAAAGGACAATGCTAGAAGGGTTCCCAAATCCCAATTCCCATGTTGCAACCTTTGGCAATAAGGTACAGCAAGCAAAGTCTCTTTCATGGAGTGCAAATTTCTTTTGTACGGGTGTTTAGAAATTCAGGTTTCAGTAGCCATCTATAATGATTTGTTTTGTCCTTGCTGTGTGGATGAATTTGCTGTGTTCATTGTTTCAACTTTACATTCCAGGTTCAAATCACTGAGCAGTTGTTGAAATTAAATATTGAAGGAGAACTTCTCCACCATAGGAAGGGATACAGCATGGGCAATGAAGCAAATTCACAGAACAGATTAAAGTTGTTGCAACGGCAAGCATGGACAAATAACATGACAAAAATAAATAAATAAAATTCAATTACTACAAATTGCTGTTAAAGGCATCAACATATATGTACTTCTCACCTCCTTTATAACGCCGCACTTCGAAAACACCTCCACTATCTGCCAAGATTGTAACCATCATCTCTGGTAACATACTAAATGCACAATAGAAACTAAAGTGTGCTGCTTTGCCCCAGTAATAATAATAATAATAAAAGACCATGTTCATTTTATATCCCTTAATCTTGTGTCGTAAATGACTTCAGAAAGGAGCCTAAGAACGCAAACAAGCATATAATAACAGCAAGTCAGAAAAATAATAACTTAAACTTACTTCCTCTGAGGTAACATCATCAGGCAACCCTGTAACATAGACGTGTGTATTGACTTTCAAATCAAACCAACTATCTGGTGGCTTGTTTGCTTCCTGTTAAAGTAAGATCTCAAATGTGTCAGCACACTCGCCGTCAAATTTTTATAAGTGTGCATCTTCTGCATATATTCACAGAACCGGAGGATTCAGAAAAGATAGATTGCCTCATCCCTATCACCCAAAATGCATAACAAATAAAAAAAAATCCGATCACATAGCCATCTGATAACAAGCTGAAGAAAACTATAACAAATGCAATATCAGAAACAAAAGAACAAGCATAACAAAAATCAGCAACGTTACAATAAAGTGCAGATAGGAAAACCTTTTTTTCTGCTGGCTTCTCCGGCAACTTCCTTTTCATTCCAGGCTTGGTTTCCACTTTTTCAGCAATAGCATTCATTTCTTCTTCAATAGCGGTTTCAGCAGCCTTTATTGCAGGGAGGACCTCCTCCTCCTTCAAAAAAGTCATATCTTCTACTCCATATTGTTCGGTTTTCAAAAATGAGTCATCCTAGAAAATTACATATTGAAAAAAAATAATAATAAGCCAGCGTAAGCCCCTCCTAAATTAACAAACTGAAAGGCAACCATAATGGCAAGAACCTAAAATTAACGAGATACATGTATTTATTAACACAAATTCTAAGGAATGTTTGCAGGAAAAATGCACTAAAGTAAATCTAGTTAACTAAGAGCAAAAACAACCATGAGTACTAAAGTAAATCTAGTTAACTAAGAGCAAAAACAACCATGAGTAAAAGTAAAGAGGATAATAAAAGAAACATATTAGAGCCCCTTTACAACTTAGAAACAGAGAAAATTAGTGAACAGTCTGAAGGGCACACTCATTCAAGGAAAACCCATCATCATAATCATCTGAGTCCTATTCCATTATCCAGGACAACGTTCCTGAGGTCTACTTTTCAGTCAAAATATTAAGTCATATTAAAGTATCACAAGTTTGTATAGCTTACTGCCAATCTGACAAAACCTTCGCCTGCCCAAGCTAAATAATATCCAGAATGAAAAGACAATTGAAACAAAGAGCGCATTATAACAAAGTTTCTGCAATGCATAAGAAAGCTTTAGAGCCACCAAAAGATGAATAAACAAGCAGGGATGAATTGCACAGAACAAAAAAGATCAAGAAATAATCCAATAGCTAGCATGACCGACACAGTATAAGATATGATAGGATGAATATAAAAGCATACCAAAACAGGTGATATTAAATCACAACAGAACCAAAATATTATGTTTCTGCAGATGCAAAAACCAAAAACCAACCTGAGGAACCCATGCTCTAAGACCACGATCCCACTTGTAAGTCGTTCCATCATCATCAGTAAATTCTTCCTCACCATCTGGTGGAGTAAGGGGCCTGTCATCGGCATCTGTCTCTGTATCCTTTAATGTGCCGTTACCTACCGAGTGCTTGGGTTCATCTAATGCACCAACAGCACCTGATGCAGCACTCTCTTTCAGTACCTCCGCTTCAACCTCTGCCTCTCTGACCTCCTCCTGCCATTTGACGAAATCATCATCATCTTCTGAGGCACCTGCAAAATAGTTTGCATTGTAAGATCCCTACATTCTCCTGGATGATTACAAAACAAGACCTGGAGATGTATTCACCTGTATTAGAATAATTAGGCACCTGTGAGGACATCACTGTATACAATTCAGGAATCGAGGAGAGGGGCATCCATTCGCTTCTTCCTTCAGACCATAAGAGTGTATTTTCGGAGAGGTATCCGTTCATGAAATGCTCTGCCCATGTGAAGGAAATATATCTAAGTAGATCGTTCAATAGCTCATTAGAGCATTTGAAGTTTGAAGTTTGAACTTTTGAACACGATACAGATGGAAAAAGTACCCTGAAACCATGCTATTTGTTACTGGTAGATTTTAAATACAGAAAAGTTAAGACGCTGCCAACCTCAAGATATTATCAACAAAACTGAAAAATAAGGAAAATGTAAGCAAAGGAGAAAGGTCCATGATTCCCTGAGAAAAAGCATTCATAATATGCCACTATGCCAGTCAACTAGAGTTCTAAGTTGTCCCTGTTGGTACCATGTGCATATGTAGATGCAGTGGTGCACAACATAAGACAGACAGGAGGGGAAAAAACACATAATCTTTTATCACAAGTGATATGCTTCTGATATCTTAATGTAGCAACTCAAACAGCAAGTCAAACCAGGAACAAGCCCTTCATCACCTTCATAGTTGTCATCACCATATCATTATCATCACCTTATTCCATCATCTAGTATTGGCTTAATTCTAAACCAGTCAACCACCTCCAATATTTTATGGATCAATAGGTGTTATTGGCATGGTTGGAATTTGACAATAAATGACGCTTATGTCATGATGATTGAATTTTACATCATTTCCGAAAATGCAATCTGCATGATGAGAAGCAACAGTCACATGTCACAACAACCAAGATGGATGGACCTACGAATCTGTAAACAGGCACCTGAAAGGAAAGGGGCATTGAAAAGCCTCCAAGGTTTTCTCTAGCTTGATACTAACTATGTAAATAGTTAAATACAGTGAGAAAAACCTGTAAGGCCAAAGGATACAGCCCTGATGACATGAAAATCCACATCAACCAAACCACCACATGATGCTTCATAGAATGCTCATGTGGATGTGCTAACACAAATATGTAAGCATGCAAAGAAAGGGTGTTCATTAGTTGGATTTTCCACATTTGCTGCAGACTATACATATCCAATACAAATAGATAGCGCCTTTAATGATTCATACAACTAGTAAGATGTAAGACCACCCATTTAAGAAAAACCTGTAAGGCCAAAGGATACAGCCCTGATGACATGAAAATCCACATCAACCAAACCACCACGTGATGCTTCATAGATATGTAAGCATGCAAAGAAAGGGTGTTCATTAGTTGGATTTTCCACATTTGCTGCAGACTATACATATCCAATACAAATAGATAGCGCCTTTAATGATTCATACAACTAGTAAGATGTAAGACCACCCATTTAAAATGCTAAACTGACCTTGCAACTCCGAAAAGGCATATGGACCAACATTTTCCTGATTCGGGCCAAGTATGTACCACCCCACTTCAGAAACAGTTCCAGAATTCATACCAGAAACACTCTCGACATCTATCAAAAAACCAATAGACTCAGCTTAGCTCATTTATCTTTTCTTTTTCTGGGGAAAAACAGGATCAAACAAGCAACCCCAAGTTCCAACTCCGAGTTTCCAACCAACAAATCTGAAGCTGTTTACTTATAATATCAAAACAAAGAAAAGAAAACCAGTTCTATGGCAATCAAACCAAAAAAACACCTTGATCTAAATGACCCAAAACTGCAAAACCATAAACACAACCATATCCATCAAGAAACTGATTTCTTTAAACCCACTTCCACATATGAAGGATGGAAACAACATATCCATGACAACATTCTTCAAAAAAAAATCCTTAAAAATCATTTCTTTCTCTAGATGAAATCAAACATCACCAGAATTCCTCATCACAATCCCTAACTCCAAAACAACTAGAGATTGTGATTTGTATCCGAAAAAAATGCATACCCAGTGTAGAGAGGGAACAAGATTTGGAGAAGAAAATTGAAATCATAGAAAGAGAGATACCTGATTCCATGAGAGATTCGGTTTGGAGGAACAAAGAAAGAGAAGAAAAGGGGAAGAACAGATTCGCGTGAAGAGCAAAAATGGATTTGTTCAGACGATTAGGGTTTTTTCCGTGCCGACGAGAGTTCGAGAATGCTGCGCAGGACACGCAGAGGGACTAGACTTTACACTTGGCTCATCGCTAGCTGATCCTGGCCTTCGAATTAGTGGGGGCCACCTCTAATTAGCAATCACAATCTAGCCTCTTTGGGCTATCCAACAGTACTGTTGGCTATTTTGAGGAACTTCCTGGGTCCTGGGTTGGCAAAACCTAACCCGACCCAGCCCAACGCGGCAGACCCAACCCGTAATATAGACAGGTCGGTCGGGCGGCCATGGGTTAGGAGAACCTGACCCGTAATAAAAAAAAATGGATTGAGTTAGGGTCAACACCCCTAGCCAATTTAAATTGGTAGGTTTAGAGCCAACCCCGCATACATAAACCACCCATTTAAATATTTTAGTGGTTTAATATTTTGATACATGGAAGTGCTTATTTTAGAAAAAATGAGCTAAGCTTGTGTTGTGCTTTTTCTAACATGCAATTTAACTCAAATGTAGATTTGATATCTGAAATGGATTGTGTTTGGGCGATGCTTTGATATGTTAGGTCGGGTTAAATGGGTTGACCATAATTGAATGTGGGTTATACAAGTCGGGTTCGGTTGACCTGGAATTGGTGCTGGTTGAAGATACTTGGCATGTTTTAGAAACGGGTTGGACTTCGCCCCATCATGTGTTGCCAACCCAACCTATTTTGCCCCGACGTGATCCGTTTGCCACCCCTTTCAATGCAGGGCCCACCTAAAGGCATGATGATCATGGTTGATACCTTATAGGATTTAGGTCTTCCACGTTGTGAATGAAATAAGTATCATGTGACGAGGAAGCACTCTTTTGAGGACCTCAAAGTTATCCAAATCATAGTTGTTGGATAGAGTGAATCGGTGTTACGTATGCCTGATGAATCTAAAGGACTTTCTATAGTATTGGGATTAATGTCTAATCTAGAGAGTGCTAAATAAAGGAGTTGGTAAGGTGTGTGATTGGCTTATAGATTGATTGGAGGGTGGGTCAAGTGGGCCCTATTGGCCGGCAGTCACTGATAAATGATAATTCCTCCATATGGCTATATCTCATAGGTAAGCAGAGAAACCATATGGGAAATTGGGTTGAAAAGCATGCCTATTTTGGCAACGTCCTCCACCTCCTCCTTATCATCATAAAGCCTTGTCCCAACTATGTTAGGGTACGCAGTCGGCTACATGAAATTTGTTTATCCAGTCTGATCTATCATAAGCCAAATGCTCAAATAAGTTCACTTTGGCAACCTAAATCCTCAAAATGAATGGTTACAAATAAAATGCGACTCGTACATGTTAAGTGGGTATGGGCTCAATCCAAGCCGAACTCAATTTATAAATTTTCTATCCAAGTGCAATCCAGATTGACTTAGGTCAAGCCATGTGGTCAAGTTTGTTTTTCTAAAGAAATTAAAATGGTATATATATATATTGTATTATCTTAGAATTCATGCTTGCCAATTAAGAAGCAACATATGCACACAATTGATATAGCTGATATGAGAATGTTGAGGTAGATGTATGGTAAAATTAGGTAGGATAAAATTATAAATGAGCCGTTTCGAGAGCATTAATATGGGATAAAATTAGAAGAATCTGTTTGAGATGGCTTAGGCATGTCCACCGTAGGCCGGCTATGGCGCCGGTAAGGAAAAATTTGGATATGAAGGTTGATGGCCTACAAAAGTTTGGATATGAAGGTTAATGGCCTACAAAAGGGAATGGATAGGACAAAGAGGACGTGGATGGAGATAGTAAAATAGATTTGAAAAAGTGCAACTTAGCTAAAGATTTTGCTCAAGATAAATCGGAATGGAAAAACAAGATTGGTTTAGCTGACCCAACATAGTTGGGACAATGCTTTGATGATGATGATGATCATACTGTATTAGTGCATTATTGCGGTGTTATAAAATTTATGCTCACACGAAAAGTAATGGATTATAATTAATTAGGTATCAAGTCAATTTAGGGCTGAGCCTGACCAATTGCAATCTGAATTTCACTAGTTGCACTCCTACTTTGCCATTTTAGATGCAAATGACAATACCACGTTCCTTAGAATATACTATCAAGGATTTTTGTTGAGTCATTTCCACGCCATCCTTCCTAGTGTGGATAGAATTGTAAAGATTATTAATTAGAACCCCCATGGTTGCTCTTCCTCATCCATCTGAACCCCCCACCTATACCTCCCGATACCACTTCCACAAATCTCCACCCACTCCCGAACCATGCTACCATCTCAAATCAGTACTTCAGAGGACAGTAACCTGGAGGATTCTTTCATCAAGGCAGTGAAAGTCCTACATCGTGAAGGTATGGAAGTTGATGGCCACGATACAAATGCCAAACCACTCTCCTTCAGAGAGGAACCCTGCCCTAGAAAGTTTTCCATGAGAGAATGGCTCCAACTGCCGTCTCTACCTTCCCAACCATCAAGAATCTGACACGAGGAATCGGTCATTCCGACTGATGCTAATATTCCAACCGCCCTACTGGATGAAGCTCTGCTTCAGGACTCAAGGGACCGGTTGAATTCCTCCCTCATTGGAAGACTGGGCGGGACACCGATCCCAACTAAAATCCTACACTCCAAACTCCCCATCCTCTGGAGGCAAAAGGAAAACCTTGAAATAGTGGAGCTCCCAAATCAGTTTTATCTTTTCAAATTAGGCCATGAGTAGGTCATGGCCCTAGTAAGGCTGGCCTCCATTTGGACAGTTGCAGGTAGCCAGCTTCTGCTTACGAGTTGGGTTCCAGACTTCGATCCAATGAAAGCATACATTGCAACCCTTCCTATTTGGGTTTCAATGTCAAGTCTTCCTCTAGAGTACTGGGTTGAAGACCAAATCAAGAAGATGATGGTCCTTGTGGGCCAGCATATCAAACTTGATGGGGGTAACGAGAGTCCAAAAGAGGCATGTTGCTAATGCCAAAGCGGCGAGTGCTCTGGTGGAGATAGATACCGGCCAACCACCCATCAAAGGTGTAAGTGCTGCTTTTGCGTGAGCTAAAGATAGATAGATCAGTAGGCCAAACAATGTTGATGTCTGACCACCACCCACTTTCTTTTTGGGAGGTGTCCTTGGATGTGTTTCCTTTAAAAGCGACCACCGTGAGAACTCGATCGGATCGTCCGACCGAAGATTTTCCGATGCTTAAGTTAGCAATAGAACTTTTGAGTCTTTTCTCAATTAGGTTCGATAAAAAAAGCATACCTTTCCCTCATATTTCTCTCTTTTTATATTCTGTCTCCGCCTGGATCTCCGCCCACTACTAGCGTACGTTTCCTTCTTCTTCTCGTGGTAACTGGTAACTGCCAAGTTATCAGATTGTGGGGCGTTTCTTCCGTTAATCCAGGGCTTTACTCATCTTTCTCCGTCAACCGTTCCATGTCTCTCTTTGTTTCGTCTTCTTCTCTTGGTAGGATGGGTTGGTTGGGCTGGTCTCGATGGTCGGGTTGGTCTCAACCCAAGCCTAACCCAATACTCGATTCAGATTTCCCTTCCCCTAACGAGAGTCCAAAAGAGGCATGTTGCTAATGCGAAAGCGGCGAGTGCTCTGGTGGAGATAGATACCGGCCAACCACCCATCAAAGGTGTAAGTGCTGCTTTTGCGTGAGCTAAAGATAGATAGATCAGTAGGCCAAACAATGTTGATGTCTGACCACCACCCACTTTCTTTTTGGGAGGTGTCCTTGGATGTGTTTCCTTTAAAAGCGACCACCGTGAGAACTCGATCGGATCGTCCGACCGAAGATTTTCGATGCTTAAGTTAGCAATAGAACTTTTGAGTCTTTTCTCAATTAGGTTCGATAAAAAAAGCATACCTTTCCCTCATATTTCTCTCTTTTTATATTCTGTCTCCGCCTGGATCTCCGCCCACTACTAGCGTACGTTTCCTTCTTCTTCTCGTGGTAACTGGTAACTGCCAAGTTATCAGATTGTGGGGCGTTTCTTCCGTTAATCCAGGGCTTTACTCATCTTTCTCCGTCAACCGTTCCATGTCTCTCTTTGTTTCGTCTTCTTCTCTTGGTAGGATGGGTTGGTTGGGCTGGTCTCGATGGTCGGGTTGGTCTCAACCCAAGCCTAACCCAATACTCGATTCAGATTTCCCTTCCCCTAACGAGAGTCCAAAAGAGGCATGTTGCTAATGCGAAAGCGGCGAGTGCTCTGGTGGAGATAGATACCGGCCAACCACCCATCAAAGGTGTAAGTGCTGCTTTTGCGTGAGCTAAAGATAGATAGATCAGTAGGCCAAACAATGTTGATGTCCGACCACCACCCACTTTCTTTTTGGGAGGTGTCCTTGGATGTATTTCCTTTAAAAGCGACCACCGTGAGAACTCGATCGGATCGTCCGACCGAAGATTTTCCGATGCTTAAGTTAGCAATAGAACTTTTGAGTCTTTTCTCAATTAGGTTCGATAAAAAAAGCATACCTTTCCCTCATATTTCTCTCTTTTTATATTCTGTCTCCGCCTGGATCTCCGCCCACTACTAGCGTACGTTTCCTTCTTCTTCTCGTGGTAACTGGTAACTGCCAAGTTATCAGATTGTGGGGCGTTTCTTCCGTTAATCCAGGGCTTTTACTCATCTTTTCTCCGTCAACCGTTCCATGTCTCTCTTTGTTTCGTCTTCTTCTCTTGGTAGGATGGGTTGGTTGGGCTGGTCTCGATGGTCGGGTTGGTCTCAACCCAAGCCTAACCCAATACTCGATTCAGATTTCCTTTCCCCTAACGAGAGTCCAAAAGAGGCATGTTGCTAATGCGAAAGCGGCGAGTGCTCTGGTGGAGATAGATACCGGCCAACCACCCATCAAAGGTGTAAGTGCTGCTTTTGCGTGAGCTAAAGATAGATAGATCAGTAGGCCAAACAATGTTGATGTCCGACCACCACCCACTTTCTTTTTGGGAGGTGTCCTTCGATGTATTTCCTTTAAAAGCGACCACCGTGAGAACTCGATCGGATCGTCCGACCGAAGATTTTCCGATGCTTAAGTTAGCAATAGAACTTTTGAGTCTTTTCTCAATTAGGTTCGATAAAAAAAGCATACCTTTCCCTCATATTTCTCTCTTTTTATATTCTGTCTCCGCCTGGATCTCCGCCCACTACTAGCGTACGTTTCCTTCTTCTTCTCGTGGTAACTGGTAACTGCCAAGTTATCAGATTGTGGGGCGTTTCTTCCGTTAATCCAGGGCTTTACTCATCTTTCTCCGTCAACCGTTCCATGTCTCTCTTTGTTTCGTCTTCTTCTCTTGGTAGGATGGGTTGGTTGGGCTGGTCTCGATGGTCGGGTTGGTCTCAACCCAAGCCTAACCCAATACTCGATTCAGATTTCCCTTCCCCTAACGAGAGTCCAAAAGAGGCATGTTGCTAATGCGAAAGCGGCGAGTGCTCTGGTGGAGATAGATACCGGCCAACCACCCATCAAAAGTGTAAGTGCTGCTTTTGCGTGAGCTAAAGATAGATAGATCAGTAGGCCAAACAATGTTGATGTCCGACCACCACCCACTTTCTTTTTGGGAGGTGTCCTTGGATGTATTTCCTTTAAAAGCGACCACCGTGAGAACTCGATCGGATCGTCCGACCGAAGATTTTCCGATGCTTAAGTTAGCAATAGAACTTTTGAGTCTTTTCTCAATTAGGCTCGATAAAAAAAGCATACCTTTCCCTCATATTTCTCTCTTTTATATTCCGTCTCCGCCTGGATCTCCGCCCACTACTAGCGTACGTTTCCTTCTTCTTCTCGTGGTAACTGGTAACTGCCAAGTTATCAGATTGTGGGGCGTTTCTTCCGTTAATCCAGGGCTTTACTCATCTTTCTCCGTCAACCGTTCCATGTCTCTCTTTGTTTCGTCTTCTTCTCTTGGTAGGATGGGTTGGTTGGGCTGGTCTCGATGGTCGGGTTGGTCTCAACCCAAGCCTAACCCAATACTCGATTCAGATTTCCCTTCCCCTAACGAGAGTCCAAAAGAGGCATGTTGCTAATGCGAAAGCGGCGAGTGCTCTGGTGGAGATAGATACCGGCCAACCACCCATCAAAGGTGTAAGTGCTGCTTTTGCGTGAGCTAAAGATAGATAGATCAGTAGGCCAAACAATGTTGATGTCTGACCACCACCCACTTTCTTTTTGGGAGGTGTCCTTGGATGTGTTTCCTTTAAAAGCGACCACCGTGAGAACTCGATCGGATCGTCCGACCGAAGATTTTCCGATGCTTAAGTTAGCAATAGAACTTTTGAGTCTTTTCTCAATTAGGTTCGATAAAAAAAGCATACCTTTCCCTCATATTTCTCTCTTTTTATATTCTTTCTCCGCCTGGATCTCCGCCCACTACTAGCGCACGTTTCCTTCTTCTTCTCGTGGTAACTGGTAACTGCCAAGTTATCAGATTGTGGGGCGTTTCTTCCGTTAATCCAGGGCTTTACTCATCTTTCTCCGTCAACCGTTCCATGTCTCTCTTTGTTTCGTCTTCTTCTCTTGGTAGGATGGGTTGGTTGGGCTGGTCTCGATGGTCGGGTTGGTCTCAACCCAAGCCTAACCCAATACTCGATTCAGATTTCCCTTCCCCTAACGAGAGTCCAAAAGAGGCATGTTGCTAATGCGAAAGCGGCGAGTGCTCTGGTGGAGATAGATACCGGCCAACCACCCATCAAAGGTGTAAGTGCTGCTTTTGCGTGAGCTAAAGATAGATAGATCAGTAGGCCAAACAATGTTGATGTCCGACCACCACCCACTTTCTTTTTGGGAGGTGTCCTTCGATGTATTTCCTTTAAAGCGACCACCGTGAGAACTCGATCGGATCGTCCGACCGAAGATTTTCCGATGCTTAAGTTAGCAATAGAACTTTTGAGTCTTTTCTCAATTAGGTTCGATAAAAAAAGCATACCTTTCCCTCATATTTCTCTCTTTTTATATTCTTTCTCCGCCTGGATCTCCGCCCACTACTAGCGCACGTTTCCTTCTTCTTCTCGTGGTAACTGGTAACTGCCAAGTTATCAGATTGTGGGGCGTTTCTTCCGTTAATCCAGGGCTTTACTCATCTTTCTCCGTCAACCGTTCCATGTCTCTCTTTGTTTCGTCTTCTTCTCTTGGTAGGATGGGTTGGTTGGGCTGGTCTCGATGGTCGGGTTGGTCTCAACCCAAGCCTAACCCAATACTCGATTCAGATTTCCCTCCCCCCCCCACCCCACCAACTGCCCCCCAAGCCATCCCTTCCCTCTCCGTTTTGGGGGGGGGGGGGGGGGGGGCGGCTTGAGATATTTCCTGCCTTGCGTCCGCCCAGGGTTCATCCGCTCGTCAATAGCTGTCATACGTCAAGTCCTTATAAACCGCCCCTTTTCCTCTTCGGTTTCCATTTCCATCCCAATACTGCTCTGCCTCAAATCTTCGTCTTCGGATTCTGCTTCCATTCCCCTGTCTCATATCTTCCTCCATTAACCCGTGGTAAGTCTCTTTCTTCTTTGTTTTCCTCTGCTTAGATGGGAAACCTTAGAGATATGCTCAACACCCCAGAAAGAGTTTCTGATTTTAAGAAAAGATACCATGTTCCTGCGGATGTTCAGATCCGCAGTTCGCGGTCTGATGAGTCTCTTGAAAGAGGGTCCTAGGACGGGATTCCCTTTCCAGCCATTGCCATTGTAGAGGGCGGCGTTAGGTTCCCCCTAGATCCTCTCTTAGTCCTCTTTCTTTCTTTAACCAACCTCTTCCCTACTTAGTGCTCTCCCAACCTTTACCGCATCATCATGGGAGTTGCCGCACTAAATAAGCTACTTGGCACAAGCCTCGGAGTCTATGATATTTTATCTTGTTACATGTTGATCCCTCTAGACAGCAGTGGATCAGTCTTCTATTTGAAATCTAGGGATTCAAGCAGGCTTCTTGTTCACTATCTCCTAAATTCTAATAAGTCTAGTAAAGATGATTTCATCACTGTGAGTGGTAACTGGGAAACGCCAACCATCTGGGGTGGGATCAATCGAACAGTCCCTCGATCCTTAGGCATCCCAGGTTGGAACTATACTCCTTTTGGCGCTTTCCTTTTCTTATCTTCTTTCATTCTTCTACTGATTGCTCCTCTCTCTCTCTCTCTCTCTCTCTCTCTCTCTTATTTTATAGATGCCACAATCAAATGCATTCCTCAGTCTTTAATCCGGACTGAAGAGTTAAAGAAGGTGATTGAATATCGAGGTTCTGCTGAGCGGTATGGATGGGGCCGAGCTGCTCATTTGTTACTCGGATACATCCGTACGTATGACAACTTCTTAACACTCCCCGCTTGGCACGAGCCACTGGCGTCCAACCCTCTTTCTAAGCGGAGGAAGGTTCCTACTGTGAAGCCCTCTAGATCTACTAGGGCGGGTGATACTTTTAGCGCTCAGTCTTCGACTTCTCAGCAGTCTCTTGCCCCCATTCAGCCTGCCAAACAATCTCCTTCTGCTTGGAAAGGGTCTTCCGGCGAATCTTCTTCTTTTGCTGGTCATCAGCGAACCCCTATCTTAAATATCTCGGACAGTTCCTCCTCTCCTGACATCGAAAAACCTTTTTCCACAATGTCTTAGTGTAAACCAAAAAATCTCTCTGATAGCCTCGGCGATCCTCCAACTACCAAGGTTGGGAAAGCTCCTTCTTCCGGTCTTTCATCCGTCTTGGGAAAGAGAGCTGTTCAGGAATCCTAGCACGATCCTAGTGAGCCAGAGATGGGCAAAGATCCTGTCAAGCCTGCTGAAGTAGCCGATTCCCCTTCTACGTGGTTGGAGGATTGTCGACCTCCATTACCTCCTCAACCAAGCTCATCTTCAGGTTGGAAGGGTCCGCTCGGATCCTCCCGAGGTAAGCTCGGATCCTCCCGAGGTAAAAGTCCATCCTTAGGTGACGGGATTTCGGGGTCTCCGTCCTTGGTGCTAATCATGGGCAAATCCGCTCTTCTCCCCTCCGACATGAATCTGCACGACGCCTTGTCTAGCGACGAGCTCGTATCTACATGAGTCCAACATTGCCTTCTGGTAGGTCGGCTTGTGATTATTTGGCCCTTCTTATCCGAAGTTTTTAACAATGTTTTCTTCCTTGTTTTCAGGGTCTCCAGAAATGGTTTACCATTTTTGGTCGCCCAAAGAAACTTTAGAGGCAGGTGGAAGGTCTGGAAAAGGAGTTAGTAGGGTCCAAAGCTGCTCGGTGCTTGGCTGAGTCCAATGCTGACGTCTCATTTAAGACTGCTAAGATTGCTGAAGCCCAGGCGGTTGCAGCCAAAAGTCGCCTTGCTGCTACCGAGATGGAACTAGAGGATCTCTGCTCCAAGCAGGTCGAGGTAGAGGAGAAGATTAGAGAGGCTGTAGAGAAGTCCAAGGACGAGATAAGAGAGGCTGTAGAGCAGTCCAAGGACGCTCAGTTTGAGGAAATCGAGGAGCTTTACTTGCAGCAAGTTGAGCGAATCAAAGTCCTCGTGTTTAAGCGAGGTTATGACGCAGCTCTTGGAGATGCCGGAGTTCCAGAGAATTCTCCTCTTTGGGCCAGATATGCAAATCTGTCCAAGCAGGCTCCCCCTACCACCGCCTGTTGAATCCCAATTCCAAACTCAGGCCGATGATGCTATTCCGTCCATTGGCAGGGACATAGTTGAACGCCAATCTTCTGCTGCCGAGCTGCTTCCCTCAGTCTTCGACGTTCCTAAGTAATGTGTCTTGTTGATTGAAAATTTTTTTTTTTTTTTGTTTTTGGTGCTGTAAGGCTATGTTGTCTGCCAGGCTGCACGACCTGTTGGTTTGAAACCCTTTTTGCACATGGAATACCAGTTTACCCGGACTGTGGCTTGCTAACTTAGTTTTTTGATGCAATGCAATGTTATTTTCTTTGATAATTTTCTATGTGTTTATGCTGCCACTGTCGGTCCTTTCCGAACTCTCTTTTTAGCCTAATGCTCGCATCGTCATGCCTAGTTGAGATCAGTGCAGCACACCTAGTTTGGATTCTTCCCGGTTAGGTTTTTATCCCTCGGCACGAAGTAGTGGGTCCTAAGTTGCCTTTCAATTTTCAGGCCTTGGCCTTATCTCTACTAGGTCGTTCCTAATAGGGAATGCCCTATCACGGATCCTCAAATTAATACAAATTTAATGGGACTTCATCCTTGGCACAAGAATATTGGCGAGGTAATTTTAACATGCGATATATAAAATGCAAGATATCCGAATTCTTTGGCACAACGATCAAAAGGTAAAACTTCGATTCCATTCTTAGCATAAGAACATAAAAAGATAATTTCCATCAGTGATACAATACTCAGAAATAAAATTTCTTTAAATTCGCTACGTTCCATGGCCTTGTCAGCGCTTTTCCAGATGATAAGCTCATGTTCCTCCAACCGAAGTCACTCTGTATGGTCTTTCCTAGGTCGGCCCGAGCTTGCCGTGGCTGGGATCTTTGGTGTTCGGGAGCACTTTCCTCAAAACCAGATCTCCGACCTTGAATGTTCGTACATGAACCCTCTTCTGATAACTCCGAACTAGTTGCTGCTGGTAAGCAGCCAGTTTGATTAGCGCTTGCTCTCTCCTTTCTTCGATCATGTCCAGTTGCTCGGTAATTCTCCCTTTATTCCGTTCATGGTCGGCAACCCAATTTCTAGAGGAACTACAGCTTCCATTCCATATGCAAGAGAGAAAAGACTTTCTCAGGTTGACCTCCTCGGAGTCGTCCTGTATGCCCATAGGACACTTGGGAGCTCATTCACCCATCTTCCTTTTGCTTCGTCCAACCTCTTTTTTTATGCCATCCAGTAAGGTCTTGTTGGAGCTTTCTGCTTGGCTATTACTTTGTGGGTAAACAGGGGTTGAAAAATGATGCCTGATGCTATATTGTTCACCCAGGTTTCTGAACACCTTCCCCTCGAATTGCTTTCCACTGTCAGTAACCAATGCCCTTGATATTCCAAATTTGGTGATGATATTTTTCCACACGAACTTCTTGGCACCGCTTTCCCGAATGTGAGCCAGGGGCTCGGCCTCTACCCACTTGGTAAAGTAATCAGTGGCAACAATTAGGAATTGACAGTTACCTGCCGACCTCGGCATAGGGCCGACAATATCAATCCCCCACTTGTCGAACGACCATGGGCTTATTATCGAGTTCAGCTGCTTAGCAGGCTGATGAATCTCTCTGCCGAAGCGTTGACATCTCTTGCACATTTGTATGAATTGTAGAGTGTCCTTTTGCATATAAGGCCACCAATAGCCTCGTGACATAGCTCGGTGGGCTAAACTCCATCCTCCAATATGCCCACCACAGGATCCTTCATGGATTTCCCACAACAGGTCTTCCACCTTGGTCGGGCTCACACATTGTAAATATGGTCCCGAGTTTGATTGTCGGTATAGCCTGTTTTCCGGTGAAAACCAAAATCTAGCCGCCTTCCTTATGACCTTGCAGCTTTCTATTCCGTCTTTTGGCAGTGACCCTTCTTTCAGGTATTCAACTATTGGTGTCATCCAATTCGGACCTTCTGACTCCTGTTCAATACACATGATTTTCTGGTTTCCTATGCTCGGCGATGACTTGAAATCAACGAAGCCTCTCTTATTAGCTAGGATTTTACCACCATAGCTAGGCTGGCCAAGCTGTCAACATGTGAATTCTCTTCTCGACCATTCTGCTTGATTTTGACATCTCCGACCTCCTGGATCAAGCGCTATGCTTCCCAGACGTACGCGACCATCCGATCGTCGCGAGCAGCGTATTCTTCAGTGAGCTGATTAACAACTAGCTGCAAATCACAGTGAACTATCAGCCTCTTGATTCCAAGCTCTTTCGCGGTCCTGAGTCCTGATAGGAGGGCTTCATACTCCGCCTCATTATTTGAAGCAGCAAAGCCGAGGGTCATAACTCTTTCAATTATTGTTCATTCTGGTGTTATGAATACCATGCCAGCCCCAGAACGTCGGGAATTGGATGTGCCATCCACATATAGCGGCCACTCTTTGTCGGTACCCAAGCTATTTTCTCTTTGTTTCAGTTCCTCTTTGTGCGTAAATTCAGCAATGAAATCATCTACCACTTGGCCCTTTACAACACTTCTCGAAGCTTTTTTTTATATCGTGCTCGCCGAGCTCTATCGCCCATTTTACCATCCTCCCGGATAGGTCAACCTTCTGCAGAATGGCTCTTAACGGGTGCTCAGTTAGGACCTTAATTGTGTGAGCTTGGAAATAGTGTCTGAGCTTTAAGGCTGTGCTTACCAATGCCAAGGCGAACTTTTCTAATGGTAAGTATCTTGTCTCAGCATCTAACAAGGTTTTACTGACGAAATAGATGGGTAGGTGTTGTTTTCCTTGATCTCTCATCAAGGCTGCACTGACCGTATGCTTGGAAACTGCTAGATACAGAATCAGCTATTCCCCTGGGCTAGGAATAGAAAGCACTAGGGGGGGGGGGGGGGAGCTTAGATACTGTTTGATCTGTGCTAGGGCCTCATCACACTGCTTGTCCCATATCTTCTCTGCCTTCTTTTTTAGAGCGATGAACATTGGTCGGCATTTATCTGAACTCCTAGATAAAAAATGATTTAAGGTTGCGAGCATACTTGTCAGCCTCTGCACCTCCTTTCTCGATCTGGGTCGCTCTATCTTTTGCATCTCCTGAATTTGGTAGAGATTTGCTTTGATTCCTCTCCGGGTTACAATGTATCCTAAGAATTTCCCCGAGCTGACGCCAAATGAACATTTCGAGTCGTTTAGCTTGAGCTTGTACCTTCGCAGGATACTGAAGACCGATCGCAAATCCTGCTCATGCGTAGTCTTTTCCTTGCTCTTGACTACCATATCATCAATATAGGCTTCTACCATTTTCCCGATCAGATCTTGGAATATCTTTGCTACCAGCCTTTGGTATGTGACCCCCGCATTCTTAAGTCCAAAGGGCATCCGTTTATAGCAATAGGTGCCTTTTGGTGTTATGAATGCTGTTTTCTCCTAGTCGGCCACCTCGATTGCAATCTGGTGGTACCTTCGGTACGCATAAAAAAAGCTTATTCACTCATGGCTTACTGTGGAGTCCACTAGCTGGTCAATTTTTGGGAGTGGGAAGCTATCTTTAGGACATGCTTTGTTCAGATTGGTAAAGTCCACACACCCTCCATTTTTTATCCTTCTTCGGTACGACCACCGTACTGGATAACCATTCCAGGTAGTGGACCTCTCGGATTGCATCTGCCTCTAACAACTTGTCAAACTCTTCACAAACCACTGTTTGGCGCTCGCGTGCAAGTTTTTTCTGTTTTTACATTACCGGCTTTACCCTTGGGTCCATGCCTAGCTTGTGACTGATAACCTCTGGATCGACTCTCGGTCCAAGCAAAAACATCGGAGCTTTGATTGAGGAGCCAAGTCAAGCTCTCTTGCTCTTCTTCGGTCATTGACGCCCTAATTATCCAGTATCTTTCCGGATCCCCTCCATGCACTGCAATTCTTTTTAGCTCCTCCATTGCTGGGTTTGTCAGGTCGGCTCATGGTTTTTCTTTTTCTGTCTGACCTGACTTTGATTGCTATTTGAGGTCGGCATTTTTGCTTGGACCTAAATCCTCATCATCTGCCTTTTTTGCCTTTCCTTTTATTACCGCGATCAGACAGCTTCTGGAAGCTGCCTGGTCTCTTTTGATCTCCATGGTCCCCTTCAGCGTTGGGAAGCGTAGCCTTTGATGATAGGTTGACGACACTGCTCTCATACGATGAATCCATGTCCGCCCCATGATGGCGTTATAGGGAGATGACACATCTACCACTAAAAACTCCATGTCTAAGCGAACAAGACCCGCACTGACCTGCACGGTTATAACACCCATGGGGTGTACTGCTTGGCCACTGAATCCAAATAGGGGTATCGAGGTCGGCTTTAGATCTAGTGCTTTAGGCCGAGGGAGCTTCCTGGATCTATGAGCATTCTTCGGACATCAAACTCCTATACTCGTAGAGTTAGTACGAGGGGATCGTTGTGGGGTTGAACCACATCTCGTAGATCCTCGTCGGAGAACGAAATCTCCATCTTGGCACGCCCAGATTTGTTGACCAAGCTTGGTTCGGCACCCATCTGATATACCTCTTTCAAGTGTGCGACCGTCTTTCTTTTTGTCTTGACAGATTGGGTCGTAACTTCTGCCGGATTAATCGCCCCATGCACCACATCTATTACCACAATAGGTCCCTCTTCACCTGCAATGCTCTTGATCTCCTTCCGATCTGAGCTCTCCCTGCTCTTCTTCGAGTGCATGTCTTTTAACTCTTTTAGATGCCCTTCCTTGACTAGGTCTTCCAGATGTTGTTTGAGCATTCAACAATTTTTCGTTAAATGTCCGTTCTCCCAGTGGTAAGAGCACCAAAGGTTAGGATTCCGGCATCTGGGGTCACTAACCATCTTCGGAGGCCTTTTGAAGAAGGGCTTGTCTTTAATTTGTGTGAGGATTCTGTATATCGGCTCCTTGAAGACCGTATATATCCCCTCAAAGGCTGCCTTTGTGGGTTCGGCACGACCCATTCTCCTGTCAGTAACCTCCCCTAACTCCCTTCGCCTCTTTTTTCTGGAACCTTCATCCATAGTGCGTGTCCACCTTGGCTTAGGTGCTCCCATGTCCCATTCCAATTTGACGAACTCTTCGATTCTTTCCATTAGGTCTCCTTGCGTAGTCGGGGATCGCTTAGTTAGCGATTGGCAGAGCTGACTCTCTTTTGGTAGCCCTAGCTTGAAGGTAGCCACTACCACTTGTTCATTACTTCCCTCCACTTCATTATAGAGGCGCTAGTAGCGAGCACTGGATTTGTTCAGGCTCTCTGAGCTTTGCTTTTTAAGAGACAACAATGCTCCAACATCCTTTGGTTGCTTGGAGTTCATGACAAAATAGGTGACAAAAGACCCTACAAGCTCTCGGTAGCTGTGCATCGATCTTGGCTTAAGGCGGGAAAACCATTTAAAGGCTAGATCCTAACTTGAGTGGAAGACCCTGCACATCAGTGACTCATTTCCAATCCAAAGCGCCATGGAATGTAGGTAATGTTGAACGTGGTTGGCAGGATCAGAAGTGCCATAATAGGTCCTCAGCTTGAGGATTGAGAATAGTCGAGGTGGGTCTGCTTTTTCTATCTCCTTTGAAAAGGGAGATATGAAGTTCTGTGCACTTCCCAAGTACCTTGCTCGGGCCATAGTCATAGTTTCCTGATGGGGCCTCTAATTTGCTAATGCCTTCTCGATAAGGACTTGTATGTTTTCCTCAGCAAGCGCCCGCGGAGTTGCTTTCTTTCTTGGAACCGCTCCATTTTTAGCGCCTTGTGTTTGGACTCCAGACTCCTCCTCCCTTTGTGGTAGGGAGCTCAAAGTCCTACTTCCTTCATCTCCTGCTCTATGCTTAGGTCGGATCCGCCTAAATTTTGATTTAGAATGGTGACTTCTGGGCCCCCGCACATCGGTGCTACTTCGGCGCTCCATTATCCGGGTTTCACGAGCGGTTTCCGAGCCTTTCTGAGCATCCTCCGGACTCGGGGGTTGTCCCTGCACCTCCTTTGCTGCCTCTAATTCCATCAACAAGCAATTGATCTTTTCCTTTTGATGCTTCACTCCCTCTGTCAAATCCCGAACAACTTCTCTACAAGACTGCTCCAGGCAGACATATGTGTCTTGCGGCGGAGTTCGTATCTTATGGTCATGGCCCTACCTCTGGTGGGGTCCTTTTTGTAGTTTATCCATAGACGGTGAGTTTATGGCATGGCTTGGGTCAGCGCGGTAAACTTCTGACTGGATCCATCATTTTTTGCCTGGAAAGGGGACGGTCTGGTCACTGTCTATATATGGTACATATTCGACATCTGGGCCATCGGAGTGGTTAACTACAGGATCCTTTTCTGAGCATTTTCGTTGCCCTTTATCTTGGGTTCCCTTTATCTGAGACTGGGATCGTCCAGCCTGATGCTGTGATCCTAGACCAAGCTCTTGATCCGTCAGCAAGAAGAAGCGTCAGTGGGTGATTTCCCTCCTTCGCTTCCCACAGACAGCGCCAATTGTAAGTGCTGCTTTTATGCGAGCCGAAGATTGATAGATCAGCTCGGCCACATGATGCTAATGTCTGACCTCTGATCTTCTTCTCAGGAGGTGTCCTTGGATGTGTTTCCTATAAAAATGACCACCGTGAGAGCTTGATCGGATCGTCCGACCGAGGACTCTTCGATGCTTAAGTTAGCAATAGAACTTGGAGTCTTTTCTCAATTAGGTTTGATAAAAAAGCATACATTTCCCTCAGATTTCTCTCTTTTTATATCCTGTCTCCGCCTGGATCTCCGCCCACTACTAGCGCACGTTTCCTTCTTCTTCTCGCGGTAATTGGTAGCTACCAAGTTATCAGATCGTGGGGCGTTTCTTTCGTTAATCCAGGGCTTTACTCATCTTTCTCCGTCAACCGTTCCATGTCTCTCTTTGTTTCGTTTTCTTGTCTGGGTTGGATGGGTTAGTTGGGATAGTCTCGATGGTCGGGTTGGACTCAACCTAAGCCCAACCCAATAATTTATTCAAATTGCCCCCCACAAAAGGTATTTTCCTATAGTCAATGGTGGGACTGAGATTCCAAGAACTTCACTATGAAAATCTCCCTAAGGCCTGCGACAACTGTGGTAAGATCTGTTTTTTGGTGCCATGCAACTTCTTTAACAATGGTAGAGGTTGCTCCATCACAGAGGAGACCAAGGCCCACAACAGAACATCGAACGATACATTGATGAAGAGGACTCGAAGAAAAGTAAGGAACGGTCGGTAGTTCGCTATAAAAACCGTGGGAAAGCACACGCGACAAATGAACATCAAATGGGAGTGCAACGTTGACCAGAAAGTCACTCCAGATCAGACCAACGCAGGGAGTAAGGCGGACATGACATGCAAGGAGTTCAAACCCGGAACCAAACCCAGAGAGTACAAACCCAAAACCAAACCCAAACCAACGATCAAAGGAAGGGGGCTAACTCACCAACTCAGATAGTACCTGTGGGGGAAAGAAACATCCCATGAGCATGGGCCATGATCTTCTCACATATCTTAGTGGGAAAGGTGCCAAGACAGCTGGCAAACAGGAGAGAGGCAAGAAAGGAAGTGGGGAAGGAACATCCCATGAAAATGGGCCACTATCTTCTCACCTGCTGTAATGGGGAAGGTGGGAAAAATCGTGTGTCAAGCAACACGAGGAATATGAGGAAGAAGGAAATAAAGAGGGGAGATGAATGAAGGAAAAGGTACGCCAAAATCATATAAAAAACTAATCATGAGACGAATTTCCAATCTCGGTGGCTGACTTAAGTATCGGAGGGAACTCGATCAGTCCCACCGATCGAGACTTCTTTGTTTGAATTTTACAGGGCCCATCTCGAGAATCTCACTCAAACCAGAAAGGAGGATCTGTTGACATTAACAGGTCAGATTACCAGTCCATCTGGAACCCATCTCAATTTTTGACTCTACAGTACCCATGTCAACATTGGTAAGCATGCTATAGATCATATCTGTCAACCCAAACTGTCCACCCAAGATCACGCTAGTCCCGATCCCCAACACACCCAGACGTTCCAATGGAGATAAATCACTAAGTACATCAGGCACTACCCCAATGCCCCAGCACCATAAAGGCAAATATTTCAAACCAACACAGGATAAACCACATCAATTCCAGCACTAACCAGCTTTGTAGTGATGCGAAACCAACAACAACCATTTTCCATGCTCCCCCTCACCATGAACCAACCTGGCATCCTACCACCACCACCTATTCCCCTTAACCCTCCTATATACTACAACTGGAATCCAGTGCAACAAAGAGTCTTCCTATGGAACATGACATGACCTTATCTATTTCAAATCCAGCCCAGAATCATCACCCCACAACTTTTACCTTCCCTCCTACCAATTCCGTTGCCAATGACCTCCTTCGTTCCATGCATGCCTAGTTGGACCCCACTTCAGGTGAGCCGAGTGTTAGGCGTTCCGGCCTCACAGAACCTCTTTCCCTCACCAATGACCCAAGTAAGGGAGAGAAGTCCCTCCCCATCAAGCCCTTAACCGTAGGCAGCGATTTTCCGGATCAGGAGCAAGATCGGTGATTGTCAGCCCCAAGTGCAAGGCCGCGATTGTAGTAATAAATAACTCGGTGAAGTCCGAGGTCGATCCACATGGAGTAATCACTTAAATAAAACCTGTCCTATTTGAAAACTAGTACTGGCCTAATAAAATCTATACAAATCAAGTATCCTACTTGCATGAAATAATTAATTACAAGTCTGAAATATTAATTACAACTAGAAATAAAAATCTTAAACTAAAAACTTAGTCTAATCTAATTACTGCATTCACCATAAGAGTTGTTAGAACAACCAATTTGTAGTGATTATTTAGATACCTAAAAAAAAAATAAAAATAAAATAAAATTAGAGAATAAAAAGATGGATTTTAATTCTAAAATAATGCAATAGGTACTTTGCATAATGTCATCAATAAAAACCAAGACCACCGTACCAAGTGTGTACTGTCACTTACACACAAACATTCGATGTTGACCCATTGGTGAAAACCAAGACCCCATGAACTTGATTCATTAAAGAAAGCCTCATTACATGCAAATAGCCATTACAAGATTGTTTGAATTAAAATAATGTTCATCCAAACTTACCCTTAGACACCCGAAACACTAAACGGAGGAGAAGGACTCGTGGTCTAGAACGACGATCCAACCATCTCTTGTTTTGCGATATGAAATCCAAGCAAGAGAAGATGACTTATAGCTGGTTTGGTGATGGAGAAATGCTAGCAACGGCGGCGGAGCGACGGCGTAAAAATCCAAGTGGTGGTGTGCCTTTGAGAAGACCTTGGATGAAGTAGTGATGGAAGTAGGGAGAGATGGAAGAAAAAAAAATGAAAAGGAGGGATTTGCAAGTTGCTGGTCGTCCAAGAGGAATGGGGGAATGGGATCTCCCGTGCAGCCCATATTGGGGTCTTTTTATATTTTTTGATAAGGTTTGTTGCAATGGATTTGGATTTGGTAGAGTTTGAAGTGTGGGGTCCAAGTTGGGATAGGATTTGGAGGGCTGAGATTGAACAATCTTGGGATCTTCTTGTTGATTCGCTTGCTACAAAAAATCCTTCTTAATTTAAACTTGTCTTTGTAGCTTGCTTTTCTTGAAAAGGGTCCCACTTCAGCTAAGAAACAATTCAAATCTGAAATTTCAGGTTTGAAACAATTCTTGAGATGCATGTGGACCCTCATCTTGGACGTGTGAATGCTTTGGATAGAGGTGTTGGACGTGCAACACTTTCTTTGGAAAAATCTTGGGTTGCAAACTTTCAAAATTTGGAATGGTATCTTGATTGATATCCAACTTGTAGAGTATTTAAGGAAACTTGGACTCTTTGGATTTATCTTCCAACTTGGATTGCTTGGCTTGCAAGAATCTTGAATTTTTTTTAAACTTCTTCATGGCTTGAGAATCTCTTAACAGGGGCCCACTTTCTCCTTAAAAAGCATCTCAAATCTGAAATTAATTTCATTGCACACATGACATAAGAGTGGCCCCACTTTGTAATGCTTTCCCATGGATGTCCATGCCTACTCTCCTTCAAATTCAGACTTTTGAATTTTCAAGAAGATCTTGACACAAATCTGAAATTCAGATTTTTATTTGCAACTTGTAAGAGATGATGGGCCCCACTTGTGTGTGCAATCTTCTCTTGGATGTCATCTTTAATTCTTCAATTGATTTCTCTCTCTCTCGGGTCCCAATTTATGAAATTCCCTACAAAAATAAAAGCAAGGATTAAAGAATACTCTAATCATAAAGGTAGGGAATGATGCAATATGCGGGTCGACCCAATTCACACTAAATGGATGCTTAAAATGTCATCATTTTATTAAAATTTTTTTTTAATTAAATCAATGGTGCAAAGAAAACTCATCATTTTATGTGTGAACAAAAAGTTATGAGGAATTTTATGACTTCCAATGCCAAAAATATAGAAATTCATGATTGTATGTAAAAATGCAATTTTTCAATAAATTTTGATTTGAATTTGAACTTTGATGCTCAAAACATAAAATCATGATTTTCCTACTAAAACAGTGCATGATTTGAAGAATAAGTCCTTAATTACTCTAAAATGATGATGAAATCATGCATTTTTAGGGTCTTATCACACTCCCAAACCAGCATTTTGCTAGTCCCGAGCAAAATATGTGAACTATGGTAGTGTTCTAGCCTAATCTAATATAAACTAAATGCAAAGACAAAAAGGAAAACACTACTTTCGCTGGTACTCTCGGCTGCATTTAGCATATGCAGCAAGCCCTTAAACCCCTAGGTTACCCCTAGTGGACGAGTTGTGCCTCGTGAGGGTTTGCAGTGAATATGCCCACAAAATTCATTTACCTAAAAATAAAAGAAAGTCAACGAAAGGTTTTTCAAAAGACGATTGAGTCAAATCGGATGCCTTGAATCCTTGAATAATCAAGATTTCAGGCTTTTCAAAAATCTAGTTTATGCTTTTCTTTTCAAATCTTTTAAAAAAATTATACCAAAACTTTGGGTGCCTTGTGCAAGTGTATACATCAAATCAAAAATTTTAAATGTTCTATGATAATGCCATGAAAACAGAATTCTTTCTCAGAATTTTCAACTTTCCTAGATTTGGGAAAAAATATAAGTCTCCTCTCAAGGCTACTATGACGGCTTTCGCACTACTGTTTTTTAAAGGCCGCGAGATGCATTTTTTTTAACACACACATGTGACTGTGCAATGTCTAGGTCCCTTAAGCTTTCTAATTAACCCATGTAACGAGCTTTAGGCCAATGACTCCCAAAATAGATGTCTTTAGGGCACTAGGTATATAAATACCCCTACGGGCTTACTAGCTCGGGTTAAAAAGGCTACGAACCCAAACTAGTCACACAACTTTTTATTCTTTTCAAGACTTATAACTAAACCTTTTTTTTTGTAAACACCTATTTGTGCATCCCTCATCATGTTTTTATTTATTTTTATTTTTTTAAACGGTCCCCAACAATAGGTAGCCCTTTTCAATTCACCCGAATTAATTCAATGGTTTTGGTTGGCTTAACCTTACCGATGAACCAGGAGAACTCATGTGGCCAAATTTCGTTGTCTCTATTTTTTTTTTGAAAGAACTCTGAAAATGACACTTAAATCTTTTTATCCAAGACTTTTGAAATGATGTACATGTGTTATTGTGAAAAACAAAGTTCGGTATTCTTTTTATCTTTTAGAAAATTGTGAACCTTCATTTTACTTCCTTCCAAAATTCTGAAATTCCAGATTTCTAGACATCTTCGAATATCAAGTTCTTTTGAAAACCCTTCTCTGTTTTTTTTTGGCTTTTTTTTTAAAAAAAGACTACACAAAAATGAAAAAAAAATGTCTAAAATTGGACAAGTGTACTTGTTCCCACCCCCCAACCTAAACTAGACAACGTCCTCGATGTCATACATGAAATGCGAGATAGAATGTAACATGAGGTGAAAATGTAGAAGGAGAAAATGGGTAGAAAGCACCTGGAGTAATGAAGCTTTCACGTAGAAACATGTCCAATGTGAGACAAAGAACACAAAAAGAAAAAGCAAGAAAATATATGCGTAATGTACAAAGGTATGGGCCACTGTCAGATCCAGTGCCCGTCAATCCTGATAGACAGGAGCAATCAGAGGAATGTCATTTTCCTCTGGAGGAACAGTCTCCAAGAATGACCATTCGATGGATCAATGAGGGTCACTGCCCCATATGGAAATACTTCTTGAACAATGTATGGGCCTGTCCAACGAGATTTTAACTTTCCAGGGAAAATATGAAGTCGAGAATTGTACAAGAGGACTTTTTGAGATGGATGGAATGACTTCCTTAATATCCATTTATCGTGAAAGGCCTTAGTCCTGTCTTTGTAAATTCTTGAGTTCATATAAGCCTCATTTCTCAATTCTTCTAACTCATTTAGATCAAGGGCTCTTTTCTCCCCAGCCTTGTCTAAGTCAACGTTCAATTGTTTTATGGCCCAATAAGCTTTATGTTCCAGCTCCACTAGAAGGTGGCAAGCTTTCCCATATATAAGCCAGTATGGAGACATCCCAATTGGGGTCTTATACGCAGTTCTATATGCCCACAAAGCATCATTTAGCCGTATTGACCAATCCTTACGATTTGGTTTTACCGTGGTCTCCAAAATTCGTTTGATTTCCCTATTTGAGTCCTCAACCTGCCCACTTGTTTGAGGGTGATAGGGGGTAGCCACTTTATGTGTAACACCATAATTTTTAAACAAACTCTCAATGATGCGGTTACAAAAGTGAGTGCCCCCATCACTAATGATGGCACGTGGAGTTCCGAAACGGGAAAAGATATTGTCCAAGATAAATTTTTTGGCCGTTTTAGCATCATTATTCCTACATGGAACTGCTTCAAACTATTTGGACACATAATCGACTGCAACGAGGATATAATGAAAACCAAAGCTCGGTGGAAAAGGTCCCATAAAGTCTATACCCCAGACATCGAATAACTCGACGACCAAAATTGGGTTTAAGGGCATCATATTCCTTTTGGAAATGGAACCCAATTTTTGGCACCGCTCACATGTCTTACATAAATCATGTGCATCTTTAAATAAAGTGGGCCAGTAAAATCCAGATTGCAAAATTTTGTGAGCGGTCTTTTTAGCAGAAAAATGGCCACCACAAACATGCGAGTGGCAAAAGGATATAACACTATTGATTTCATGGTCAGGAATGCATCTCCTAATGATTTGGTCTGGGCAGTATTTAAAAAGGTATGGTTCATCCCAGAAAAACAGTTTCACCTCAGTGAAAAACTTATTTTTATCTTGCTGCGTCCATTCTTTTGGAATTTCACCTGAAGCTAGATAATTAGCAATGTCAGCATACCATGGAGAATGGGAAAATGTGGCAAATAAATGCTCATCAGGGAAAGTGTCCTGGATTGGTAAGGGTTCTAAAGTTTTGGAAAGGACAAGCCTAGAAAGATGATCGGCCACCACGTTTTCTACTCCTTTCTTATCCTTGATTTCAATATTAAACTTTTGGAGTAGAAGGATCCATTTGATCAGTCTAGGCTTGGCATCTTTCTTAGAAAGAAGATACTTTAGCGCAGAATGGTCAGTAAATATCACAATTTTGGATCCAATTAAGTAGGAACGGAATTTATCCAGTGCATAGACCATAGCCAATAATTCTTTCTCTGTTGTTGAATAATTGATCTATGCACTGTTTAAAGTCTTGCTAGCATAGTAAATCACAAATGGCCTTTTGTCTCTACTTTGCCCAAGAACTGCCCCAACCGCATAATCACTAGCATCGCACATGATTTCAAAGGGCAGGCTCCAATCTGGAGGTTGCATAATTGGAGCGGTCGTCAACATGTCCTTAAGCTTGGTAAAAGCCACTTGACATGCCTTTGTCCACTCAAATTCTGCTTCCTTTAGCAGAAGGTTGCATAATGGTCTAGAAATGGCACTGAAACCTTTTATGAACCTTCTGTAGAATCCGGCATGCCCTAAGAAAGATCTTATATCTCTTACGGTTTTTAGGGCAGGCAAATTGGAAATTAAGTCTATTTTGGCTTTGTCCACTTCCAAACCTCTAGATGATATAATGTGACCAAGGACAATCTCTTGTCGTACCATAAAATGACATTTTTTTCCAATTAAGTACTAAGTTCTTTTCTTCACACCTAGAGAGGACCTTAGTTAAGTTGCTCAAACAATCTTGGAATGACTCTCCAAAAATTGAAAAAATCGTCCATGAAGACTTCGAGAAAATGATCCACCATATTGCTAAAAATACTCAGCATGCACCTTTGAAAGGTTGCCGGAGCATTGCACAGCCCAAAGGGCATCCGTCGGTAAGCAAAGGTGCCAAAGGGGCATGTGAAAGTTGTTTTCTCTTGGTCTTCCGGGGCGATCTCTATCTGATTGTACCCAGAATATCCATCTAAGAAACAATAATACTCATGGCCAGCTACTCGTTCTAAAATCTGGTCCAAAAAGGGTAGGGGGAAATGATCCTTTCGTGTGACAACATTTAACTTCCTGTAGTCGATACAAACTCGCCAACCTGTTGGTACGCGGGTTGGGACGAGCTCATCATTAACATTACTGACTACAGTGATGCCGGCCTTTTTAGGTACAACTTGGGTAGGGCTGACCCATTGGCTATCCGAAATTGGATAGATGATACCAACATCTAGAAGTTTCAAAACTTCAGCCCTAACCACTTCCTGCATGGTGGGGTTTAACCAGCGTTGCATCTGATGGGAGGGTTTCGCATTCTCCTCCAAATAGATATGATGTGTACACACGAGGGGATTAATTCACTTAATGTCAGCCACGGTCCAAGCAATTGCACTCTTGTGCAGTTTGAGCACTTCGAAGAGTTGGACTTCTTGGTCCTTGTCAAGGTGTGCAGAAATGACTACAGGAAATGTTTTATTTTCTCCAAGGTATGCATATTTCAGGTGAGAGGGCAAGGGTTTCAACTCAGGTTTGGGCGGCCTCACCTGAGATGAAAAAGACGGAGTACCAATTGGTACCAGCTTTTCAAAAGAGGGTTTGCCTACAGTGTTGACCATTTCAACAGTGCTATCATGTGTTTCTTCACATAGGGTCAGGTCCTTAATTGACTCAATGGAACCGGAGATTGATTTTTCAAAAGTTTCTGCTGTAAGAACACCGATCAAATCTACTTCTTCAAGGTCAATGTTATCATCCCGTGGTTGTTTGTAAAGGTCAAAAACATTTAGCTCTAATGTCATGTTACCAAAAGATAGCGTCATTATTCCATTCTGGCAATTGATCAATGCATTGGATGTGGCTAAAAATGGTCTCCCCAAAATTACCGGAATCTGAGCATGAGGATCTGTCACAAGATGAGTGTCTAGCACAATAAAGTCTACTGGAAAGTAGAACTTGTCAACCTCACAAGCACATCCTCTACTATCCCTCTCGGTCTTTTGATTGATCGATCTGCAAGCTGTAGAGTAACCTGGGTGGGTTTGAGTTCGCCCAGCCCCAATTTTACATAGACCGAGTAAGGTAGTAAGTTGACACTCGCCCCAAGATCAAACAATGCTTGTTCAATTTGATAA
The DNA here is from genome assembly GCA_012931725.1 of Litsea cubeba. Taxonomy (NCBI): domain Eukaryota; kingdom Viridiplantae; phylum Streptophyta; class Magnoliopsida; order Laurales; family Lauraceae; genus Litsea; species Litsea cubeba. The sequence goes on along the minus strand of CM022953.1, from coordinate 40,745,093 downwards.
TTTCCAATAATGCATGAAATTGTGGGGCATCTTGGATCTTTGAATTTAGGGGGAGTGTCGTGCTTTAGAATTACACTAGCTTGCTCAGTGAGAAATGCTTTCTTTTGTACATGTATCTTACGCTTCAACGTGCACAATTCCTTAAGAAACTTTGCGTAAGATGGGACTTGTTTAATTGCGTCTAACAACGGGATGTTAATTTTGACCTCTTTAAGCACATCCAAGATTTCCTGGTTCTGTACAGATGGCTTGGGAGGAGCTAATCGGTTGGGAAAAGGCGGTAAGGGCTTGAATCCCGGAGGAACTAGACTTTTCTCCTTGATAGGAGGGACTTCCTTTTCTTTCCCTTCCTAAACTGAGGATGCAGGTTGTTTATCTTTTTCCAGATCAGGCTTTTCAATCTCTTTACCACTACGTAGAGTAGTAACAGCTTGAACCTGCTCCTTGGAATTTGACGGACCACCATGATGAAGCTCGTATTGCCCTTTTGGATTGGGCTGTGGTTGGGCTGGAAAAGCCCCCTTATTTTGTGCTTCAATCAATTTGCAGAGGTTTTGCATGGTGTTCTGTAAATTCTCAAAGTTTTGATCTTGTTTCTTATTGATGGACTCTTGATTCATCATAAACTTAGCCACAAGTTCATCCCAAGGTGTCGTTTGAGTTGTAGGGGGTACCATTTGCTGTGTGTTTTGAGCATATATACCAGAAGTACCCCCAAATTGAGTTGACATTTGGTTGAAATTGGGCGGAGTAGCATTTGGGCCATTCCTCCAACTAAAGTTTGGGTGATTCCTCCAATTAGGGTTGTACGTGTTACCCAAAGAATGATTGAACTGCCGATTGTATGTGTTAGTGGCATTTGCTTGCTCGTGAAACACTTCTTGGAAAGCAGGGAGTGTTGGACACTCTGAAGAAATGTGTGAATCACTAGCGCAAATGCCACAAACTATAGCAGGTTCCTTATTTTTCACAAATTTCAAGGACTCAACTTCTCTTGTAAGATAGGCAATTTTTGCTTGAAGATCATCCTTTTCTTTTAATACATATAACCCCCCTCCTTTGGCTTGAAGATCATCCTTTTCTTTTAATACATATAACCCCCCTCCTTTGGCCTGAATCGATTGCTTTATGGGGTCTATACCTTCAAATGTGTCCCAATTTTGTGCACTATCTGCCAAAAACTGAAGGTAGGTCCATGCTTGATTTGGGTTCTTCGCCATGAACTCCCCATTGCACATCATCTCCACGAATTGACGTGTTTCTGGACTAAGTCCATCATAGAAGTGACCAATTGTATTGTGCAATTCAAATCCATGGTGGGGACATGCAAGGAGTAATTCATTAAAGCGTTCCCAACACCTATAATAAGATTCCTTGTCTTTTTGCTTAAAATTCATAATATTTCTCCGTAAGGTGTTGGTCTCATGTAATGGGAAAAATTTCTTCAAAAATTCTCGGACCATGTCGGACCATAGAGTAATCGAATTGGGCTGTAAGGAGTGAAGCCATGCCTTGGCCTTTTCTTTGAGGGAAAATGAAAATAAACGAAATTTGATAAGGTCTTCCCTCACATTATTGAAGTGTAGTGTTGCACACACTTCTGTTGGAATTTGAGATGACTTGAGAAGTCTTATGAAGCATTGAAGTATTTAGTATCTCAAGTATCATTTTGTGTTGGAATTATTGTCAACACAATGTCACTAGTGTGGTGTTAATAGTGTGGTATTGATAGAGCTTCAAAGAGAAAACAGAGCTGAAACAATACAGGAATTCAGAATTCCTGAAGCAGAGTGGTCGGTCGACTGGGCCCCATGCGGTCGACCGGGCAAGAGAAATCTGCAGAATACAGTCCCAGTTAGCTCCCAGTTATTTTGCTGCCACAGTGTGTCGCCGGTCGACCGGGGACCCCATGCGGTCGACCGAGCACGGGAACCAGAATTGCGCAGAAGTTAGAAGTTGTGCACGAAAATTCAGGAACCTTATGTCTTTCGTTTGGGACTCTTTTTAAACGAATTCTAGCCTTATTTGAACACTCTTAAGGGTTACCAAAACCTATATAAAGGCTTGATTGGTTCGTTTTCAAGTGTACAAAAGAGAAGAGAGAACAAAAAAAGAGAGTTTTGGAGAGAAGAGTGATTGGAGAAGAAGGTGCTGCAGTGTGCTGTTGTGCTGCAAGTTTCTACAGCAAGTTGGACGAGAATGTGCTCATGAAGATGGTGATTCGTCCATAGATAAGTGTCTCTCTATTTATGCTTTTAATTTCAATTTGTAAGGGATTGAGAGAGAGAGATTGTAGAGGGGAAGGGCTGTAGAAAAGTTCTTTACTTTAATTCTGTAGAACATCAAGTTGGTGCTTGGTGTTAGGGGTTTGGTGATCCTATCTGTTGGTACAGATAAATTGTAAAGGGAGTAGGTGCTTCCTAGATAGTTGGTGCTATCTGAAACTTAAGGGTTGGTGCTCTTTGTCATTGGTGCGACTAAATAGATTCAGACCTGTTCCGGATCGGTGTTCGAACAGTCTTTGAACCGTGGACGTAGCCTTTCGGTGAACCACGTTAAATCTGGTGTCCTTGTGTGATTTGATTTGCTTTTGTTGTTAAATTGGACCTGTTTTTAAGCAATCACTGATTCACCCCCCCCTCTCAGTGATCGCGATATCTAACAATTGGTATCAGAGCGAAGTTTCCCTTGATAAGCTTAACACGCTAAGGGTGATCTCTTGTCAAATCACATGGCATCCAATACAGGGAATAAGAAAGCACCTTTGTTTGATGGTTCTAATTACTCCTTCTGGAAGATCAGAATGCAGGCTTTCATCAAATCACTTGGCTATGATGTCTGGGAGACTGTCAGAGTCGGTTACAATACTGCCATCATACCCAATGATGCTACAATGAAGAAGTTAGCAGACAACGACTCTAAGGCGCAGAATGCACTCTTTAGTGGCCTTGTGGACAGCGAGCTGGTCAAAGTAATTGCATGCAAAACAGCCAAGGAAATATGGGACAAGTTGAAAAGCATTAATGAAGGAGATGAGAAGATCAAAGAAGCGAAATTGCAAACTCATCGCTCTCAATTTGAGTCTCTTCGCATGGAGGAAAGCGAGAATGTTGACTCGTATATGCAACGAGTAAATGAAGTCACGAATGACATTCGTGGACTAGGGGAGGAGATTAAAGAACCAGTCATTGTCAAAAAGGTTCTAAGATCTCTTCTTCCCCGATTTGATTCAAAAGTCTCAGCCATAGAAGAAGCCAAGGATCTGAATGAATTTACCATGGATGAGTTGCATGGTTCACTCACTGCCTATGAGATGCGCATAGGTAAGACGTCTTCATCTGATAGAGAAGCGGCCTTCAAAGTTCAGAAAAAGGGAAAAGAGATTGCTGGTCATGATGCTGATACTGATGATGATGAGCTTGAGGCTCAATTAGTTAGAAAGCTGAAGAAAGGAAGCAATGGAAAGAACAAAGGGAAGCTACCCTTTAAATGCTTCAATTGTGGCGGTATTGGTCACTTTGCTGCGAAGTGTCCGCTGAAAGAAAACAATGATGATGACTCTTATGTTGATAAGAGTAAATGGAAGAAAAATTTCAGAAAGAGGGGCAAAGCAAAAAGCTTCATCAGTCAATATAATGACAGCTCATCGGAAACTTCAGACGATGATGAATCAGCCGAGGCAACTGAAGCTCTCTTCATGGTTACTGTTGAAGAAGAAGAGGAGCAAGAGCCGGAAGAGGAAGAGGAGGCTGAGGTCAATCTTGAAGAAGAACTCATTGCCGCACTTGAGGAGCTTAGCATGGAACGAAAAACAAGTAAGAAAAATCTGAAACTTCTTCATGAATCTGAAAGTTTAGTTATTGCTTTGAAAACTCAAGTTGAAGAATATAAAAGAATGGTGGAAGTCCTTGAAAATCAAATAAGTATAAAAAAGGAAGAGGCTATGAAACTTGAAACCGAAATCGCTAGAGCAAAGGCTGAAAACTTGGAAAGTAGCCAAAAACTCAAAGTGCTCCAAGCAATTGAAGGGACAATGAAACTCAATGAAATTCTGAAAGTTCAAAAGCCCTTCCACAATAAATTTGGTATTGGATTTGAGACCGGAGAGTCCTCTAAAGCTGCACCTTCTTTGTTTATGAAACAAAGTGCCATACCTCTCAAGGCTACAAAGCTTCAAATTCAGCCTAGTATTGAGATGGTCAATAAGAAAAGGTTTGTGGAGTTTAACCAGCCACCTAAGAAAGGAAGAATGTTCAGATTCTATGGTTATTGCTATCATTGTAATAGATATGGACATAAAAGAGCTGATTGTAGATTCTATGTTAGAAACAACCCATTTGTGACTAGGAACCCTTTTTCAATCCTAAACAGCCACAAAATTGAGTGCTATAAGTGTCATAATTATGGACACTTGGCTAGGGATTGTAGGTTGCCTATTGCTAACCAATTTCAGGTTGAAAAGAAATCCAAGTTAGTTAAGGCATGGAGGGCAAAGAAAAGGGAAGATAATTCCAAGGAATCTCTCATTGTGCAAACGACATTCAATGCACAAAAGAAGGCAGCACCATGGGTCCTTGATAGTGGCTGTTCAAGCCATATGACAGGCGATAAGGAAAAATTCGTCAAATTACAGCACTATGAAGGCGGATCAGTGAAGTTTGGTAACAATGATGGTGCCAAAATCTGCGGAAAAGGTGTTGTTCAGCTAAAGGCAAACAAGATCAGATCAGACGAGGTCTTATATGTGTCTGGACTGAGACACAACTTGCTTAGTGTGAGCCAGATCTGTGACAAAGGCCACGAAGTTGTCTTCACTAAGAATGGGTTTGCTATCACGAAGTGTAGCAACGGCAACAGTGGCTACTGGATCTAGGACTGCTGGAAATCTCTATACATTGTCAGATGGAGCTGAAAAGACTTGCTTGATGAGTCGGACAGAGGAAAGTTGGTTGTGGCACAAACGCCTTGGGCATCTACACTTTGATAATATGTCAAAGATTTGCAATTCAAAGGCTGTCAGAGGTATGTCTACAGTTGAAACGCCTTCCAACCCCATTTGCGATTCTTGCCAAAAGGGAAAGCAAACGAGGGTAATGTTCAAGTCAAAGGAGCATCATTCAAAGAAACCTCTTGAGCTAGTGCACACTGATCTCTGTGGACCGATGCGAACTCAAAGCACCAATGGAGATAAGTATTTTATGTTATGCATTGATGATTATACTCGTATGACATGGGTATTGTTTCTTAAGCATAAACATCAAGCACTTGATCGTTTTAAAGTGTTTAAAGCACAGGTTGAAAATATGCTTGGAAAACGTATCAAGACTTTAAGGTCTGATCGAGGCGGTGAATTCACATCTGAAGAGTTCATTAACTATTGTGAGCACCATGGCATTCAAAGACAATATTCAGCCCCTAGAACTCCACAGGAAAATGGAGTTGTGGAACGGAAAAATCGCACCGTGCAAGAGATGGCTCGCACAATGCTAACTGAGAGTAAGCTAGCTGACAAAAACTGGAAGGAGGCAATCCATACGGCTGTATACATTCAGAATCGATGCTTGATCAGGCCAAATGAAGACAAAACTCCTTATGAGCTATGGTTTGGGAGAAAAGCAACAGTCAAGCACTTCAGAGTCTTCGGTAGCAAGTGTTACATCAAGCGTCTTGAACAAAATCCGGGCAAATTTGATGAAAGAGCTGATGAAGGTATATTTCTGGGTTACTCCTCCTCTAGTAAAGCTTACAGATGTCTTAACAAAAGGACCAGAAAAATCATAGAAAGTGCCGATGTTAGAATTGATGAAAACCATGAATCAAAGAATGTAACTCATAATGAAAGTCCAGTTTATGAGGACTCGAGTGAGATTGATGATGAAGTGGCTGAACCTAATGATTCTGAGAAATCAAAGGATGACTTAGAGGATGCTACACCTAGAATAAAAAGCACTTGGGTAGAGCAACACCCTAAAGATCAAATCATTGGAGATCCTGAGGCCGGTGTTAAAACAAGACAAAGTGTAGTTAGCAATTACTCACTTGTGTCCACAATTGAACCCAAGACTGTGGCTGAAGCCAGTCTCGATGAAAGTTGGTTAAAAGTTGTGCATGAGGAGTTGGAGCAAATTGAGAAGAACTCCACATGGGAACTAGTTTCTAGACCTACCGATAAGAATGTTATTGGTACTAAATGGGTCTTTCGGAATAAGCTGAATGAAGATGGTCAGGTCATACGAAACAAAGCAAGGTTGGTTTGTAAAGGCTATGCTCAAGTTGAAGGCATAGATTTTGAAGAGACCTTTGCACCGGTGGCTCGTCTGGAAGCCATTCGTATGTTTCTTGCATTGGCTGCATACAAAACCTTTAAGGTATTTCAGATGGATGTAAAGTCAGCCTTCTTGAATGGATTACTTGAAGAAGAGGTCTACATTGAGCAACCTGATGGTTTTCTCATTAGCAAAAATTCAGACCTAGTGTGCAAGTTGAAAAAGGCTCTTTATGGGCTGAAACAAGCGCCAAGGGCGTGGTATGCAAGGCTGGACCTCTATCTCCGCAAGATCGGCTTTGGAAAAGGACTGGTTGATAGCAATCTTTATGTCAAAACAGAGTTGAGCAAACAGCTGGTTGTCATTGTTTATGTCGATGACATAATCTTTGGTGGCAATGATGAGGAAATGTGCAGGAATTTTGCTGAAGAGATGAAGAAAGAATTTGAGATGTAAATGCTTGGAGAACTAAAGTTCTTCCTTGGTTTACAAGTTCAGCAGCTGAAACATGGTATCTTCATATCACAGATGAAATACATCAAGGAAATGCTGAAGCGTTTTAACATGGAAGACAGCAAGCCAGTGAGCACACCAATGACAACGAACACAAAGCTAAGCAAAGATGATAAGGGTTCGTCCGTTGATCACACCACTTATCGTTCTATGATAGGAAGCTTGCTTTATTTGACTGCTACAAGACCGGATCTTCTGCAAGCAGTATGTATGGTGGCTCGATTTCAAGCATCACCAACTGAGACGCACCGTACAACAGTAAAAAGGATATTTCGATATCTGAAAGGTACCATGGAGCTTGGCATTTGGTATCCTAAAGGCAAATCCTTCACTCTTGTTGCATACTCTGACGCCGATTGGGCTGGATGTATGGATGATCGCAAGAGTACAAGCGGTGGTGCATTCTATCTCGGTGAAAGGTTGGTGGCATGGCACAGTAAGAAACAAGATTCAGTATCCCTTTCTACAGCGGAAGCGGAATATATTGCAGCGGCAACTTGTTGTACGCAAGTGTTATGGATGCGGCAAATGCTCTCTGATCTAGGAGTTCCGACAACGGATCCTACGCCGATCCTCTGTGACAACACAAGTGCAACTCACATCTCTAAGAATCCTGTTCAACATTCTAGAACGAAGCATGTAGCAATCCGCTATCACTTTCTCAAGGAAAAGGTTGCAGACGGTGAGGCAAAGTTGGAATATGTTCCAACTACTGAGCAAGTTGCTGATATCTTCACAAAACCTCTGCCAAAGGAAGTCTTCGAGTATCTCCGGAAAAAATTAGGAGTTACTCACTCTCCTAATCCTTAGGAGTTGTGCTTGAAAGGGGGAGCAATGTATTCCATGAATATCCTATTCGCTCCTTCGTTGGTCCCTTTGGACTTGTTGTCAAAGGGGGAGAAAGTAATGCTAGGAGAAAACTATGCTAGAAAAAGTTATGCTATGATAGCTAGGGGGAGATTGGTATCAAGAATGTGAAGATCTTGATTCTGTTGGTCTATGGTTCTGAAAAAGCTTCATGAAGGTCAACTAGTTCAAAGTGTTCCAAGTGTCAAAGTTCCAAGTGTTGCCAACAATTCCAAAGGGGGAGATTGTTGGAATTTGAGATGACTTGAGAAGTCTTATGAAGCATTGAAGTATTTAGTATCTCAAGTATCATTTTGTGTTGGAATTATTGTCAACACAATGTCACTAGTGTGGTGTTAATAGTGTGGTATTGGTAGAGCTTCAAAGAGAAAACAGAGCTTGAAACAGTACAGGAATTCAGAATTCCTGAAGCAGAGTGGTCGGTCGACCGGGCACCCCATGCGGTCGACCGGGCAAGAGAAATCTGCAGAATACAGTCCCAGTTAGCTCCCAGTTATTTTGTTGCCACAGTGTGTCGCCGGTCGACCGGGGACCCCATGCGGTCGACCGAGCACGGGAACCAGAATTGCGCAGAAATTAGAAGTTGTGCACGAAAATTCAGGAACCTTATGTCTTTCGTTTGGGACTCTTTTTAAACGAATTCTAGCCTTATTTGAACACTCTTAAGGGTTACCAAAACCTATATAAAGGCTTGATTGGTTCATTTTCAAGGGGACAGAAGAGAAGAGAGAACAAAAAGAGAGAGTTTTGGAGAGAAGAGTGATTGGAGAAGAAGCTGCTGCTGTGTGCTGTTGTGCTGCAAATTTCTACAGCAAGTTGGACGAGAATGTGCTCATGAAGATGGTGATTCGTCCATAGATAAGTGTCTCTCTATTTATGCTTTTAATTTCAATTTGTAAGGGATTGAGAGAGAGAGAGATTGTAGAGGGGAAGGGCTGTAGAAAAGTTCTTTACTTTAATTCTGTAGAACATCAAGTTGGTGCTTGGTGTTAGGGGTTTGGTGATCCTATCTGTTGGTGCAGATAAATTGTAAATGGAGTAGGTGCTTCCTAGATAGTTGGTGCTATCTGAAACTTAAGGGTTGGTGCTCTTTGTCGTTGGTGTGACTAAATAGATTCAGACCTGTTCCGGATCGGTGTTCGGACAGTCTTTGAACCGTGGACGTAGCCTTTCGGTGAACCACGTTAAATCTGGTGTCCTTGTGTGATTTGATTTGCTTTGTTGTTAAATTGGACCTGTTTTTAAGCAATCACTGATTCACCCCCCCTCTCAGTGATCGCGATATCTAACAACTTCTTCAAACTCTTTTATGTGCAAATATGCACTTTCTGATTCAAGTCCATGAAATTTGGGAAGAAGTTGGATTACTTCCGGTTTGATATCAAATTGACCTGCACCTGCAGGTATAACCATGCACGACGGTGTGGCTTGTCGTGTAGGGTGAAGGTGAAAGTCCTTGGGATCCCAAGATCCTAACCCTAGAGGGGGGGTGAATAGGGTGAGCTACAACTAGTGACCAATTATGACCAATTTTAAATTCTTTAACATTAACTAGTCACATGTGATGATTAACATACATAATGCGGAAGCTTAAACAAAACAATCACCACAAAACAATCACCACTACACAATATTTATAGTGGTTCGGCCTCAATGCCTACATCCACTACCGGCTTGTGTTCCTCACACCCCACCGGATTTCCACTATTATGCTTTTCAAAAGGCTAAGCAATAACCTCTACAACTATGCTTTTCTAGGCTAAGCAATAACCTTACAATGTGCTTTTATAGGCTAAGCAATAACCTTTACACAATGCTTTTATATGGCTAAGCAATAACCTTACAATCAAATGATTTCTCTCAAAGAAAGTGTTTTCACAAAACACTCTAAGAGATTACAATTAAGCTCAAAGTAAAATGCCTCTAAATAGGCGGATGTGAAAGTGAAAAACTAACTCACACAACACTCTATGAAATGCAAAGATGTATGCTCATGATGTGTGTGTGTGAATACTTCAATCAAGTTAAAAATGCAAGCTCAATCAATTTATGCTAATAGCATTTAAAAGTTTAATCCACATAAAAAGATATGATTGAAGTGTAATGCAAATCACTTGTAGAAAATGCAAACTTGCTAATGATTATGAAAATCAAAATGTCACAAGTTGTATGAAACTAATTAAGATTAAAACAAGTGATGCATGTTCAATGTTGTTTTCAAAAATAAATCTGTTTAACTAAACTTCAAATAGATTGAAAACAACAAAGAGGATTCAAACTAGTTAAAGAAACATGTTATAAAGGAAATCAAAGATTTTGACTAAACATGTTTAAGAAGTTTTCTAAAACAACCTTGATTTGAATCTAAGTGAAGAATCCAATAAAATCAAAGATTATAAGAATGGATTCAACACATCATAGTTATCATGCTATTAAACATTTCCCAAAGATTTAAACAAAGCATATAACATATGATTAGTTTAAGCAAAGCTTACTTGGAGATTTAACTTCATTAATCCAAGCTTGAGCTTTACTAATGACCCTCTTGGTCTCTCTTAGTTCATCCCCTTTTTCTTCTCTTTAAACACCTCAAGAAGGCTCAAGAGTTCCTCAAAAGTTCCAACTTTTTTCAAAGGGAATGAAGCCTTTTTATACACAGAAAACAGAGTTTCTGCGTGTCCCCGGTCGACCCCATGACAGGCTCGGTCGACCCCATCCAAACGGTCAGAAAAATGACCGTTGGAGAGCCAACGGCTCTCTGCCCAGTCGACCCGCAGTGTACGCGGTCGACCGGGATGTGTACCCGGTCGACCGGGTACACTGGGCCCTGGGCCACTTTTCCCATTTTGCATACTTTTGCAATTTTCAAAGATTTTTGATGTGGGACTTGTTGGGGCCATTAAATCAAGCTTGAAACATGATTTAAATCAATCTAAGTATTTTTTAAAATCATGAATCATAAAAAGCCACAAATCATTTGAGACTTTAAAACTTAGGCTAAGCTTGAATTTTGAAATTCCTTTTACAAAATCAATTGCATCCAAAATTAAAACCAATTCATGCATAAAACCTGAGTTTTACCATATTTTAAAAACAATGCATGGATAAAATAAGATTTCAATGTTTTCTAAAATAATGCAAGTGTGAGAAATCAAATGATGATTAAAATGATATGCATCCATCAAATTGCAATACACAAAATTCCTAACAGAAGGTAATCACGTAGACTCCTAAGAGGTTGATTCACCTCCCCATTATTATTGGCTCCATTCCAATTACCATTCCTATTTTCGTTTTCATTCCCAATCTCTTCATTATCACTATGCTCATCAGCCATATTGGAAATTATTAGAGAACCAGGAGATCTAGATTCGTAGAATTCAATCAATCTCTTGACAGGTGATTCCTTCCTTTCTAACCGATTTGATGTGTCCCTCTGCCAAGAAGATGGGGGTCTTTCTTTCTTTTTTGGAATTTTGAATTTTTTTTAATAAATAAACCTAGAAAGAAAAACTACCTAAGTTCGTTTTTAAATTTAAAAGAAGATTCTCAAATTCTTACAAATTAAAGTACTAATCTTAGAGAGTTTAATATCTCTAAGGAAAGTGACCAAACTCAAGTCTATGAAACTGGCCCGACCAGGTAAGCCCCCAGATCGGTGGTGGGGTCACGATGCGTTGCAAGGGTCCCGCTCAAAAACCACCTTATAGAACAAGAGACTTGTCTCCCTTATCTAATGGGACAAGACTTGCCTAGACATCGAACCAATCAAGAAATGCAGTTTGTTCGACTTTTCAACGAAATAACTAACCTTCTTATAAAAAATTCTAGCAAGTTTTTAAGAGTCCTTTACAATTTAAAAACAACTAAAACAACTAAGTTTCCAATGAAAGTTCTGAAATTTTCAGATTTTGGCAAGTTTGGTGGCCAAAAAGCCGAATTTGCGTTATCTAAGACTTGCCTTTGTGAGGGAAAGTTCCAGAATTTTTTTGGAAACTATAAAAACCTAAAAATATGAAAAATAACTAATTTTAACACACCTTAATTAATCCTAACCAGCAAATAAAAAAAATTGACCTAAACTAGTCCAAATTAGAACAAGTAAACTAGGCAATTTTCCGAAATTGATGTGATTTTTCAAAAATAAGAAAAAGTAATTTTTCAGATCTGAAAGAGTTTCAATTTTAACAAAAACCAGAGATTAAAAATCCACTTTTTAATGCAATAGGGCTGGTCCAAACATTCCATGCATGCTACCCTTAGATCTAGAATGATTGCGGAATAGTAAAGGCACACCCATAAAGCAATTAAAAAGATAGGTTGAAAAAAATACCTCGAGCGAAGAAAAACTCCCCGGAAATGGCGCCAAAAACTTGATCGTCAGCCCCAAGTGCAAGGCCGCGATTGTAGTAATAAATAACTCGGTGAAGTCCGAGGTCGATCCACATGGAGTAATCACTTAAATAAAACTTGTCCTATTTGAAAACTAGTACTAGCCTAATAAAATCTATACAAATCAAGTATCCTACTTGCATGAAATAATTAATTACAAGTCTGAAATATTAATTACAACTAAAAATAAAAATCTTAAACTAAAAACTTAGTCTAATCTAATTACTGCATTCACCATAAGAGTTGTTAGAACAACCAATTTGTAGTGATTATTTAGATACCTAAAAATAAAAAAAATAAAAAAAATAAAATCAGAGAATAAAAAGATGGATTTTAATTCTAAAATAATGCAATAGCTACTTTGCTGAATGTCATCAATAAAAACCAAGACCACCGTACCGAGTGTGTACTGTCACTTACACACAAACATTCGATGTTGACCCATTGGTGAAAACCAAGACCCCATGAACTTGATTCATTAAAGAAAGCCTCATTACATGCAAACAGCCATTACAAGATTGTTTGAATTAAAATAATGTTCATCCAAACTTACCCTTAGACACCCGAAACACTAAACGGAGGAGAAGGACTCGCGGTCTAGAATGGCGATCCAACCGTCTCTCGTTTTGCGATCTGAAATCCAAGCAAGAGAAGATGATTTATGGCTGGTTTGGTGATGGAGAAATGCTAGCAATGGCGGCGGAGCGACGGCGTAAAAATCCAAGTGGTGGTGTGCCTTTGAGAAGACCTTGGATGAAGTAGTGATGGAAGTAGGGAGAGATGGAGGAAAAAAAATGAAAAGGAGGGATTTGCAAGTTGCTGGTCGCCCAAGAGGAATGGGGGAATGGGATCTCCCGTGCAGCCCATATTGGGGTCTTTTTATATTTTTTTGATAAGGTTTGTTGCAATGGATTTGGATTTGGTAGAGTTTGAAGTGTGGGGTCCAAGTTGGGATAGGATTTGGAGGGCTGAGATTGAACAATCTTGGGATCTTCTTGTTGATTCGCTTGCTACCAAAAATCCTTCTTAATTTAAACTTGTCTTTGTAGCTTGCTTTTCTTGAAAAGGGTCCCACTTCGTCTAAGAAACAATTCAAATTTGAAATTTCAGATTTGAAACAATTCTTGAGATGCATGTGGACCCTCATCTTGGACGTGTGAATGCTTTGGATAGAGGTGTTGGACGTGCAACACTTTCTTTGGAAAAATCTTGGGTTGCAAACTTTCAAAATTTGGAATGGTATCTTGATTGATATCCAACTTGTAGAGTATTTAAGGAAACTTGGACTCTTTGGATTTATCTTCCAACTTGGATTGCTTGGCTTGCAAGAATCTTGAATTTTTTTTTAAACTTCTTCATGGCTTGAGAATCTCTTAACATGGGCCCACTTTCTCCTGAAAAAAACATCTCAAATCTGAAATTAATTTCATTGCACACATGACATAAGAGTGGCCCCACTTTGCAATGCTTTCCCATGGACGTCCATGCCTACTCTCCTTCAAATTCAGACTTTTGAATTTTCAAGAAGATCTTGACCCAAATCTGAAATTCAGATTTTTATTTGCAACTTGTAAGAGATGATGGGCCCCACTTGTGTGTGCAATCTTCTCTTGGATGTCATCTTTAATTCTTCAATTGATTTCTCTCTCTCGCGGGTCCCAATTTATGAAATTCCCTACAAAAATAAAAGCAAGGATTAAAGAATACTCTAATCATAAAGGTAGGGAATGATGCAATATGCGGGTCGACCCAATTCACACTAAATGGATGCTTAAAATGTCACCATTTTATTAAAGAAAATTCTTTAATTAAATCAATGGTGCGAAGAAAATTCATCATTTTATGTGTGAACAAAAAGTTATGAGGAATTTTATGACTTCCAATGCCAAAACTATAGAAATTCATGATTGTATGTAAAAATGCAATTTTTCAATAAATTTTGACTTGAATTTGAACTTTGATGCTCAAAACATAAAATCATGATTTTCCTACTAAAACGGTGCATGATTTGAAGAATAAGTCCTTAATTACTCTAAAATGATGATGAAATCATGCATTTTCAGGGTCTTTTCAATCGGGAGATAGAAGCACAGATAAGGGAGGTATCCCTCCGAGTCTAGACAATGTCATTCACCCAAAAGAACCTCACCGAGCAGACTCTACAACGGCCACCTCCCGACCAACCCGGTTCTGAAGTTCAAGGTCTCTCCCAAAAAGGGCAAGTTGGTGCTCATCTTCAAAGACCTAAATATCAACACTATGGCCCAGCTCCAGGAGCCTTCTTTTGCAGCATAAGTATGGTAGCATCCCTTACTCCTTCTGTTCTCCATGAAAATCATTAGTTGGAATGTGAGGGGATTCGAGACATAATCTTCGATGCCAATTAACATTAACAGTGAAAGAATATCAACATGATTTGCTTTTCCTCGTTGAAACCAGAACCAGAGAAATGAATGCGAGCAACATGACTAATTGGTTATCTACCTTTCTCCCATCTTTTCCTTTTGCATTTTTGGTAATAGCTATTCTTGAGGCCTGTGGTTGTTTTGGAACCCTCTCAAGCTCTCTGTCAGAGTTATTGAGTCCTCGGACCAATCCATTTTCACCAATGTTCAGGCTCTAAGTGTCCCCTCTATGTCCTTTTCTATGTCCTGCATTTATGCATCTCCTTCATGGGTGAAAACGAGAGCCCTTTGGGATGATGTTAACAGACTCAACAACCAACACATCACCACTCATAACACATGGCTCCTTGTTGGAGAGTTCAATAGCATTCTTGGGTTCCATGAGGAATTAGGAGGTCATCCGGTCTCAGCGGCCAATAGGGACTTCAAGCAGTTCATTGATTATAAAAACCTTCATGACTTAAGATTCAAATGCCCTCCTTTTATCTTGCAACTGCAGGAAAGGTCCCTTGGGCTTTTTATAAAAGGCTCGATAGAGCTTTAGGCTTTACTCAGTGGTTTAACCAATTTCCTAACTGGGAACTTCTTCACCTTTCCCTTTTAGGCTCCGACCATAACCACCTCTTCCTCCGACCTTCTAATTGGAGGAGACCTTCCCATTGCCCTTTCCGCTATGAGAACTTTTGGCACCATAAGGACACCTTCCTTCCTTGGGTCCAAAATACATGGCAAGAGCCGAGAGGAGCTATTGATCTCTGTGATATGCTCATGGACCTTGCCATAAAACTTAGGGAGTGGAGCTCCAAAGAGTTTGACAACATTTATAGGAAAGTCCATGTGCTAAGAAGAAGAATATCTGGTATCCATGCTAGTCCAAGATACCACACCTCTACCTTCCTAAAATTGCTTGAAACAGACATCTCCCACCAGTACTTCTCTAAGCTAAGAGAAGTAGAATCCTTTTAGGCTCAAAGAGCTAGAGTCAATTGGCTCCAAAAAAGAGAAATGAACACCAAGTATTTCCATGTTATAACCAAGATTCAACATAGGAAGAATCTCATTCCTTACCTCATCTCTCAGGAAGGAGCCATGATGTCGACCGGATACACTGCACTGGATCTCGACCTAGGAGTTAGAATCCTGACTTCCCTAGTGTACCCGGTCGACCACCCTTGGAGGATGTTGACCGAATGCACTGCAGACTGTGAATTTCTAGTTTTGTAGTTTTTGATGTTTTGATATGTTGTGGGGCCTATTGACCATCTAAATGGACTTCTATTGATGTGCCAATCATGAGTCAATGGTTTGGCTCAACCTTGACTCATGGGGACCTCCAAAGTAGGGTCTAGTGTATTAATTGGATTTCGATTCGATCCTTAAATGTTGTCGAAGATGCCCGTAACTTCAGGAGCACCAAAATACATTTCCTTGGAATTTGAAACTTCATTTAAAAAATGAGTTGACTGACATGGACCTGGACTTGAACAGGGGGTCATTACCTAGGTTGGACCTTCGTTGTCTCTTCCCTTGATTGGCATGGATTTGGGGATTTATTAGATGTAATTCATTGCCGTCGCTCTTGCATCATTTCTATTGTTTATACATGTTAATTAAATGAAAATTGGATGACCTGGCCTATTTATAATATCGGTGTTATACTTGGATTGTTTGGACTAAGACCATGACAAGGTGGGTCATGGTGAGACAACTCATTTTGGCACCTGTCACGCCCCAAAATCGGGACCCTGCAGCGGTCCGAACTCGGGGTGCGAAATTTTGGGATTAATTAAGACTTTTGCTTTTCCCAAGATCTGCGTGGATGAGGATCACACATTTCCACACAATCTAAATATTTCGCGGAAGCTTACGTGGCATTGCGACTTGGAGCCCATGGCCATCGGATTCCGTGTCGCACTCAACCAATAATATAAAGCCATCAATAAGCAGACTGGTACAATTCAAGAGTCATAAAACATTGAACTGGCAGTAACAGGACATTTCATTTCCAACATGTGTTCAAGTTATAATTTACAAATTATTTTCATTACAAATCCCAAAGAAAAAGGCTAATAAAAGCCACTCAAACAAAAACGAACTAAACAATCACTACCCCAAAAACATGTTACGAACTCCGGCGCCAACTTGACGTCTATATATGACATCAATGGGCAGCCTCTCGCGTCCAATTGACGTCTCAACCGCCTCCTCCACTCAAGCCACCTAAAAAGGGCAAAGGAATCGAGACCTGGCACCAAACAAGAGGGGTCAGACACAACGGTATGGCAAGCAAATAAATAGATAATAGGACGATAGACATTTATAAAACAATATAAAATCAAATTTGATACAATTAAAGTTTGAAACATAAATAATCAATGGGATAAATGATACACTTTCTAAATCATTGACAATATGAAAGAAAATAACAAAGTGGATAAATCAATGATAAACAAATAAATCAATAGCATTCGAATAAATCAGTGGCGATCGAATAAAACATTAACAATCAAATAAATCAATGACGATCAGATAAATCAATGGCGTTCGAGAAAAGCATTGGCAACCACATACGCTAAACTCTCCTATTACCGAAGTAACAAGAGCACTCACTTAGAAACGTACCTCATCACCGAAGTGACAAGAGTACTCGTACCTATTACCGAAGTAACAGGAGTACTCGATCAATTCTAAACCATGCAAAATGGAAGAAAAGATCTCACCGTTGCCATGGCCGGAAACACTCACTCAAAGGAGTTCATTCAATAGAGTCCAAACTGCAGTTGGCAAACAATATTAAGGATCCCAAGCCGGGTGATCACCCCGAAGAGGAACCCAAGCCTAGTGGCGCCGAACGAAATCCAAATCGATATAATCAAGTCATTTCAATACATTTTCATCGATTAAAGCAACTACTCTGGGCAATTAACACACGGACAATATCACTCATTCAAACGAGTAGTTTTATCGATATTCAAACGTGGCAAACCACTCAGATACATTTCAAATCAATTTGTATAAAATTCATACAATCGATCCTTTCGAAACGTGGAGAACCACTCAAATCCATTTTCAATTCGATTTGTAGAAAAGATAACAATTTTCGTGGCGAACCACTCAAATACATTTCAAATCACCGATGTTATCAAACGTAGCGAACCACTCAAATACATTTCAAAACAATTTATAGGAAACATACGAATTTCTCGATCTTGAAATGAAGAAGTATTATTTTCAAACGTGGCAAACCACTCAATCTATTTCAAATCAATTTATATATAAAACGTACAAATTCTCTATCTTGGAATGAAAAAGTGTATGACGGTTTAATGATCTACCACGGGATGTCACTCAATGTGCACTTAATCCCTAAGAGTTGATAAATAAGAATAAGTTTGGTACCAATGAAAATCCACAACTCCTTAAGTTATAAAGTGTGCATTAAGACTATAAAGATTCCCGGGTAAAATTCCATATCAAAACTTTCTCTTATGTTTACACTCAATTTTTCAAACTTTCAAGTATCACTATATACCCCAATCTTTCATGGGCTTTTAGGCATTCAAGAGGAGATTAATGGGTTTTAAAACGAAGAGGAAAGGAGGGCTAGAATAGGCCTAAAACAAGTTTAGAAAAAGCCCACAAACAATCCAGAACAGGCCTAAAAAAAAAGAGACCTGAAACTGCCATAACTAGGCCTTGAAAAAGGGCCCAGACTGGGCTGGGTCCGCTCGAGCGACCCTGGGAATCGAGGCCCATCCAGAGCCTGAGTGTGCCGCTCGAGCGGACTGGGCTCTCTCCCAGCCCGATCCAAGTGCAGACATGCACTTCTTCAGCCACTTTTACTTCTTTCTTTCCCCTCCTTCCTTTCTATATAATTTCACAATTTAAAGGCATCTCCTAGCCTCTACAAATCCTCATTAACCACATCCATACACTAAATCTTCCAATTAATCTCAATCAATCATATAAAAACAAAGTCTTCTTCATACAACAAAACACTAGAATTTGAAAAAGAAGAGTTAAACCAAGATGATTAAAAGAGAATGAAGATTTATCTTCTTGTAAGACAATATCTTAGGGAAAGATAAACATAACCATAGTTTAAAACATTAAATGAATAAATCCATGAATAATAAGGAGAAACAAGAAATAGAATGAAATAACATAAAATCATTCATATTAAACACAACCATCAAATTATCTGAATATTTACTTGCCTCAATCAAAGGGGTTCCACCAAAAATCACTCCAAGAGCACTTCTGTAATAGCAAAGCCCTAAATCTACGAAAGCCCCAGATCTATTCAAGAGAAAACCCTAGAAAACCAATCATTTTGTAAAACTCCATGAAATCTCTTGCATGTATGAAGAAAACATTTCAAAGACTTAGAAACACAAGATTTTCAAGAAGAGAAAGTCATTGCTAACCTTTTGAAGTTCAAACAAGGAAGAAAGGCTTGAAAAAGAGAGTTGTCCTTGCTTAAAATCCATGAAAAGGATATCCTAGGAGAGCTTGAGAGATGGGGAAGATGATTTGGAGATCAAATCTTCAAGGAGCCTCCAAGAAAATGAGTGTGCAAGAAGAGAGAGAAAAGGGCCGGAAGAGAAACCATAGGCTCCACTCATAGTTGCAGGAAAATGAATGGGGAAGAAGAAGAGAGCCCAACTCTATCTATAAAGTGGGTAAAATGGGTCCCAACACTTCAAGGGGTTCAAAGTGGTATTGGTGGGTTTCGAACGAAGATGACGAAGAATAAAAAATTGTTCAACGAAATATCTACTTTCCAAAAAGTATATTTTTGCCATATTTTTGAAATTTCAAAATTTGGGTACAGATTTAGTGTAAAAAGATATTTTTGCCATTTTTCTTGAAAAACGTGTTTTCTGAGCCTCAAATCTAAACAGATAAAACATGATGTTGTTAAAAACAATAAAATGAGTCAAAAGAAATAAAAATTGGAATTTTTAGAAATCGAGAATAACTTCTCACAAAATACCATTTACAAAGGCCGGGTCAAAACAAAGTCAGCGGTCCTCAAAACTCTCCAAAGCTATGAAAAATCTATCCAAACTCACGAACGAAGCCAAACCCACTCTAATCTCACTCAGAAGGCTAAGACACAACTAAGAACACACTACACAAAATAATTGGGGGTCGGGGTCTTACATCCTCCCCCCTTAGAACTCATTTGGTCTTCAATTCTTTTCTAGGTTTTTAAAAGGACCTGACCCATATATCATTGGGACCTACTCATTGAGAGATTTCCACCGGTACTCAGTTCTCATAAATCTGACGGGCGGATCAAAATCTGCGAAACCTGGGTCCTAATAATAATGGCCTGGACCAAGCCCCATCGCGGCCCATCTTTTGGGCCCGAACCCCTTATCCAAACCTCAAATCCAACCCAAACAGATTTAACCTGAACCTAACCCGAGACCTGGCCCAGACTCCTTGACCCGTCGCCTGGATAAGGGAGAAAGAGCCTGGGGATCTGGGGAAGTAGTGTCCCAGATCTCTGGTCTCTCTCAAACCCCCTTAAACCCCTCTCCTCCTCTCTATCTTCCTCTACATGCGCAGACTCCCCTTTTACCAACCATCCCTCTCGTTCTCCATTCCCTACACAGAACTCCCCCTTCACCAACCATCTCTCTCGTTCTCCATTCACCTGCGCAGAACACTCAGCCAACCATCACCCTGTCCCTCATGCATTTTCTCTCATCACCCCGTCCATCCCAGAACTTCCAACAGTCCCCATCGTTGTCTCCATCTCACACCAACCTCTTGCTTCATCGCCATCCTTGAGCAGCAATCATCATCTCCATCTCATCTTCATCTTCCTTTTCGCAACCAAGGCACGGATCGATCCCGAACTCCCGTCGCAGATCTAGGCTCTACGCCAGAGCCTCCCTCGCCATCTCTCTGGAAGCCGGACTCCGGAACCAGGTATGCCCTCGTCCTCTCCTCGTACCCATTGCATCTGCATCATCACCCCTCTTTGTTTCTTTCTTTTTTCTTTTTTCTTCTCTTCCTCTTCTTACCCATCTTCTTCTCCTTGTCACCACTGTACCGCATCACCCCACCACCTTATTTTCTTTTCTTTTTCTCTTTTCCATCCTCATTTTTCTTCCCTTGCCTCTGCACTCCCCCTGCACTCCTCCTTGCCCTGCCCTTTTTCTTTTTTTTTCCCTACACCAATCGCCTACACCATCACCATACACCACACCTGCTGCACCCACACCCACCTCACACCATCTTCACCACTTCCCCTCCTTCCGTCCTCTCTTCTCTTCTTTCTCCTTTCTCCTTTCTTCTTTATCTATTCAAAGTGTCTGTCGGAGGCAAAAGTTCCAAAAAAAAAAGGCCCGTAGCAATTATTTTCTTGGTGCCAACTTACGAGATACTAGAAGGCTCTCGTGAGACATGTGGTTGTGTTTACTTTCTTTGTTGTGTAGCCCATTCTGTGCCACACTCCAAAGAGGGGCATATTGTAGACACCTCATTTTGGCACCCCTATGGACAATTTTAATACTCATATTATTGAAGCCCCAATTTTTCCCTATTTGGATAATTTTTGAATAAATAAATTTAAATCTTCATTATCATGCACATTTAGGAAGGTTGCATCATTATAGGCCATTTTTTTTTAATTTTTTATGGATCTCACCAGCTCTCATATTTCGAGTCGGATCTCACTTCCATGATCTAATTTTAGTAAGCTTCCCGATGATATATGGATTTAAAAAAATCTAACTGGCGGATCACGAGTTATGAATTTTAAAAGTTAAACATATGTGGGTTCCCCAAAAATTCAAGTATTTTCTAGGTCTTCAAATGGACCTGACCCATATATCATCGAGACCTACTCATTGGCAGATTTCCGCCGGTACTCAGTTCTCAAAAATCTGACGGGCGTATCAAAATCTGTGAAACCTGGGTCCCAGTGATAATGGCCCAGACCAAGCCCCACCGCGGCCCATCTTTTGGGCCCCGAACCCCTTATCCAAACCTCAAATCCAACCCAAACCCATCTAACCTGAACCTAACCCGAGACCTGGCACAGACTCCCTGACCCGTCGTTCGAATAAGGGAGAAAGAGCCCGGGGATCTGGGGAAGTAGTGTCCCAGATCTCTGGACTCTCTCAAACCCCCTTAAACCCCTCTCCTCGTCTCTATCTACCTCTACATGCGCCTACTCCCCCTTTACCAACCATCTCTCTCGTTCTCCATTCCCTACACAGAACTCCCCATTCACCAACCATATCTTTCATTCTCCATTCACCTGCGCAGAACACTCAGCCAACCACCACCCTCTCCCTCACGCATTTTCTCTCATCACCCCGTCCATCCCAGAATGCCCAACAGTCCCCATCATCATCTCCATCTCCATCTCACGCCAACCTCTTGTTTCATCACCATCCTTGAGCAGCAATCATCTTCTCCATCTCATCTTCATCTTCAATCTCGCAACCAAGGCGCGGATCAATCCTGGACTCCCATCTCAGATCCAGGCTTTACGCCAGCGCCTCCCTCGCCATCTCTCTCGCAGCTGGACTCTGGAACCATGTAGGCCCTCATCCTCTCCTCGCACCCATTGCATCTGCATCATCAACCCTCTTTGTTTCTTTCTTTTTTCTTTTTTCTTCTCTTCCTCTTCTTCCCCATCTTCTTCTCCTTGTCGCCACTGTACCACATCACCCCAACACCTTATTTTCTTTTCTTTTCTCTTTTCTCTCTCTTTTCCATCCTCTTTTTTCTTCCCTTGCCGCTGCACTCCCCCTGCACTCCTCCCTACACTGCCCTTTTTCTTTTTTTCCCTGCACCAACCGCCTACACCATCACCGTACACCACACCTGCTGCACCCACTTCACCCACCTCGCACCATCTTCACCACTTCCATTCCTTCCGTTCTCTCTTTTCTCCTTTCTCCTTTCTCCTTTCTCCTTTGTCTTTTTACCTATACTATGCACCCACTTGCACCTACACACATTCCCAGCACCTTGCACCACACCTTCACCGTACAGTCCCACTACCCTCCATTCTCTTCCTCTCTCCACTTAAGCCCACTTCTCTGCACCCGGACTTTCCTGCATCCCTGCACCCACCTGCTGCACCCAAACTCCACCTGTGCATCCATCTTCTCCTTCCTGCCACAGCCCCTGCACTCCACCCCAACTGTCACCATTGTTCACCCACTACACAACCCTCTTCTACACCTTGCACAGGCCTAACGTGCCACATCTATCCAACTCGACCCACCTAACCAGCCCATTTAACCCAACAAACCCATTGAACCAGCCAACCCCACCTACAACTTAGCCAATCATCATACTAGAACCCGCTTTACTGACCTATTCAACCCGAGCCAAAACCCATCTTAGCCCACCTGCACTATACAACTTACATCCAGTCTTTGGGACTCACTGCAAACGGCGATCCAAGACCCAAAAAGAAAAGAAAAGAACACCTACAAGGTCTCAATGGTCAGATTCGGGACTCTAGCATCAAATTGGTGAGATCTTTCTATTACTACCTTAGTTTGATTCATCTTAGTTTATTTGCACTAGGTTCATTTAATTGTGTACATTCTTTTTTAGGTTGCCATTCAGTTACACATTCATCAATAATTTATTATCATATTACACTACAAGAAATCTAGGCTGTTGTGACGAAATTTTTTTTTTGTCTTAAAAGAGCACCCAAAGAGGACGAAATATAAATTTTGTCATTTGTTTTAATTTTTTTTCAAAAGTATAGGGGACGAAAATAAAATTTCTTATGCAAAAATAAGGCGCCAACTTCATTTGCGTTGGCGCCAATTATTTTAGCTCATTGGAGACGAACATTTTTGCCACAAAATATAATTTTTTTTTGCGACGAAAGTAATTCGTCACCAATAAGGATAAGTTATGGAAGACGAACATATTTCGTCACCAAAATAAGGCGCTAATTTCATTTGCATTGGCATGAATTATTTTAGCTCATTAGAGACAAACATTTTTATCACAAAATATAATTTATTTTTGAGACGAACGTAATTCGTCACTAATAAGTATAAGTTATGGAAAACGAAAATATTTCGTCACCAAAATAAGGCGCCAATTTCATTTGCGGTGGTGCGAATTATTTGAGCTCATTGGAGACGAACATTTTTGTCATAAAATATAATTTGTTTTTGCGACGAACGTAATTCGTCACCGAGAAGGATAAGTTATGGAAGACAAAAATATTTCGTCACCAATAAACACTCCATCATGCCATTTCATCTTCCTATTAAATGGGCGACAAATATATTTTGTCTTGGAAGAATAAGTTGTGGGGTGAATTATTTTAGCTCATTGGAGACGAACATTTTTGTCACAAAATATAATTTATTTTTGCGACGAACGTAATTTATCACCAATAAGGATAAGTTATGGAAGACGAAAATATTTCGTCACCAATAAACACTCCATCATGCCATTTCATCTTCTTGTTAAATGGGCGACAAATATATTTTAGTCTCAGAAGAATAAGTTGTGGGAGATGAAAATATTTCGTCACTAATAAATTCTACTTATGTAATGCTGATTGTGACTGATTGCGCGACAAATATATTTTTCGTCTCATAAGGTTAAGTTGTAGAAGACAAAAATATTTCGACACCGATAATAAATTCTTTGTTCTTGTATGTAAGGAGATAAAAATATTTTATCACTAATTATTTCTCTTTATTAAAATGCCGTGGTTTTGTATTTCGGAGCACTGAAACCGTGCCCCACTACACCATTTGGGTGATTTTGCAACATTTGAGATTTCTTATTAGTAACGCATATCTGGCCGTTAGGTAATTTGTCACATTTATTATTCGTTAGCAATATTCATAACCGTCACTAAGTATCTTTGCAAATACTTGAATTATTTTGTAACATTTTTTGGATATTTTGTGACGATTAGTAATGTGTTACAATGGTATTTGTAAAAAGCCAACAAAATCCCTCCACTATTTCACTCCCGCCCTTGTACATCTTTTCCCTCCCACTCTCTCACTACAAGAATTTGCACTTTTCCCTGCGTTTTTTACCGGCGCAATAAATAAACGCCGGTAAAAGTATAGCTTTTGCCGGCACAAAAGCTTATTTCGCCGTGAAAAGTATAGTTTTCCCGGCGACATTTTTTCGCCGGCAAAAGTCCCATTTTTCCCGGCGTTTTTTAATTTTCGCATGCAAAAGTCCTACTATTCCCGGCATTTTTTCATTTTCGCCGACAAAGGTTATAGTCTTGCCGGCATTTTTTGTTTTCGCCGGCGAAGGATACATAAATGCCCCCGGCTCCAATATTTCGTTCGCGCCTTCATTTGGGAATTGGGAAATGTCTTCCCCCCTATCACCTACCTTTTGTTTACATTAACACCTTCCACCTTCAATCTTCCTTGCCCAACCCATGTTAGGGATTTTGTGTATTGCAATTTGATGGATGCATTATCATCTTAGCATCTCATGAATTTTCATACATGCATTGAGTTAAAAATCTTGAAATCTGGATTTATACATGCATTGTTTTAAATATTGCAAATCTTATAGTTTGTGCATGTTTTGGTTTTAAACATTGGATGCATTTGTTTTTGAAAAGAATTTATAAATCAAGCTAGCCTATGTTTTAAAGTTTCATATTATATTTGGCTTTTTATGTTTCATGATTTTAAAAGCGCTAGATGATTTAAAATCATGTTTCCAAGCTTGGTTTATTGGCCCAAAAATCCCCACAAAGATTCTCTTTAAAAAATGCAAGTTGGGATTTTTTGCCTAAAGCCGTCGGTCAACCGACAGCTTGATGTCGGTCAACCGACATGTGGACCGAGGTCAATCGACAGATGTTCTCGGTTCCAATTCCAGAGAGCTCAAAATTTCAGATTCTGTTGGTTCGGGTTGTCGGTTCGTGTCGGTTAACCGACAGATGTACAACGGTTAATTTTTTGACCGTTTTGAACTTGACCGTTGTAGTGTCGGTCGACCCACACCTACCTGTCGGTCGACCGACAGGTAGCCATTGGCAGCTTTTTTCTATAAAAGCAAGCTCATTCCTTTGGCCAAAGTTGATGATTTTTAAGCCATTCTTGAAGAGCTTTGAGGCCAAAGAAAGGGGAAGAGCTAAGGAAGGCTAATGGGTCATTAGGAAAAGCTAAAGCTTGGATTAATGAAGTTAAAACACCAAGTAAGCTTTGCCTTTTGTTAATCATATGTTTTATGCTTTGTCTAAATTATTGGTAAATGATTTTAAGCATATTAACTATGATGTGTTGAATCCTCTACTTCCTTTAATCTTTGATTTTATATCATAGGATTCTTCACTCAGATTCAAACAAAGATTTGTTTTAAAACTTTACAAATCATGTTTTATTGAAAATCTTTGATTTCCTCTTTAGCATGATTCTATTTCTTGTTTGAATCTTCTTTGTTGTTTCATACATTTAAACCTTTGTTAAATTAGTTTTTTGAAAACAACATTGCACATGCATCACTTGATTAGTCTTAATCATTTTCATACAACTTGTGATCTTTAGATTTTCATATCATTCACAAGTTTTGTAATTGTTCAAGTGATTTGCATTTGACTTCAATTCATATCTTTTATGTGCTTTAAACTTTGAAATGCATTAAGCATAAAATTCATTGGACTTAATTTATCTTGATTGAAGTTCTACACACACACACCTCATGAGCATTCATCTTTGCATTTCTTAGTGTGTTGTGTGAGTTTGTTTTATAATTTCATATCTGCCTACTAGAGGCAATTTATTTGAGCTTAAATTGTCATTTCTTAGAGTGTTTTGTGAAAACACTTTCTTTAGAGAAATCATTTGATTGTAAGGTTATTGCTTAGCCATATAAAAGCATTGTGTATAGGTTTTTGTTTAGCCTAGAAAAACAACATTATAAGGTTATTGCTTATCCTTGGAAAGCATATTGTAGAGGTTATTGTTTAGCCTTTTGAAAAGCATATTAGTGGAAATCCGGTGAGGTGTTGAGTCACAAGCCGGTAGTGGATGTAGGCATTGAGGCCGAACCACTATAAATCCTTGTATAGTGGTGATTGATTTGTGGTGATTGTTTTGTTTAAGCTTCCGCATTTTATATGTTAATCATCACATGTAACTAGTTTATTTTAAAGAAATTAAAATTGGCCATAATTAGTCATTAAGTGTAGATCACCCTATTCACCCCCCCTCTAGGGTTAGGATCCCTTGGACTTTCAACCCATTCCATCTCTGACCCAGTGAATAAAAAAACTCCCAGCGAAACCCTCTCCTTTCTATTCCACCATGCATATCACCACTCAACACCACCACCGATCCCTTACCTCCATCCCAGCCCTCCACCGTTCTCTGAGCATAACCCATCGAAACCCAATTTCATCAAACCATCTCCAGAAAATCCCTTTCCATCTCAACCCTTGCACCAAAAACCAACCTCGCTGCCCCGCCCAGACTTCACCACTGCTAACATCCCCATCCCAAGCAGAAAAAAAAATCAGAAAAAGGAGAAGAGAAAGAGAGAAGCATGGACAAAGTCAAATCCCCAAACCAATCCTTTCCTTTGCCCGAAATCCCAAAACCAAAACCCCAACCCTAGCCACACCAAGTTGTAGTGGGAATCACAGCGGGATTTGATACAGGTAGTTTTGGGGGTGGTGAAAAGATTTAGGCTTGGATGAGCATTATTGCTTTTAGTAGCTAAGATGCGAGTGGTTGTGTGGATTTCTTTCTTTTTAATTTGGTGAAATGGTTTGTTGTTTTTTTATAGTTGAAGTTGATGGATATTCTAAGAAGTGTGTGATTAAAGGATTTTTTTTAAGCTTTTCAATTATTAGTGAGAAAATTATGGTGTAGCCTGTGTCTGCAAATCATTGCAAGCTAAATGATTAATGCTTCTTTGATTCATATCACCAACTCATTGCCTTTGTCGTTGATAAACTTTCATTTTTCATCCATTGGTTGTCTTTAATTTTTTAGATTGGTGAGGGCTGTTGATGGGCTGAAGATGACATGAATTGCATTGTTTCTAGATGGGGTTCAATATGATTCTGGTGAACATACTTTTGCCGCATTTACTTACAATCAAATTACTTCTCTTGTTTCAGATTATAAGTTTCTTGGGTTCTAATATTTCAAAATAATTGTTTCATAGCGTTTGATGTTGACATTGGAGATGGAAAGCTTGTTCGCAAGTTACCGTACAATAGAGCAGGTTTATCTTTGCTCTCTCAAATTGTGTATTATTGTTGAACTATTCATGGATCTTATTAGCATTGATGTTCACTGTTTGGCTAGAGTCTGTTAACTGGTTCTTTTTATCTGCAACGATAGAGTAGGTTTATCTTTGCTCTCCTAGATTGTGTATTATTGTTGAACTATGCAAGGATCTTATTAGCATTGGGGGAACTTGTTTATTTTCTTGTTTTTGCAGAGGTAGTTATCTTAGGTGGAACATCAACACCTCATATATTGTCCACTTTGGAGATACCAGACAGTTTGGCGGACCACACAAGAGCTTTACAATTTGGAGGATTTGTCATAGAAAATGCATATCAGAAAAGTAGTTGGATCAAAGTTAAAAGGCACAACAAATATGATGGGATATGGACTCTTTGGTTTTTATTTTTTTAGAAATGAAGAGGATATTTTAGTTAGAAGGTTATATGAGGTCGATGCATCATGTATGGATATTCAAATTTTATAAATTGTATATTTTTGGTGTAGTGAAATCGTCATCTACTGGTACTTTTTTAGACAAATTGTTTTCGTCTTCATTTATATTAAACGTGATAAAATTATTTCGTCTCTATTTCTTATATTTATGACAAAATATTTTGTCGTTAATGACTTACAAGTATGTTCCACAGAGTCGATTGGAGACAAAAAAAAATTGTCATCCACTGGTAGCTTTTTTGACAAAATTTTTTCGTCTTCCTCTATATTAAACATGACAAAATTATTTCGTCTTTATTTCTTATATTTATGACAAAAAATTTTTGTCTCTAATTTCTTCCTTTAATGACAAAATATTTTGTCACTAATTACTAACAAGTATGTTCCCAACAGAGTGTATTAGAGACAAAAAAGAATCGTCACAAATTTCTCTTTTTCAATGACAATTTTTTTCATCTCCAATTACCTTTTAGAGACAAGGCTTTGGAACAAAAGGGTGACGAAAAATTTTCGTCTTAATTAGTTTCGGTGACGAAATGTGTACATTTTGGGACAAATTTGTGTCGTCCTTAAACCCTAAATTTCTTGTAGTGTTAATAGGGTGCATTTTGGATCTCCAATTGCAACTATTGTGCGCATTTATCATTCATCATCCTAATTCATTTGTTTGAATTGCTTGTTCAAGCATCCATTACACTCATTGCATCTATCCTTTGCGTTCTTATCCCCTCCATCTGATCTAGCCTTTTAGGGATTAGGAGAGTGGTGGTAGACGGGCTGGGCCTTTCATGGGTTCAGCCCATCTATGCGCTTCAATGTCAAAAGATGAAGGCTTAGGTTAGGTTCCATGCATAGCTCTATTTAGGCCTTTTGACACAATTTACGAAAATCCAAAAAAATAAAAAATCTCTATAAAAACTAAAAAAAAAAGTGGTTTTCAATCTGTTGCATGCACATCCTAGTTTAGGCTATTCCAACCTATATTTCAAAAACCCCCCAAAAAAATAAAAAAATTACAAAAAGCCAAAAAAGTGTGCCAATGTTTTGTTACATCTTAAGCAAAATGGGGTAGACCTGTTTTCTTTAAAAGATGTCAGTTTTGATGCTTCTATCTATTTAAAAATCATGTGCGTTTTCTTAAAATCACCCATCGTTCCAATCAAATCACTAAGTTTTCCTGGACCTAAGCAACCCTTGTTTTAAAGATGCAATAGTGACACTGCCCACATTCTGCACGACTCCCTAGGCCTTACGGCGTAGCCTCCTAGAGGATTTCCCATGATTGATCGTGGCACCGTCCCAACCATCTTTAGTCCGAGCTAGCCTTTGGACCCTTCAGCTTTCATGTTTGAGCTTTAATGTCGCACAAGTTTTTAAATGCTTCAAAGCATCATTCTTGGCATGTTTTTAAAACAAGCCTACCCTTCTTTTCCATGGGACTTGAAGTGGGTATCCGGTGATACGGATTCGATCATCTTCAGCAAGTTATTGGCAACAACCCCTCTTTATTTATTTTCATCATCTTTAGTGGATCTTCTTAGTTAGTTTTATCTCATTATACGATTCAGCTGAATGAAGTAGATAAACAGTGCCTGACTTTTCTTTGGAATTGCAAATTGATGATAGGAATTCCTTTATTGCATATAATGATTGATTATAACCTTAGTCATCATGTCTATCTGATTTGGAGTGATTTTATGCTATGACTCGTACTGAAATCTTGTGTATTTGGGGCTATGATAAGACACTACTGAACCCAAGTTTTATGTACTGGAGTAGCTTTTCAAAAATGATTGAAATTCTGTATTATGCAAATTTCATAATTTGTTCTCATTTTTGCAGTTTTGTTTTCGATGTGTTTCAATCCAAATCATGCCATCGTGATTTTTCTGTTCATGCATCTCTGAATTATCTCTCCCGCCAGTCCAGAATTGTGCAGTTTCAATCTAAAATGAATTTTCTAGAATCTCTGAGTTGAACCAGTCAAAATATGTAAATCGGACTGTAACAGGTTTTCAAGACCTATACACTGTTTTCAAATCCCTAATTCAATGATTTCTAATTTGAATAAAAACTTACTGATTTTTCTGAATACTGTCATACCAATTGTCTTTCAGTGAGATTTGGTTTCAACTGATTTTAATTTTTCAAGAAATTATTAAAAACTGGACAGCAGGCCTGTGTCCCTATAAAAATCTAGAATCAAATATGGGGCTTTATCAACATATAAACTGACTCCCTATAAAATCCGAGACCGATTCAAGTTACAGAAAAATTATTAAAAATTAGGCAACAAGCATGCAACAACCCATATAATTTAGGATTATTTTACCTATTTCATATTTTAGTTATTTTTCTTTCTTTTCTTCCAAATGCATGGAACTTAGTCTTGTCACTCATCTCGAATTTTAAAGATGGACTGAACCCCCATAACAATGACCCAAAATAATATTGATGAGACCATCACGCGTCGTCGACGGCGTTGTGATGAGTGGGACCCTTAATTTCCCGTTTGGAGGCGACCAAACAGAGTCATGGCTGTTTACCATGACTGGCGATCACACATATTATCATTCTGAGGATTTGTCGGGAATTCCCCGAATTGGTCTGTACTTTCAAGTATCGCTCTATATAACAATGTGCTTCCACCCATATCAGGTCCGAAATCACATCCGACAACCTGGCGATCACGGTGGGACCGCTTTTGTCTAATCTAAATTATTTTGGGTCATTTTCTTTGAAAGTGTCTATGCTCGTCTACCAATGCTCTCCTCATTAACATCCATTAGTTTTCACATTCATTTTAAAAGTCACATACTTTCTTGCATTTACACTCTCAAGCATTCTTTGAACTTAGGTTTCGTCTAGGATTCCCATTCTGAACTTAGAGTCCATTTAGGACCCCTGTTTGAACATAGGAACTAACTAGGTCTTCCCCACTAAACATAGAAACAATTTAAGATGAAGTTGAACCATGACAAAATTTACAAGGAACGGATGAAGTTGAACCATGACAAATCAATCCTTAGGAAGTCATTCGAACCTGGCATGAAAGTTCTCCTCTATAATTCCCGGTTACACCTATTTTCAGGGAAATTGAGATCTCGATGGTCTGGCCCATTCGTTGTGTGTAATGTTTACTTTCATGGTGCTGTGGAAATTAAAAATCCAAAGAACGGGGAAATTTTCAAGGTTAATGGTCAAAGGTTGAAACCTTTTCTGGAACTGAAGGATAAAAACATTGAGGATATCCTTTTGGAAGATCCAATTTGCCAGGACTAATTATTTTTTGTCACATCGGGCTGACGACATTAAACTTAGCGCTATTTGGGAGGCAACCCAATTTTGGAAGGTAATTGTACCAGTTGATCACATTCTTTTGCAATCACCCCACATGGTAAGATGTTCCAATTTCCCTTATTGTTCATTTTCACATTATACATGCATTCATAACATTGAGGACAATGTTGAGATTAGGTTTGGGTGTGTGAGTTAGAACTTGACATGTGATCATTTGTTCAATTTTCATTCTACATTTTCTTTTTCGCTTTGCTTTGTTTTTTAGGAGATTTTAAAAAAATATTGCTATTGTTAAGTTAGAGGGGGAAAATTGTTTTTCTTTGCTAAGTTATTTTCACGGAAATTCTTGGTGGATCATTTGATGCTTATTATGTATACATACTTTTCACCGTGCACGATCAATTAGCATGATTTTGAAAATTTCTGACCAAAAGATGGGATTGGTGAACCGAATTTAAGATTTGCCTTTGAAAATTCTGAGAATCAAGAATAGTCGGTATCTATAAATTTTATCTTGGAAGAAATTTCCCTGGATTTTGTTAGGTTTTAAACATATTTTTTTGTAAAAAAAAAAGAAGGGATTTTGTGGGTATATTCACTGCAAACTCTCATGAGGCACAACTCGTCCACTAGGGGGAGCCTAGGGATTTAAGGGCTTGTAGCATACGCTAATTAAATGCAACCGAGAATACTAGTGAAAGTGGTTTTGTTTTCGTGCTTACTTTTTTTTTCTTAGATTAGGTCAAAGAACTTCAAACCTTTTGCTCGCAACTTTTGCTAAGGGACTAGCAAAATACTGGTTGGGGGGTGTGTTGAGTTTATGAATTTACACATTTATGCATCATTTTACGATAAATTAGTGATTTAATAAGGTGAATTACATCATTCTTCATCTAATTCCATCATGTCATGTATTTTCACCTAGGAACCTGAATTTTTATACTTTTCATATATTTTCTTCATTAACTTAGAATGTTTTGAAAATTTTATTTGAAGAGTCCCAATTGGAGTAGGACTCTGTCCGGATCGGTCCCACTACACTATGGGCTCTTTAGTATTTGATGTGTTGAATTAGAATGTGCAGAAAATGAGAATTTGCAAGCCTCTGTCACGGAACCCACTTTCAAGTACACATAGTCATCCTGGGCCCTACATTGTTGAATTAAAGTTTGAAAAGAAGTAAATTGAATAATTCACCATGTGGACCCCGCATACAAGCCATATACAAATCAATCAAGGGAGAGGTCCACTCATCATGTCAGTTGAAGAGTCCTAACTGCAGTAGAAGACTTCTCATGGGGCCCATTGTTCAAGCAGATTATATGTCCCACATGGCGGGGTCTACAGTAGTTGCAGATTTGAAATTATTCTGATTGGAATAAAAGAAGAAGAGTTTGAATCATCCACATTTGATCTCCTTTCGAAAATGAAAGTTGTGCAGAGATAGAATCCATTGCAAATATTGCAAATCAAATTTGAAAAGTAAATCCCATTTTTCTTAGGATAACTCATCTTCAAATGGTCATAACTTTCAATCCGACCGTCGGATCGATGAACTTTACCTACCGTTGGAAAGCTTATTTAGAGTAGATTTCCGTAGAACCCAAGAATATGCAGATCAGAGCTAAATCGACAAAGTTATGGGCCTAGAGATTTTCATGTTCATTTTTAGATGGGATTGTAATTAAATCTACATCGTTGATAATCAATTGCTGTACATCCCTTATGGGACCCCATCTAAAGATTACCCAGGCCATCCAGAGGTTTCCATAGAAGCTTCCACCTCATTCAAATTCAAACAAGATAAGAGATATACCTTATCAATGAAGATAAATCAAATTTGCAGAGCATGTGTCCAGATTCAATGTATCTGTAAGACAACCAAAGTTATAATAGGAACCAAAAGGAAGCATACGAGAGACACTCCCACCCTTGGATGTCCATGATTATGCTCTCTCATTCTTCTCTTATTTTCCAAATTAATAGAGTTTAAGAGTTATTTTTGGGTATTCTGTTGCCCTGTTCCAAAAATTAAGACTTTTAGAAGAGAGATTTCTAAGAGACCATTGTATAAGATGCTATTAATGAAATTACTTATGGAGTTCTTTTCAATGGCTGGCTAGATTTCTGGATTGGAGCACACAGATGAAGCTAAGTAGATCTTTGATTTAATTTATGTTATTTTTCTATTACTTTGCTGTCTCTTTTAAATGCATGATCTATTATAATAATAGATCTGTCTTCATGCCTTAGGCAGCTTCTATTTTATTTTTAATGAAAATAGCTTTATGATTTATACTTATTTTGATAGATTATGATTAGGGTTGAGATCTTTTGATAGTTTTTGTTTAATTTGATGAGTCATGCTTATGATTTTTCATTCTTTTATGATGTGAATGAGGTCTTGGGTTGTGACCTTATTCTTTTTTATTAAAAACTGATTTTTGCAAAAGATAGATCCTCTGGATCCGAAACATTGATTTGTTTATGATCTGAGTTATTTTTGAAACAAATAATAGAATAATTGTATGGATGGATTAATCATCATGCTTAGTGGATTCTGGATGCTCTGATCTGTTTTATATATTTGATTAGTTTGTGTTTATGAATTTTTCTAGTTTTTCTTGAATCTCAATTATTCATTAATCTTTGATTTAAAAAAAATCAGATTTTAAATCTTAACTTGGTAATGCTCCCTGTGGGATCGTCCTGTAATTGCCACTATCTCAAAAAGACAATTGTGCACTTGCAGCATTAAAATATTGAGTTTAATTTCACATCAAGTATTCCTAATTCAAATTCAGATTCACTTTCGTTTTGATCAGGATATTGAAATACAAGTCATTTAGCTAATGTCCCTTTCATGGAACCTTACTGACTTTACTTTCGTCATTTGGCCAAGGTCTTCTTTAAAAACTGACCTCATCTAACCTCCATACACACAAATCCTTTATTCTAAATAACAAAGGCCGAACCTTGGCTAATGCCCCTACAAGGCCCCAGCTAATGTTCATGCCACCTGGTCAATTCTAGAATCAAGTCCATCAATAAGGGAGTCAAGTCAAGAACCCGGCTAATGTCTATTCTTATGACCCCCTTTTATTATGATTTACTACTGTTTTAAGCAAGACTAGTGAGTTACTGAGTCTGAAAACCAAAATCATGCATCCCACATAATACAAAAGAAAAAAAAACTAGTGAGATAAATATGCCAAACACAAAGAGGAAGAGAAAAGAAAACAGCCTAACTATCATGGAAAGCTTGACACTTAGTGTTAAAATCTTCTATATGTCTCTTCAACATCTCCTTCTTGGTTGCGATATATTTATGCACTTGAAGCGCCTTTTCCTGCTGTCGCCAATCTGCCCCCAGCCACTCGTCTAGCTTAGCCTCAAACTCTTAGCTCATTTTCAGTAATCGAGAGGCTATAATGACAAACTTGCATCCTTGAAGACTTTTTCTTGAATTTCTATTGCTGAAACTCATACTGAAAGGTCTGGGATCCTTACCCTAGAAGGGGGTTGAATAGGGTGAGCTTCTAAATTAGTGACCAATTAAGACCGATTTTAATTTCTATAAAATTAACTAGTCACAAGTGATGATAAACAAACAATATGCGGAAACTAGACAAAAACAATCACTACAAATCAATCACCATAACATAATCATTTATAGTGGTTCGGCCTCAATGCCTATATCCACTACCGGCTTGTGATTCAACACCCCACCGGATTTTCACTATGTATGCTTTTGAATAGGCTAATCAATAACCTCTACAACGTTGTTTTTCTAGGCTTAACAACAACCTATCAATGTGCTTTTCTAGGCTAAGTAATAACCTTTACACAATGCTTTTTTTTAGGTTAAGCAATAACCTTTACAATCAAAAGATTTTCTTTCTCAATGAAGTGTCTACACAAACACTAGAAGAGAAATAGTTTAAGCTCAATTACAATGCCTCTAATTTAAGCAGATATGAAATTGAAAAACTAACTCACACAACACTCTATGAAAAGCAAAGATGAATGCTCATGATGTGTGTGTGTGAAAACTTCAGTCAAGTTTAAAAAGAAAGCTCAATCAATATATGCTTAATGCATTTAAAAGTTTAAAGCACATAAAAGATTTCATTGAAGTGTAATGCAAATCACATGTAAAACTATTAACTTGTTAATGATATGAAAGTCAAAAGTTCAAAAGTTGTATGAAATTAATTATGTCTAAATATGTGATGCTTGTGCAATGTTGTTTTCAAAACAAAAGTTTAAATAAGGTTCTAAATAGATTGAAAACAACAAAGATGATTCAACCAAGTAAATAAAACATATTATAAAAGAAATCAAAGTTTTTGACAAAACATGATTTATAAAGTTTTAAAACAAAACTTGGTTTGAAATCAAGGTGAAGAATCCAATCCAACTTAGATCAGAGATTAAATGAAGAATGGATCCAACACATCATAGTTATCATGCTAAAAATCATTTACTAAAGATTTAAATAAGGCATGTAACAAATGATAAATAAAAGTAAAACTTACTTGGAGATTTAACTTCATTAATCCAAGCTTTAGCTTTACTAAAAACCCATTAGCCTTCCTTAGTTAATTCCCCTTTGTTTAGGCTTCATTCACCTCAAGAATGGCCTCTAGAATCATCCATTTTGGCCTTGAAATGAACTTGCTTTTATAGAAAAAGTGGGCCAA
The DNA here is from genome assembly GCA_012931725.1 of Litsea cubeba. Classification (NCBI taxonomy): domain Eukaryota; kingdom Viridiplantae; phylum Streptophyta; class Magnoliopsida; order Laurales; family Lauraceae; genus Litsea; species Litsea cubeba. The sequence continues at coordinate 40,708,962 of CM022953.1, read as the reverse complement.
CAATTACCTGTCGGTTAACCGACATCCAAGGTTCGGTTAACCGACACCCCAATGGTCATCTTCCCAACGGTTATATTTTTGAAACTTTTCAATCTTCGGTTCACCGAGCATGTTCGGTTAGCCGAGCCTTGACCGACAGGGCAAATTGGTTCAGAAAACAGCTCTCTATAATTCTAACCGTAATGCTTTCGGTCAGCTTCTGAACCATTGTCGGTTAGCCGACACCTGACCGACAGGCTCCAAAGCCCCATCTTATGCACATTTCAAAGTATTTTCTTATGGGGATTTTTAGGCCATTAAACCAAGCATGGAAACATGATTTAAATCAATCTACGTGTTAAAAAAACATGAAACCTAAAATGCCAAATAAGACTTGAAACTTTTAATATCATTGGCTAGCTTGATTAATAAAAATTCTATTTCAAACTAAATGCATCCAAGTTTAAAACCAAAACACATACATGAAACAAATGATTTACAAGATTTTAAGCAATGCATGAGTAAATCAAGATTTCAAGATTTCTAAAACAATGCATGTGTGAAAATTCAAATGATGAATAAAATGAATAATGCATCCATCAAATTGCAATATACAAAATCACTAACAATCTCCCCCTTTGCAATTTGATGGCAACTTACTCAACACTACTCAACATGAATTTACACACTAGTCTTCAGCTCCTCTTTAGCTGGACAAGGCTTGAAATCTTCTTGGATGCTCCTTTGACTTGGCTTGGGCTCTAGGTCTTTTTCTACGTTCTCCTTGATGCTTGGAGCTTGATCATTCTTCAAGCTTTCTTTTCATCTTCCTTTCTTTAGCTAAGCATCTTCTTTAGCTTTCTAGCTTTCTTCTTATTTCATCTCTCCCACTTTGACCATGCATTCTCTCTCCCTTTGGAAGATAATACAAAATCTCCCCTTAGATAACTTGAGCACTCTCTCCCCCTTTGACATGCAACTTGAACACTCTCTCCCCCTTTTCCATTAAATTGCAAAATGCCAATTGAAGAGGGGTAGGAATATCTTCAAGACTCTTGCGGATCTAGTGGTACCTACATACATGAAACAAGGAAAATACCTTTTAGTAGCACCTGTTAACAAAAGAATTCAAAAATGAAATACATAACAGGATATCATGTATGTATACCAAGTCATAACGGTATAGAGCCAATATAAGGGTGAATTTGATCAATGCTGATGCTTCCTTAGAAGATTTACATTCCCCCTCAATCCATACTCTTCTTTTGTCAAACTTTTGACAAGGATTTAACTATACGGTGCAAGAAGAAGATGGTTTAACCAATTGAGGGTTAACTTCAAGAGAAGGATTAGATTTCAATTGATACCAATTGACTATATAGCTCAATATGATCAAATTACCAAAATAAAGAGTAAGGTCATGGAGATAAACTATCATGGATACCAATTGGAATAAAGATTACCAATTGAGATTCAAGGATATGACTATTAATTTCAATCACTCTAAAATGGAGTTAAAGGAATATAACTACTAGAATTAATCCAAAATAGAGCTATCCATGATGTTATGGGGTTCTCTAAACATAGCATCAATCAATATAACTATGAAAATCATATGCTATGAAGGTCTTGAAATCATTTCATCCAATCATAAAATATGACTAACATGAGCAAGATGAGTGAAATGAAATTCAAACATGAAGCCTACCTCAACCATTAACCAACCATGATTATGAACACATAAACATGGTGGTCATGAGATTTACCTATATATGCAAGAGAGGTGGCAAACATGAAGATTATGATGCTAATGGAATGTGACATGGAATCAAAACATATTACTATCAATTTCAATCCAATGTACACATGGTCTATCACATTCTCAACATATGACATCAATTGGAAATAATACTAATTGAAGCCAATTGAATATGAAACACGATTAAGAGCAAGGATGTGACAAGCACAAAATTCCATCAAGCAACATAAATGGTAATTCATCACTTTTAATGATATAACTAATGAGCGTAGTGATGAACATGATAAATTGCATAAAAGGATATAGCTAGGAGATGCATGCAATTTTCAAAGTGCCAAAATCATATGAATTCAACATCTAAGAAATCCATCAAACAATAGATATAACTATGAGATACAAGGAATGGGTTTCAAAGAAGTTCACATGATCAAGAACACTAATATGAAGTTGAAACATGTATAAAGATGGCGTCATTAAGAAAATACACATTAATCAACATCATAACCATCAATTTAAAAATAAAGACTAGAAAGCACAAAAAATGGATTTGAGAGTTCTAGTATGGTATCTACAAATATAACTAATTAAGATCACAAACATATATAGAACTTATTGACATTTGCATAGAGAGGGTAAAATCAAGATCAAACATGTAAAATCTCCATTCTAGCAAATGTACAATGAGAATCATGAAACATGATCACTTATGCAATGAAAAGATGCACAAGACTATGTATAGAAAGTAAATCTATTTCATGATCCACAAAACATACAAATCAATTTGCTCATAAAAAGAATGTAACTAGAAAAGCAAAGAAGCAAATTGCTTGTAACAACATTCATTTCCATTTAAGGTAATATAACCATATGCATAAGGAAATGACATGCTTTGATGAATATAACTAATGGTGTTTTAAAGCATTTCCAATCATACAATCTTCAAATTAATTCAATAAACAAAATCCAACAATGAGCATAGAGAATATGAATTTGAAGATAACACAATATCAATTTTCAACTTGTATTCAAAAGAATATAACTATAAGTGTTCATACAAATTGATTTTTCAAAATAATAATTTTCCATATGAAAGTATAACTTAGAAATCCATGGAAAATCCAAATTGTTTCAAATCATTTGTTTTTTTTGTTTTTAAAATAAATCTTACTAAGACATCCAAACAAATGATTTTGCAACATCAATTGATTATGAAAGATCTAGCTATGAAAGCTTTTGAAACCATAATCAATTGAACATGTATAAAAATGCAATACAAGATATAACTATATGAGAGTAAAAAGCGCAAATCTATCATGATGAAATTATAATCAAATGATTTTGAAAACCAAGTTATATGAAGACAAAATCATCTGATATTAAAGAAACAATGCATTTTAAGAAATGTAACTATGAAAGAACATAAAATGCAAATGAATCATGACCAACAAAATGTTTTAACTAAAAAGAATAGGTTGGTGAAGGAGGTTCAAGGCCTTAAGGTTTGTCTAAGAATCTAACTTTGGGAATCCACCTAAGGTCTTGAGAGGGTTGTTCTTTGAGGTCTATCTTAGAAGTCCAACCAACTATAGGAGATTTGACTTGATAAATTTTCACTTTGGACCTATCACCATGAGATTTGAATAAGTTAAACTTAGGTTGCTGATTGGTCTCTAAAGGTTGGTGAGTTTGTTTCTTAGGGGATTGACTCATTTTTCTTTTCTTTTTATTTTCTCCATTTAATTGACTTTCGAATTTTAAATTTAACTTGGTAACTTTCTTCAAAAGTTCTTTCATGTGTTGACTTAAGGGAGGTAGGTTGAGAACCTTTTTGTTGATAGATTTTTTTTTATCTTTGGTTTAACTTGTTTAACCTTTTTAGAGTCTATCTTAGGAGATTCCTTTTTAATAGGTTTGACTAGTTTAGTCTTCTTGGAATCTTCCTTGATTTTTAGTGTCTTATCCATCATAGAGTTTGATTTTACTTTCTTGGGTTCATAGATGGGTTTAGACACATGGCTTCTTCTTAGTTTGCACTCAAACTTAAAATGTCCTTCAATGCTACAATAATTACATTTAGTCATGGGCAACTAAGAATGAGTGCAAGAGAATGAGGACTCACCTTTCACAAATGTGTTGGTGAATTTAGGGTCATGTGAAATATTCCTATCAAATCCAAGACCCGTCCTATCTCTTTGAGATTTACCCAATTTAAATAATGTTTCAAATTTCTCTTCACCTTGGGTAAATTTGCACTCATACTTTTGTTTGTATCTTTCAAGTTGAGTGACTTGGTTTTTAAGGGTTGAATTTTCATTTTTAACTTTTGTTAGTTCCTTTTCAATTCCCTTAAAATTGTTTAGTTCTTCATGGGCAAGTTTTAATTCAAGTTTAATTTCATTAAAAACATTGGATCCAAGTTCTAGAGTATTTATCTTATTTTGAGCATTAAATAAATTTTCCATAGAGATAGTCAACTTAGATTCAAGATTGTTAATATTTTTATCTTGCCTTTGTAATTGATATCTTAGATTAGAATTTTCCTTATTAAGATTATCACAACCTATCTTTAATTCATTTAATTCATCTTGAGCATTATGTAGGTTATGCAAAGAGATCATGAACTTAGAGTCTAAACAGTGTATTACTTCTTCTTTCTCTCTAAGTTCATCATTTGAAGAAACTAATTCTTTGTTTAGCTTTTTAGATTCTTTTTTTTTTCTTAACAAGTTTTAAGTATAATGTATACAAATCATCATAAGCTTGATAAATATCATCTTCATTTTCAATATTTTCTTCTTCTTTTGATTCAAATTTAGATTCATTAAGATTAAAGTCTGAATCTCCAATAGTTGGAAGAAGGAGTGGTCTAGAAGAATCTACAAGGGAATCTACACAATCTAGCAAAGTGGAATCCATTCTAATGATTTTCATGAAATGCACAACTAGAGTTCTAACTCTAGGTTTTTACACCTAATCAAGAGTTTCAAACACTTGATCCTAAATATAGAGCATGAGGCTCTGATACCAATTGAAAGTCTGGGATCCTTACCCTATAGGGGTAGTGAATAGGGTGAGCTTCTAAATTAGTGACCAATTAAGACCGATTTTAATTTCTATAAAATTAATTAGTAACAAGTGATGATAAACAAACAATATGCGGAAGCTAGACAAAAACAATCATTGCAAATCAATTACCATAACATAATCATTTATAGTGGTTTGGCCTCAATGCCTATATCCACTACCGGCTTGTGATTCAATACCCCACCGGATTTTCACTATGTATGCTTTTGAATAGGCTAAGTAATAACCTCTACAACGTTGTTTTTCTAGGCTTAACAACAACCTATCAATGTGCTTTTCTACGCTAAGCAATAACCTTTACACAATGCTTTTTTTAGGCTCAGCAATAACCTTTACAATTAAAAGATTTTCTTTCTCAAGGAAGTGTCTACACAAACACTAGATGAGAAATAGTTTAAGCTCAATTACAATGCCTCTAATTTAGGCGGATATGAAATTGAAAAACTAACTCACACAACACTCTATGAAATGCAATTAAAGATGAATGCTCATGATGTGTGTGTGTGAAAACTTCAATCAAGTTTAAAAAGAAAGCTCAATCAATATATGCTTAATGCATTTAAAAGTTTAAAGCACATAAAAGATTTGATTGAAGTGTAATGCAAATCACATGTAAAACTATTAACTTGTTCATGATATGAAAGTCAAAAGTTCACAAGTTGTATGAAATTAATTTTGTCTAAACATGTGATGCTTGTGCAATGTTGTTTTCAAAACAAAAGTTTAACTAAGGTTCTAAATAAATTGAAAACAACAAAGATGATTCAACCAAGTAAATGAAACATGTTATAAAAGAAATCAAAGGTTTTGACAAAACATGATTTATAAAGTTTTAAAACAAAACTTGGTTTGAAATCAAGGTGAAGAATCCAATCCAACTTAGATCAGATTTTAAATGAAGAATGGATCCAACACATCATAGTTATCATGCTAAAAATCATTTACCAAAGATTTAAACAAGGCATGTAACAAATGATAAATAAAAGTAAGACTTACTTGGAGATTTATCTTCATTAATCCAAGCTTTAGCTTTACTAAAGACCCATTAGCCTTCCTTATTCATTCCCCTTTGTTTAGGCTTCATTCACCTCAAGAATGGCCTCTAGAATCATCCATTTTGGCCTTGAAATGAACTTGCTTTTATTGAAAAAGTGGGCCAATGGTTACCTGTCGGTTAACCGACATCTAGGGTTTGGTTAACCGACACCCCAACGGTCATCTCCCCAATGGTCATATTTTTGAAACATTTCAATCTTCGGTTCACCGAGCATGTTCGGTTAGCCGAGCCTTGACCGACAGGCTGACCGACAGGGCAAATTGGTTCAGAAAACAGCTCACTGGAATTCTAACCGAAAGGCTTTCGGTTAGCTTCTGAACCAGTGTGGGTTAGCCGACACCTGACCAATAGGATGACCGACAGTGTCCAAAACCCCATCTTATGCACATTTCAAAGTATTTTCTTGTGGGGATTTTTGGGCCATTAAACCAAGCATGGAAACATGATTTAAATCAATCTAAGTTTTAAAAAATATGAAAACTAAAATGCCAAATAAGATTTGAAACTTTTAAAACCATTGGCTAGCTTGATTCATAAAAATTCTATTTCAAACAAAATGCATCCATGTTTAAAACCAAAACATGCATGAAACAAATGATTTACAAGATTTAAAGCAATGCATGAGTAAATCAAGATTTCAAGATTTCTAAAGCAATGCATGTGTGAAAATTCAAATGATGAATAAAATGAATAATGCATCCATCAAATTGCAGTGTACAAAATCACTAACACATACTGTCACTCCAAATCAGCAAGCGTTGCACGAGTTCTATCAATGTTCCCTTACAGCATCGACTGGGCAGTAATAGTCTCATTTTGAGGAGTCGCAGGAACATTTAGTTCCTGACGTCTGACCTCGAGATGTGCTTGGAGACTAGTCAGTCTTTGTTCCACCTCCTGTTTAAACAAGGCAGTGGAACTTAAGCCGCGAAGATCTTTCATACTTTCCAAATAAGCAAAAAGCTCATAAAAAATGACTCTAAGGGGCCTTATATCCAATGATGCCCAGTTCCTGCTAAAGATGTTGTTCGCAGCCCGATGACAGTTAGATAATTGTTTCAAATTGCCACTGGGTTATCCCGACACAGTTTTTCTGCTCCCTTAGCAAAGTCGCCGATGGGGCGAGCTCGAAGGATGCATCATCTGGTGTCTGAGGAACAACAGGCAGGTCGGCGTCATCTGTGCTCATGGGGGTCGCCGAAGAAGTACCTTCACTAACTATATAAAAAGAAAAACAACAACGAGCATACTTACATCTAGAGGACCAGCGAAAAGAATGAGCAAAGGCATGCAGAAAGGGAAGAAGATTACATGGTATGATAGATGTGTCCATCTCTTCTTCAGATTCATCCATCAACACTTCTGGCTGATCCTCCAAGAAATTAGCGGCCCTAGTGCAAAAAACTCAAGCCTCGATATCAAGGGCTCGTGTCATGTCTCAGCCCCAACTCTCGTTTCATCCACCATTGTGGAAGATTCAGAGACCGCCAGAAAACTCAGAAACAACTGTGTTATTTGGGTCGCTCCCAGCCTCTAGTTGTGATGAAGATTCTAGAATCCAGAGGTGACTGATCTATGAAAAGCAAACAAAAAATGGTGAATCACGAGCAATGGAAAATAAATTTACAGTGAAGTGAAGCAAAGAGTTGTCAAAGGGAAACCTGATATGTTCTTCTATTTGAAGATTTTCCATACTCCCCATTGTCCCTTCATATACAAGAGGAGTACATACAGACTTCTCCAAAATAGGCACTCTTTCAACATGCTCCGAACCGAGAGGAGCCGGAAAGGCACTTCTAGACTAATGGACTCAACTGTCCCAGCTACACTTCCATCTATACAATAAGAGGAGGTGAAGGAGGAAGGACATCATTTACAAAACCCTCTAACTGCGGCTGTACACTGGCCGGAGTAATGGACTCAACTGACCTAGCTACATTTGTACAATAGCTGGATCGGAAGAAAGAACAAAAGGAGAATTTATAGGTGGGATAGAAGGAGGAACTTCAATTGTAGCCTCAGTATGCTCTTGCTATAATTCTAGCATAGGAAGTTGTGGAGCCTCTGGTATACTAGGCTTCTCAACAAAATCAATTTGTCTCCTGTAAGCTGGAGACGGTGCTGCTCCACTCTCATCCCCATATACATAATTCTCTATCAGGTTGCGACTTTTGCAGCAAGAGATGGAGGAACTGAAACAGGAGAAAGATGGATGACGTGGGAACCCGAAGGCACATCCTTATTAGCCACTCTGTGTGAAACACCCCTTCTACTTTTCTTCGGGGCTGGGCTGGCAATCTCAATTACTCTTGTGGCCTAACCATTATATGGTGCACACTAGTTGATACCCCCTTCATAGAGGCCAATCTTCCCTTCGGAGGCGTTGTGGACGTTTGCGTCCAAATGATCGCCATCAAGAGGCCCATCGGCCTCCGACTCCAAAACAACTCCCACACCAGAAAAATCATCTTAAAGAGCGTATTGAATAGAGGTCTGGTCGATATCATACCATTCAACGAAACTAGAGGTGTAGACCTGGTCAATGTACTACGGCAATCAGAAGGAGGCATAAGTATTAAAGGCGGAGAAGAAAAGCCATGCATGTAATGAATCTTGAATAGTGGCATTCTCAATTCTCCCCTTGATTTGGCTTGGATACCCCAGTACTCCTTGCGAACAGCTGAACTGCTTACTAAACCGTGTCGGGATGTATGGTTGAATGCCAATAAACTCTTCTCTGCAGAACACCAAGTTAGAAGGCCTGATGGAAACAAGCCATTCTTTCTCCCAGGTGGTCAATGGCAAGATCTGGGTGTGAGAATCTTCCTTATCAACCAGGCTTGTACAGTGCAGATCTCGCACCACAACCGGTCTCTTGCAGAAATCATAGCTTCTATAGCTATTCAAAATCCTACTGGCAGAGTCAAGAGAAAGGCCCATGTCTGACTCGTTGGTGACAGCTCTGTAGAATGGCAAGCCTTCTTTCTCTCCAAGACAATGCAGACCGTGACAATGGTATACAAACCATGCATAAAGAAGGTGCTCACCAAAATACCTGTTATATGGCTTGATACAGCGCACTAGAAATCCGATCATCTTTAGTCTTGTGCATAAATAGTTGACCAAAGCCGGAGCTAAAGCAAATCTCGTCCTAAAGGCCATCTTACAGGCAGGATAGATGTAGCCTGATCGAATTTCTTTGCCTGCTATGGAGAAGATGACCTCTGATAACCAAACGGCCAAATAGGTGGCCGCAAGACGTATTCTCGACATAACCTCGGAACAGGTCCTCTCCAAGTAAGAGAGGAACTCTTGGCAATCAGCGTAAGATGTGATGTACTTACGTGCCTTTCGCCTGGAACTCAATAAAGAAGGATTTACAGTTACCACCTTCTTCTTGAAGACACTTGGATCTTCTAAAAGCATAATGTTCCCAGTTGGTCCTTTAGGGAACATATTCTTTATCCAAGTCTAGGCCTTGAACTTGTGGTGGCTATCACAAGATGTTTCTGCTAAAGCAAAAACTTGCTGGAAGACTACGCGAAATTCTTCGGTCTCACTCTCTAAAATAGAATTAAGAAGGATAAATTCATCATAGAATTCCCCAAGAATCGGGAGACCAAAGACATTGCACATCTAGATCAAAGAAAGCCCTAATTCTGAGTTAGGGGTGATGAAGGTGTTGGTGGTAGGGCAAAACAACTCCATTATAGCCTTGCAAGTTTCCTTCGCTTTCGAAGGGATCCACCGGGGTGTCACTCTCATTGCTTTGAACACCCCAGCATCTGCAAGGATGTCGCTGCACTAGGACACAACCAACCTCGTCCATAACACCCAATCTCGGGAACGAGTGAACCATCCTCTAGGGTTGTGCTTGCTACCAACCCAAGCACTGCTGTCACCTGATAAAACTCCTAAACCACTAGTTCAGAGTTGCAGCATGTTACAGCCAATAGAGAGAACTGTCCTACACGGAACCAACATGTCGAACTTCACTATGATAGACCCCTAAAACCAGGGGCGTCATACTAGAAAATATTAGTCTTGAAAGTGCACTCACCAGTTCCCCAGGGGACCTTGCTGTCATCTCTGCCGTCGTGGTTGGCCTAAGGGCCAAAACAGAAGAGCCTCTTATATAGGTATGTTTGGTTGATACCGTGATGGTTTCCCCAATAGTATCAACGAACAAAAAGGCGATATGTTTGGTGGAGTGGCGTTCTTCACAATCACTGCCATCACCGAAGACATAATCAGGTTTCCTCAAAGGCCCCTGACACCCATCGCTCCAAACACTGCTAATCAAAATGTCACGGTATAACTGTTCAATCCTTGGGGAAGTTCAGAAGTCTAGTCCTGAACTTCTCCATCTCGGTTTGGACAATATTGTCCACATTCTGGGAAACATGTTCCATCCTGGCACGGCCTTCTCGCATTATGCTATGAGAAGAAGAAGGAGCTTGCGCAGTTTCGGCAGCCAGGACCCGCGGAGTCCCGACAACAGGCCGCTTGCCTTTGGCGATGGCAGTAGCATTAGTAGCAGATGAAAAGGAAGCAATGTTCTTGTTTGTTAGAAAGAAGAGAGAAAAGATATTAAGTTCAAGAATCTATAGAAAATTTGGTAGCATCTCCCCTTACTTTGAGGGTGGGCAAAAAACTCCAGAGTAAAGAAGTGTACTTGATTCTCAACCTTGGCAGGGCAACAAAGTGCGCGCTAAAAGGTTTCTGAATCAAGGCCTCCGGTTAAGCAGGGTAACTGAATGCGCGCTGAAACTATAAGGAGACATGCATGAAAGTGAATGAATGCAACAGGGATGTCTACTTAGCAATTTTTCCATTTCAACAGCTAAGGACATACACTGAATGGTCAGCGGCTATGGTTTTGCCATTTTAGCACTCATAAGCTAAAGTTTGGATACTTCAGTAATAAGAACTCAACGGCTAAAACCTGGGCAATTAGCAGCTAAATCTTGGACTTAGCGGTCAAATTCTAGACTCTGTAAATTCTTAACGGCCGTTATTTTGTTACTTTAGTGCTTAGTGGCTAAAACTTCCCACACTATGGCCACTATCCTATTTCTCTAACTTTTAGTGGCCAAGGATCAAATCCAACGGCTAAGGCGACAACACTTTAACATTTAGCGGTTAAAGCTTGAACTTTTCCCCACCCAACGGCTAAAATTTCATTTCTCAGCGGTCAACATCTGGTCATCAAGCTCGAAAGTCTTCAGCTGCCAAAAGCCCTAATCTACTAGAGCTCAACGGCCGATACACGGGTGACAGCTAACATGGTTATGGAACTTCAGTGGCCACCCTACTTGACAGTCAGTAATCGCTAATCAAATGTGGTAAAAAATTGCTAGTCGTTGTTTAAAATCTTTTTATAAGGTTCATGCACTACACCATTTTAGGGCTTTTACAGCGCGCCATGCGCACCGTAAATGTAAGTTTACGGCTGACGGGGATCGTGCCGTAAAAGCTCCTGCCGTAAAAGGTTCGATGTAATTACAGCGTGCATATACAGGCCGTAAGTAGGATCAATGCACGCTGAAAATGATGCTGTTAGGACTTTTTGGACCAGATTTATGGCCTACTAAGTAGGCTGTAAATGCTAAACTTTTACAATGCAAACTGAATGCCGTTAAAGCATTGGTTTACTTAAGTTTATGGCACATGTAGTTCGCCGTGAATACTTAAAATGAACAATGTTTTCACAGCTTGCATTTGCGGGCTGTAAATGGGTTGTGTACAATCTGATTAACAACTCCAAATACAAGCCGTAATTGAGTATATGTTTTTACGACTTGCAAATGCAGGCCATTAAAGAATTGGCGAGTTTTAATTTACGGCTTGCAAGACACGCCTTAATTATTTTTTTTATAAAAAAAATTAATTATTTTTTAATTAAAAAAACTAAATCAGGGTCACTACCAGTTAGACCAAATGCAAGAGACATAGTGGTGACGAAGATGAATTCATGTGTAATTCAATTAAAAAAATAAAACCAGTTAAAAGTGCTATATAGAGTATAGACATTTTGCTCTTTACAGTTGTCTATCTCGATCCTGTAGATTCAAGTTCCACAATTACCGTCGAGCACCACTAACATAACTGCAGCATATATCTTGTACCAAGTGAGCAATCATTTTTTTCTTTCTACAATACTAGTTCCTCTACCACAAGCAACAGTGCAAAAATAAAGTTTAGATAGTCAAAATTTGCGTTAAAATTAGAACCAAAGTAACCACGAAAATGATGAGTGTAAATGTACACTAAAAATTAGAATCTGCCAAGATCAAACCAATAAACCCCTCTATCAGTTTTGTAGCCATCTATTTTTTTTCCTCTTTTTTTACACACTCTGATCTTTCCTACTCTTCCTCTCTCTCTCTCTCTCTCACACACACACACACACACAATAACACACCCTCTTAATAATGACCTCACCAAGATCAAACCAACTAAACAAAACCAATAAACTCCCATATCAGTTTGTAGCCCAACCACCAAAAATAGAGCCAAAGCCAACACAGTACACCTACCAACTAAGTTGATCAGCAGCCAAACACCCTACACAAACACACAGAACACACATAACCTCAACTCTCTCACTAACCTAGGGAAAATAATTATGCAGCAGAAGAATAACCTAGGTAACACCACTACTAGAAATGAGGATGGCCCCAAATATTGAACTGAATCATCCCAAACAAAATTTTCGATTTAGTGCTCAAAAAATACATGGAGTACAATTTTAAAAAGTGCACATGCACCATAGATCAATCAGAAGTGTCACTATAAATAAACAAAGATGGGTAAAGTTTTTATTTCCAATAATAAATAAATTAGCAGTATAGATTATTCCCTTTCTCTATATACATTCATAAAGTCTACAGATACAGATGCATACTGTATTTCCCAAATCAGTGTTTTACCAGCATGGCTTCTAACCTTTTCTTCCTTGCAGCATGTTCCAGTTTCTCCAAAGCAACAAGCCCAACTTGCAGGACCCTTACTCTTGATAAGCCAATCCTTAAGATAATTCATATCTCATAGTCAGATTTCTAAAAAAAATCTAAAGTAAAATTACATGATGAAAAATAGTTTTCTAGCAACAATTGCCCACTTGTGAATGCACTTATTGGGATGCACACACAATGTACACATGTAAATCTATGTGAATTGACTAATGCTTAGCAGCCTCACATCAATGGGATTACCTTCTTCCTTTCTATATTTACCACTGCAAAGTAAACAAATATGAGACAAGTTTTAGAACCAAAAACTCGATTTGGGTTTGATGCTGAGACAGAGAACACAATCAAGGTTTGAGTTTAAAAACTATCAGTCATAGCTGAGTTCCCAATCGCTAATCAAATCTTTCACATATGAGGTCAAAATTTTCAACTTTTTTTTGACAAGGGTATCCCCCATGGTATATGAACCGACAAGACTAATACCCCAGGCGCATGCACAAACCTGCAACACACGCGCACTAGGTAAATCTTGGGGGGTAGGGGGGGTGGTGCTCAAACCCACACACCTTATGACAAATCTGTTAAAAGGGAAAAACTATAGCTACAAACTTAGTTATGTTGCATGTCATGAGAGTATAACAAGAAAAGCACGAATTCTTTCCCCAACCCAAATTGATTTTTATCTTCCTTTCATGCCTTTCTGTAAGGAAACAGATTACAATTTTGAGACGAAAATACAAAACTCTCTTGTAAGCATCCCCAATGCATCACCAAAATGCATTGCCAAAATGGTGATCGCAACAAGGAAAGATGACAAACTCACAAAATATCCCCTAATGCTTTTGTTAGAAATGATTAGAATTGAGCAAAACTCTTTGGCAACAGCCCAATGCCACCCAAACTAAAAATCACCTCAAACCAAATATTGCTGAAACATTCTCTCAAACATTTAAGGACACAACAAAATGGGCATTATATTGAAAGCAATAAATTCCCTATTCAGATTAAACCCAGGCCCAAAACATAAAAACTTTTGAAATTCAAACAAAACTGCAAACACCCAGAAAGCCCATTCTCACATACCATAAACCAACAACAATATCCAGAATTAGAAATGAAAAACACTGCAAATAAACCCATAATACACAAGACAAAATTACTCCATAAATTTCGACAAACAGCCACCCATTTCCAGTAGAACTCAACCCCAGAACTGGGTAATATTAAAATCCAAACAAAACAACAGATGGCCAGAAAGTTGATTCCAACATAGCCAAAAACCCAGATCAAAACATGAAAAAAGGATGGCAATAAGAAGGGATGATGAAAAGGAAAGAACTTCCCACCTTTAACGCCTTGGAAGAGTAGACTATCCTCAGAAAGAATTGGTTTGAACTAGAATCTTGACTCAATAAGCTAAAAGGGTTATGTGATCCGAATGCAGAAGGAAGGGAAAAACAAAACTAGCCATGTGATCCACAAACTCCATGGGCAAGAAATCTGCTAAAAATTGTATATGTAGATTCGAGCTTCCAAGGAAAAGTGCATTAGGTGGCCCATTTGGACTTGGTGAGGAATGTAACGATTCTCCCCAGAACACTTGCAAACACCACAACTCCAATCAAATAACACCATCCCTAGATCAACAAACACCAAAAACCTAAAACCCAAAACAAGTCTAAATAAATAAGTAAATGACCAAAACCAATCCAAAAAAATTGATTATACCTCAACACTCTTGCTCAGCTGCCGCCCGTAGAAGAACACGCACTTGGTACTAGATTATCAAACACGAACCCTGGCCTTAAGTAAATGTAAATAGAGAATTTCTCCTCATCTGCACTCTATACACATTCCAATCTCTCAAAACACCATCAAAACTAAAACATAAAGAAGCTGGGATAGTCTGAGCTTGAACCCTTGATCTCATAAAAAGGCATGAGTTAAAGAAAATTGATTTAAGAATATACAGTTCTTCTTAAATCCATAAAAAAAATCAAATAAATAACACCAAAATCAACCATTGCCGGTTCAAATTCCAAACATTGGTTCTTACATTCGAACCTTGAAGATGTTGTTTTATTGTTGCAACCACAAGGTTGATACTAATAAATAGATAATAAAGCAAATCAAATAGAATTCACCACTTCCTAACAATGGATCAATAGCTCTTTATAAAATAAATAATTAATTAAAACCAAAACTGCTAATTCCACATAAAATCCACACATTCTAAATCAAATCATATCTAAATAGAAAATATGTTGACTCCACCTCAAAATACAATAGAATGAAATAAAAAACCTAAAAATTCATCAAGAATAACTGATCAAGAGGGCATAAAAAACCGAAAAAAAAAACATGTAAAGAAAAAAAAATTAAAAAGTAAACCTGCTGCTTCCACATCAGGGCGGAGATGATGAGGGATTCGACGGAAGTGAGGAAGACGACGACGATAGTGAGGACAACGAGTGAGGCGAGGATCTCTCGGTCGGAGAAGGTGTGGCCGAAGAGGACGAGCGGGGGATCGGAAGGGCAGAAGAGGTAGAGGAAGAGCCAGGCAGAGAGGAGGAGGAGGAGGAGGAGGGAGGAGGGGTGGGAGAGGAGGGATAGGGCCAGGACGGAGGCGAGGAGGATGAGGTAGTTGGCGCGGAAGTAGGAAGCGTTCTTGCGGATGCGGGCGGCGGCGTCGGAGAGGGAGTCAGGGCGGGAGAGGGAGGAGCAGTCGAGGAGCTCGAGCCAGGGGCGGCGGAGGGAGAGGGAGTGGCGGACGGAGTCAGAAAGGCAGGAGATGAAGGTTCGGAAGGCGGGGGTGGTGGTGATGGTGGCCTGAGAAGGGGCTGATTGGGAGGTTTGAGAGGTGGAGATTGGGAGAGGAGGGGCCGCCGAGGGAGCAGATGCCATTATTTTTCGAGAATCTAAGACCAAGGAGAGCAGATCAAGGGTTTTAACTTTTACAATGGAAGAGGGACAACCGGGAGTTTCACTTTCACCTTGTAGAGCGCTGGAACAGGGGAAAAAAATGGGGAAGGGAAAACTGGAAGAAAAAATGGGTTTCGGCGGGGTTGAAGAAAAAAAGGCCGTGAACTTAATTTGAATGGCTTGGCCTTTTACAGCGTGCAATATGTGGGCTGTAATATCCTAATATTTTTACGGCTTGCGAATGTGGGCCGCAAATGCTCAATAATTTACGGCGTCCTAAATGCACGCCGTAATTGATAAGATCTCACGGCGCACAAAATGCATGCCTTAATAAAGAGAAGAAAAAGCCCTTTTGCGGCTCGCATTCCATGCGCGCCGTACTATTATATCATTTACGGCTTGCATTCAATGCACGCCATAAATAAGAAGCTGTAAAAGCCCTGAAATGGTGTAGTGATGTCTCATGAAATTGGAAAGAAAAAAAAAACCCTAGAACTTCCTTTTTTCGCCCAAAAAGGGAGTAAGACGAAATGAAATCCATTCAATTCTTGCATATTAACTCTGAAATTTTACAACAAAATAGTGAGAGGAAAGGGAAGGAACAGTAAAAAAAAATTATTCCTTATTCTCCTCTTCTAAGGCAAGGTCGATCAATCTTAAACCTTAATTAGAGAAACTCCTCACGTTCAAGAAATCTTTTCAAGAAAACCTTCGGCTAGGTTTAGGAAAATGCCCCAACGAGCATCAGAGAAGGAATACGTGCAAACACAAAACAGACAAAGATCCCAAAAAAGAAATAGAAAGAAGATACACAGGTTTGCAATTTATTCAAAGATCCCAAAAAAGACTTACGAACCATTGTTCCGGAGAAAAGAGGAGACGGAGTCACAAAAGGATTCCCGGGAATTGGGAAGAAGACTCTTGGGCGTGAAAGCTTTGAGAAATCTTGGAGGCTCTGGAAGTCGAAATGTCAAAGTGAGAAAGAAGAAAGAAAAAATCGCGCCATTTATAAAGCATCTGACGCTTTGATTTGCGCAACAGGCGCCAGCTGCATAATTAATTACTCGCCAGCCACTCCGAAGTTGAAACAACGCCTAGTGGCCATTCCAAGAATAGCTCAGTGGTCAGTGGCCAGTGCAGAAAAAGACCAAAACTAGCCGGTTAGCGCACGGCTCGATGAGGCGCTGTTTGGAGTTCCAACTTCTTTTTGAAATCCATGGAGCTGCCAAGATTAAAAAATGGCATCATCATATTGGTCTATTTGAAAATATTTTCGAATAGACTAGTCATATACCCAATTTGGAGTCAATTTGCCTAAATCGAGTTTTCCACGCCTTTTCACCAGAAATCCGGATTTATGGAATTCTGGAGGCACAACGATTACCACAACATATTCTAATCATTGTATATCGAGGGGCGCATTTGGTGGCATTAAAAAAACTTTTATTCATCAACGTATCACACTTCCCAAGGCAAAATACCCAGTTTCATAGAAAGATGACATTTTCTGACCACTGGATCAGGCCGGCCATAGTGACAGCATTCCAGCGGCCATTATTTACAAGGGCTCACCTGCCGCTCAGCACAACAAGGCAGCCGCTAATCTTCGTCTGGATGATGACCGCTGGTAACTACTTGATTTCAAACATTGGCTGCCGAGCTTCTTCTCTCCCAGTTGTCAAGCAGCTATCGCCCACGATCTCCAGCCGATTACTTTTACTGGTGGCCACTCGATCTGTAAGAGAGGAACAGTTACAACTCTCATTAATTGCCTTCTTCAAAACCGCCTCCACTCCTCCATGATTTCTGACAGTTATGGCTTCTCAAAGGCTATAAAATGAAGATTTGGAAAAACAACAAATCATCTTTGATCTAGTGCAAAAAGGCCCATAAACTCTGCCATTCTTAAGACTTTTTTTCTTCCATTCTTACGGTGAGAGTCAGGCGGTGACAAACATACCCGGGATCCGAGCAGAAGTTTCTGAAAATCGAGCTTTGTTCTTATCACCATGGAAGAAGGACAAAGATTGTCTCTGCTGTTTTGAAGCATGCTTCTTTGCTAATTCTTCTTTCTAAAAAAAGGTGATGAGTTATAAAGATTGGCGGAGGGAACCATGTTGCAGACTTCTTCAACTTCGTCTCTGGCAGACCTCTAAAGATAGTGTTAGAATATTTTATTGGCAAGAGCCAATTCTGCCCAAATGGCAGAATGGTGTCTCGCTATAGCGAGACACAAGCTCGCTATAACGAGCTTGGACGGGAATGCCCAATCCGAAACAAACTCTTTTAAAGAGTTTGATGCTAAGTGCTATTCTGATTAGAGTCTAAGTAGAATACTTATGCACGAATTTGGGCCTATTTATTGGGTGATTCTCTCAACCCAAGGAAGATACACAAGAAGTTAATTATCTCTTGATATGAGATTAGAGATATCCTAAGAGAGATTTTCTTGTTTCTCTAGAGCTATTGAGAGATTGTTCTGAAGGACTGCTCTAGAAGGTTTTGTTGCTTCTACTCTCTTGTAGAAGATTGATCATCTTGGTGGATAAGGTGCAAGGAGATTAAGTAAGGAGAACGGTGCACGGTGGAAGTCGTGTTAGTGGATTCTGTGCAAGAAAAACTACAATCCTGAGGTCGAGGTACAGACCGAGGACAGGAGCTTGTGAGTATATCTTGTGAACTGTTTGTGAACTCTTGATTTCTGGTTTGTGGTTTTTCTCCCGGAAAGGGTTTCCACGGTAAAATTTATGTCTGCCTTCTTGTGGTGATTGCTTGGTAGATTTATTTGCTAGTTCTGTCTGATTGGTTTATTTTCGCTGCATCGATTGATTAAATTAGATCTAGTAATTCATTCTAGTGGGTCCTAAAAAACCTTCAATTGGTATCAGAGCGGGTCACACTATTTTATTGTGTTGATCAATAATTGCTAGAATGGATATCTACCGCGAAGGCACTTCAACCAATAAGCATTCTCTGTTGGATGGTAGCAATTATGCTTATTGGAAAGCCAGGATGATTGCCTTCTTGAGAGCCATAGATCTGAAAGTTTGGAAATCTGTTGAGAATGGCTATTCCTTGCCCACTATTGCTGCTGATGGGGTAACTGGTCCCAAGCCTGAAGATAAGTGGACTAAGGAAGAAGAGTTGGCTGCCACTTATAACTCTAGGGCTTTGAATTGTATTTATAATGGAGTTAATATGTCTGAGTTTCGTAGAATTTCTACATGCACTACTGCGAAAGAAGCTTGGGATATTCTACAGACTGTGCATGAAGGGACTGACACTGTCAAATAGTCAAAACTTCAGAAATTGTATACAGCCTTCGAAACCATAAAGATGGAAGATGATGAAACTTTTGATGATTTCAATTCAAAGCTGAATGCAATTGTGAATGATACCTTTACTTTGGGAGAACCAATTCCTGAAAGCAGAATTGTTAAAAAGATTTTGAGGTCTCTTCCAGAAAGGTTTGATGGAAAGGTTGTGGCCATAGAGGAAAATAAGAATTTGAATACGCTCAACGTTGATGAGTTGGTTGGCAACCTATAAACTTTTGAAGCAAACCTTAGGTCTAATGGGAAGACAAAACCTCAAGGTATTGCTTTGAAAGCGTTCAAGGAATCATTCAAGAAAGCGTCCAATGAATCATATAAGAAAGCTGCAAGTGATTCAGATTCCGATTCAGAGGAAATTGATCCCCAAGTTGCTGTACAATTTATGAAGCAATTTAAGCTTTTTATGAAGGGGCAGAAAACCAATGTGAAGATCCCTAGAAATTTTGGAAAGAAGAAATCTTTTAAAGGGATTCAATGTTATGAGTGTCAAGGCTATGGACACATTGCTAATGATTGCGGAAACAAAAAATCTCAAAAGAAGGCCTTGAATACTACTTGGGAAGATGACACTTCTGATGAGAATGATAAAAATCCTGAGTCTGACAAGTCTGACACTGGCAAGGGGAAGTTTATTGCTTTTATGACAACTTCTAGTTCTGTTGCTTCCCATGTTTCTTCTGAAGCTGAGACTGATCGAGATACTGAGTTAGAGGAAGGATCAGATTGGAAAGCTGAATATGAAACACTTTTCAAGAAAACCATGAAGATGGTTAAAGTGAATGAAAAAGTTGCTATTAATTGGCAAATGTCTGAAGAACAGAATACCTCCTTGAAAGCTGAACTTGTAGATTCACTTGCAAAAGTACAAAATTGGAGGATGAAAATAACAAGTTGGCTGACAAACTGACTGCAGAATCACAAAAGTGTGACTTACTTGATTCTGATATGAAGACTTTGAAAGAAGAAAATTTTTATCTGAATGGAAAACTCAAGATGGTTCTATCTGAGTTAGACACTGCTAAAGCTTCATTGAACAGGATGAATACCGGGTCTAAAAAATTAGATGACATCTTGTGCAGTCAAAAGGCAAGCACTGACAAGCATGGCATTGGCTACGATAATGGAGCATCCACTTCAAATGTCAAAGGTAACAATTGTTTTGTTCAAAAATCATTTATTACTAATCATGTTGTTAGTGTTGCAAAGAAAGCTCCAAAGAAGCAGAATGTGTTACGTCCTGAACGAATCCCCACTTGTCATCATTGTGGAATTAAAGGACACATTCGACCCCATTGCAACAAGCTGTGAAGTTTACCGAATCAGAAGCAATGGAAAACGCAGAAGGCTGAGCTGAAAAAGAAGAATACCAAAGCTGTCTGGGTCAAGAAAGAAGACCTCTCTTCTGTATTGGTACACACTTTGCTGAAATATTTAAATTTACAAGTGTGTGTGCCTAAGCTTCATTACCCCTGATCTACATAATCAAGTCCCCACCCTAGTGCTGATACGAAGATCATATTGAGGGGGAGCTACTGCATCCAGGTTGACAGAAGCTGCATGATAATATTTGTTTGTCAATTATGGACAAAAATAGGGGGAGAAGAATGGAACTCGGGGGAGCTTTACAAGCCAAGGCAATTCAAGATCTGAACGTTCAAGCAAGCAAAGGCAATACAAGATCTATAGTGCTGAATTTTTTTGTTTTAAAATTCAATATATTTTGGGTTTTACTTTTGGGTAGATCGAATTGTATTTTTTCTAGGAATTTTGTCCAAGAATTGCCAAAAGGGGGAGATTGTTAGAATATTATATTGGCAAGAGCCAATTCTGCCCAAATGGCAGAATGGTGTCTCGCTATAGCGAGCTTGGACGGGAATGCCCAGTCCGAACCAAACTCTTTTAAACAGTTTGATGCTAAGTGCTATTCTGATTGGAGTCTAAGTAGAATACTTATGCACGAATTTGGGCCTATTTATTGGGTGATTCTCTCAACCCAAGGAAGATACACAAGAAGTTAATTCTCTCTTGATCTGAGATTAGAGATATCCTAAGAGAGATTTTCTTATTTCTCTAGAGCGATTGAGAGATTGTTCTGAAGGACTGCTCTAGAAGGTTTTGTTGCTTCTACTCTCTTGTAGAAGATTGATCATCTTGGTGGATAAGGTGCGAGGAGATCAAGTAAGGAGAACGGTGCACGGTGGATGTCGTGTTAGTGGATTCTGTGCAAGAACAACTATAGTCCTAAGGTCGAGGTACAGACTGAGGTACAAGAGCTTGTGAGTATATCTTGTAAACTGTTCGTGAACTCTTGATTTCAGGTTCGTGGTTTTTCTCCCGGAAAGGGTTTCCACGGTAAAATTTGTGTCTGCCTTCTTGTGGTGATTGCTTGGTAGATTTATTTGCTAATTCTGTCTGATTGGTTTATTTTCACTGCATTGATTGATTAAATTAGAACTAGTAATTCATTCTA
The DNA here is from genome assembly GCA_012931725.1 of Litsea cubeba. NCBI lineage: Eukaryota > Viridiplantae > Streptophyta > Magnoliopsida > Laurales > Lauraceae > Litsea > Litsea cubeba. Next base: position 40,687,382 of record CM022953.1, on the reverse strand, counting down.
GTGGGTCCTAAAAAAACTTCAGATAGCAGTTACTTCTTTCTTTCTTTCAACTCTGTAATTTCTCTGTGTTTGATCTCTTAGGCCTGATGAGGGGGTTGCATAAAAACTTGTAAGCAACCTACACTCTGAAGGTGAGGCAAAGAGAACCTATGTAAACAAAAGTGGAGATGACTCCTCAAAGAACAATCATATACGTGTGCAAGTCATCTTCACATATTTCTTTAATATTCAAGAATGAATAAAAAGTCCTTTCTCTCTTTTCATTTTTGAGCGAAACAGGTCCTTTGTACGAACTGGTTTTCCTCAGCGTGGCACCTTCTTGTTTTATCTCTCGTGGACATTCTTCCAGGGCTCCTTGTTGCGAAAGGTTTTCTTGAGTCATATGAACCATGTTGGCTCAGGTTGGGCCATTCGGAGACAGGTCGGGCGGGATTCCTTCTAGGACTGTGCATACGAACCCTCTTCCAGTCTCGGCCGGGGCTATTATTTCCTTCCTCCGCATCTGCTCTGAATGTTGCCATTGTTCTTTGTGATGGGCGATTCCCCTTTTTATTTTTTTCAGAGCTGAGATGCTCTCAGCCACGGGGTCATCATATTCATTTCTTCTAGTGCTTTCAATCATAGTGCTTCGCCTTTTTTTGATGTTTGACGAGTTTACGACCATCAGCATGGCCGCATGCATGGTGGTAACCTCTTTTGTGCCTGGGCCATAGCCTTCCTAGACACTGCTAGCGGGCATTCCACCGTCTTGATGTGACCTAGGCATGATGTTCCCTTCTCGCATGAGACTTCGGCCAAGGTCTCCTTGACGACATGCGTTTATGTCGTGATGTAGTCTTCTGAACGAAGTGTCCTTTGATAGTGGGAATCACTAGTACCGCACTTTTGGTGGTGGACGAGTGATCCCTTCCCGCATGGTATCTCGACTGATGTCCTCTTAGCGACCGGCATTTCTCCCTGGATGCCAGGGGTCATCGAGCGATGTGCCATTTGGTAGCGGTCCTTGTTAAGAGGGGAAGTCATTTCTCTTAGGGGAGACAAGGAAGCATCCGTTATCGGTATCGCCTATAATTTCTCTGTTGTGTTAAAACTAGTTAACAATTGCAGCCTTGGGTCCCCAGTGGAGTCGCCAAGAATATGTGAACAAATAAAAGCGTAAAGTAAAAGAGAAATGTGTGCGCGCATGGAAACTCTATTTCAACAACCAGAGACCCCGGGCTTTACACTAGGCATTTGGTCTGTCCATCATAGTGACTGCTAGTACCCCTTGTACATAGATATTACAAACGACGATCGGTTTTCCCTATGTCAAGAGGAGGAGTACGAGGTGTTCCTTGTTCCTTAGGGTATTCTTTCCTTTATCCCTTTATCAATGCTTCCTTTTTATAGAGTCTCTTACACGTGCCAGCCCAGGCTTCCCTATTGCCTCCGCGTCCTTGCCTTCGTCATCCTCTCACAGAGACAAGTAACCTTTTGGGGCTGTGTTTGTAGAGACTGGAGACTTACGAAACCCTGGACGTTTGTCCATCTTCATTCTGCTTTTGGGCTTTATAAAGGTTCCCCGCGATTTGGGTCTAGTGATAGGTCTTTGCTTATCTGATGTGTCTACAGTGACAGTCTTAAAACTCTTTCTTAGTTCCAGCTGTTAGTCTACTTTGGGAATCTTTTGTTGTTTTCTTATTATGCATATTCTTAGTATCACATCTGGCGATTGTTTCATGTTATTCATTATTCAAACTAAATGATCAATATAGTTGTATCAACCAAATTGAGTCAAGGTTTCAGCTATGGCTGTGAAGTACATTGGGTTGCTTGTGCTCTAGAATCCTGCAGTTTTTAGGTCTCTACAAATCTCAAAATCCTAGATGCTCTGCTTCATACTTTTGAGCCATGAAAAAGGCATGAATCTCTTTTCAAGACTTTTCAAAAAAAAGAAGGCATGAATCTACCCCACGCCCACTTCCGGCCAAAATCTTGCAACTAGGAATGCATATCAACAACACAGGCAAAGCCTGGACTAGTTCAACATAATTAGCACAAAGCATTATGTATTCTTGCAAATGATGGACCCAGACAGACTCTCAGGCCTTTCGGTAACATAGCATCCAGTTGAATATTAGGACTGTCAGTTTCAAATTATTTGATTTGATTGGAAGGCATTGCTTTGAAGTCCTTAAATTCAATGCATATCTTCAAGAAATGGGCCCTAAGAGCATCTCCGACAGATATATTATTTTGGAGACGTCAAATTTCATTTGAAGGTTTAGGTGACAATTTGAAGGTCTGAAATTTGACATTTTATAAAATAGGAACTCCATCCGATATGCTAAATTTATTATCTTATTATATTTTTGTTTAGAATTTGAAGATTTTGTAACTCTTTGTTTTCAGTCTTCTCTTAGCAATATATATATAGGGAGATGCTCCTATGAGAGACAACTCTCACCTATATGAGAGATAGGGGTGCGGGCCCTCGCATTTAAGTTGTTGGTATTGGATATGGATGTGAGAGCCCCCCCCCCGATGCTCCTATGAGAGAAAACTCTCACCTATATGAGAGATAGGGGTGCGGGTCCTCGCATTTAAGTTGTTGGTATTGGATATGGATGTGAGCCCCCCCCCCCCCCCCCCCCAACCAATCTCTCATATAAGGTGAGAGATATCTCTCATAGGAGCATCTCCCATATATATATGGATATATATATGGGAGATGCTCCTATGAGAGATATCTCTCACCTTATATGAGAGATAAGAGTGGGGCCCTCATATTCAAGTTATTGGCATTGGATATGAATATGAGGGCCCCCACCTAATCTCTCATTTAAGGTGAGAGATATCTCTCATAGGAGCATCTCCCATATATATATAAACCTTTATCTGACAATACAACTCAGTTTGGGCCTTCTGCTTAGTATTAAGACCATGTCTGAAAGACTTAAACCTGTTGGAAGTGGGTGGGCCTTCTAGATGGGTTTTCAAAACTTTTGACCCTCTTAACGCAAGGATCTAACACCCGAAAGGCCAAGAACCCAATCCTAAGATCCATAACCCTAATCTCATGCATTTAGATCAAAGATATATCCAAAGAAGACAGATCAAGAACAAACAAGCATAAACAAAATCTACTAAATAAATATATTGTAGATTTATACCTTTGGAGCTTGGTTGCACTTAAATTAAGAACTTGAAAAGTTGATTATGCGAAACCCTTTCGCAGATTTGATCTCGTTAGCCTTTATATTCTTCCACGCTATTACCCACTTGTAGAAAACTTCCCAAAGACAATGATGGGATCTCTAAGGAGAAGAAACCAGAGGAGAAAGAGAAGGAAGGAGAGAAGGGGGCTTGGGCGTCCTTCCCTGGGCATGTGAGAGTATGGGATAAGCCCTTCTCCTCATATATATAGTTTTAAGAGCACCTACTCTTAGTCCATAATTAGAAATCTTACTTCTATTTCTATTATGTGTTCTACTCCTCCTTTCCTTAAGAGTTCCAACTGGAACAGTAACAGTTTCTTCCTAGTGCTAGCATGGGGATAGGCATGTCAAATGGGCCGGGCTGGGCCGGCCCGCCAGTCAACGGACCGTGGCCCTGCACGACACGGCCCGTGACGTGGGCCGTGTTGGGCCGAGGCTCCTGGGCCTGTTGACCTGTTTGGCCCGGCCCGCCAGGCACGTGGGCTGGCCCCTGAGGCCCGCCAGCCCGCCCCAACAGCAAAAAATGGTTATATTTTTTAAAAAAGTTCATTTTACCACCCCCCCCAACAGCTATAAAATGGTCATATAAGGGGTATTTTGTGTCATTTTCCATTTTACTAAGTCTAAAAATGCCCTAACCCTCCCATTCTCATTCCTCACCAATTGACACACTCATTGCTCACCAATTTACACAATTCTCTCATTCTCTAGCTCTCTCTCAAGCATTCAAAAGTTCAACTCTTTCACTCTATCAAAGAAGTTTTTGGAGGGCCAAAGATCAAGTCATCAAGAGACAAGATTAAATGGGCCTTCAAAGATTTAGAGGTATTCATATTATTTAAATTTGAGATTCCATATATATAAGTTTATATTATATTATAGATATTCATATTATTTAAATTTAAGATTCCATATATATAAGTTTATATTATATTATATTAACTCTCATTTTCTCCTCTTTCTTATATTAATTATAACAAAAGAAGGCTATTAGCCTATTACTGTTATTATTTATAAATTTCATTTATGGCTTGAAGATTTCCCACAGAATCTTCTTCTGTTAATTAAGGGGAGAAGAAGATTTTATTGAATTACAAGATGAAGTAAGTGATTTACCACCCCCCTTTCCTTAGAGTTCCCGTAAACCAACCAAGAGGAATAGAACTTCAGTAGTTTGGGATGTATTTACAAGGTTTGATGTTATTAAAAATTGAAAGAAAGTTGAAAAAGTAAAATGCGAATTTTGTAATAAGATTTATGGTGCCGATTCAAAAGGGGGTACCAGCCATTTGACAAGGCATAAGAACAAATGTTTAGCCTTATAACATAAGCCGGAAGATGCAGGGACAGGGAGGCCTGATTCATAGACCCAAATTTCTACTACTGGTGGTGGTAGTAGTAGTAGCATTTTGGGTCTTTTTTCTTTTAATGCACAAAGTGCCAGACAAAATCTTGTTAAAATGATTGTGTTATCCGAATTACCATTTTCTTTTGTTGAAAATGAGTTTTTTGAAGAATGGGTCCAGCAATATTGTCAATCACAATTTCACAGTATTTCAAGAAATACAGCCATAAATGATGCTGTTAGACTCTGGCAAGAAGAAAAAACAAACATAAAAAATTAGTTTGCAGAAATTCCTGGTAGAATAGTCATAACCACAGATATGTGGACTTCTAAAGGGGGTGATAGTTTTCTTTATTTTACTACACATAACATAGATGCAAAATGGATTATTAATAAACGTATGATTAGTTTTAGCTGTCTTGAATGGCCACACAATGGCACTAGAATAAGTACATTTATTTTGGAAAAACTAGATGAATATAATATTAAGGAAAAAGTTTTATCTGTAACTTTAGATATTGCCAATAATAATACTGTGTCTATTGAATTAATGAGAATGCAGATGCCACATGCAACTTGATGGACCGCGCCTTTTGCTCGGTGCTACCGAGGTCGGCGGACGTGGGAGTTCGTTTGTTCCAACCCTTTCGCGCCCGGAGGGTAAAAGCGTGCATCAACGTTTTTTTTTTTGTGTGGGTGTGCCAGATTATTTATTTTTTACTTAGAATTGCAAGTGGTAATTCGGAGATCGACCTTCGCAAGTAAAAAGAAAATCAACTTCTTTCAAGTTTTCCATTGCACATATATTTAAGAAAGAGACATTTTCTTGATTTGCCGTGAAAGATGATTTTTTGGCATTTATAGCCGATTTTTGGCGTTTATAGCCGATTTTGGCATTTATAGCCGATTTTGGCATTTATAGCCGATTTTTGGCGTTTATAGCCGATTTATAATTCTTATCAATAATGAAAGACAAGAGTTGTAAATTTTGCCTCTTTTAGAAAAATACAAACTACAATGAAAAGCAAGAAAAGGAGGATCTAACTTCTCAGGAGATTGTGGGGGATTCGTTCAGATTGACGGTCGCAAGCCATGTGTGGACTTCACCATCATCCATACAGATGAGAACAGAGGATGCTCTTGATTCGCTTGGCTTGGCTATAACCTCAGATTTTTAGATGACAAAGACCAAGGGGAGGTCCTATGTCCAATAAAAAGCTAAGTAGACGGGTTGAAAAACCACATCTAAGCCATTGGAGGCAGAAGGAGAAGGCAAGGACCTAGGGGGGGGTACCTCCCAAGGGACTTTTGTCACCTTGTAGTGGTGGTCGGTGCAAAACTTTCGCAGAGTTTTCTCTCTTTTTCTCTTTCTCAGATTTTCTTTATGTATTCTTCTGGATTTCCAATTTTTTTCCTTCTTGGAAAGCTCTCCTATTTATAGGCTCTTGGTAGCCATTTAGGCGGGTTTATGGGCTTTAATCACATTTAAGCCACATTAAGGGTGGAGTTCAAGGTTTAATTCTTTTATTTCGTAACTCCTGGACCTTGGCTTCTGATTGGCTGATGGAGGTTAAGGGCATTTAATCATCTTTATTCACCATGATGGGAGGAGTCTCATGGGTTAAATGCCACGAATCAATTGACTTGTAACTCCTGGATGCTTGCTTCTTATTGGGCCGTCCAAAGAAATGAATTAATGACTGCAAAAAAGCTAGCCAATTAATTGCATTAAGTGGTCGCCGAGCAGTTGAAGAGTTGCGGGCCGTGCCGCGTCTTTTGGAATTCTTCTGGCGATGATCATCGATGGATCTTCATGTAGACCGACATCGGATGACCATGTAACTTCAGGAATTGATTGCCAACAGCGGGTTGGAGCCATCTGTCATGTCGAATTCTCGATCGGTCGGGTAGAAGACACACTTTTTTGGTTGATCGGTTGGCGATCAATGTTGATTTTGATACTCTTGAAGACGGACCTGTGATTTTGACGGATGCTGAAGGATTAGGCGCCTCAAAAGTATGGATTTTAGAAAGCCACAGGAGTTGGACACTTTAAAACTCAAAAAAAAAGAAGACAGAAAACGGGCTTCTCCGGGGGAAATCCGGAGACCCGGAGCACCAGGATCGTCGGCTGCGACCCTGGGTGAAAATTTTCCCCTTTTGTCCCGTTTTGCGCTCGTTTTGATGATATTTCTGATTCTTTTTTCTCCTGTATTTTTCTTGACATTTTTGCACATTTATTGGCTTGATTTCCCTATAGAAAACTTGACGAGAATCCTTGCATTTTGGGGTGCAAAGTTTCCAATTTTCCGGGAAAGCCGTCGACTTTATAGCTCAGAGCTGCCGATTTTCCGTCACAAGCTGAAATTGGGTCAAATGATGTCGGGATGACCTGAAATTTGAGATGAAGTCTCCTGAGTAATAAATAAGACCAACCAAAGGCTTTTCTTTGAGTTTTTAAGCCATATGGGGTCCTGTCGCCAGTAGACTTAATTTTGTCGCGAGGAAGATGTCGTGCCTTGATGTCCGGTCAAGCGATGTCCGATTGACTTGAAATTTGACAGGGAACCTATTGGAGTCATTTTGAGATGATCCATAGGCTCTGTCTTGGAAACCATGGTCCCGGGGAGTTTCACTGCCGAGAGGCCTGATTTGGTTCCGAGAGTCGAAGTATGGTCAAATGTTGTCGAAATGACCTGAAACTTGACATGTATCCCTTTGTAAACATCTTGAAGCCAGCCATGTGCTCTGTCTGATGAGCGATGGCCTCGGTGGTTCTCATCGCCGAGAGGCTTGATTTAGCTGTTCGAGGGTTGATGAGGGTCAAACATTGTCGGTTTGACTCGGAACTTGACGTTGAGCCTTTTGGATGTATTTTGAGACTATCCATAGGCTCTGATCAAAGATTTTGTATCTCCGATGCTGTCGCCGTCGGGAGCTCCTGTTCAGCTATCGAAGAAGCGAAGAAGTTAGGCCAAATGATTTTGAAATGACTCGAAACTTCTTATGTACTCCTCTTTTGGCTGTCATGAAGGATCTTGCTGTTTTTTGTTTGATTCTGATAAGATTTAATTTTTGAGAAGTAACATCGTCCATTTGTGGTAGGCCACGACTTCATGTAGCTTTTTTGATGTTGAAGAGACAAAGTAACATTTTTGGTGTTAACAAATGCCCCCTCGAAGAACAGCGACGAGTTGCTTCACTTTTGTAGTCGATGTGCCTCGAAGAAATTTCCGAAGGAGAGCTTGTGACTTGACCAAGAGTCTTTGAGCAGTCTTTCTTTTGGTAGAGTGGCCTTTTGAGCTTCCAGGGGAATTTTATGGTAGTGAAAGGGATCACATACCATCTCGAGGCAAAGTTTTGAAGATGACATCAGGGATGTGGATTTGGATTTTTATTTTTGACCTTGTGACCTAATAAGCTGTATGTGGCAGGTTAGGGGGTCGGGTTTGATTTTGACCGTGTGACCCAACAAGCTGTACGTAGAATGTTGGGGGATCGATTTTGGTTTTGATCTTGTGACCTAACAGGCTGTATGTGGCAAGTTAGGAGATCAAGATTTGGTTTTTGGTTTTGGTCTTGTGACATAACAAGTTGTATGTGGCGAGTTTGGGGACCAAGATGTGGTTTTTGGTCACTCTTTGGGACTGTGTGTGCCCATTAGAGTGGCTTGGGTTTCTGTGAATTGTCAATTTCAAGATTTTGGCTCAATTTGGTATATGAGGCTGGATGGTTTGATTTTTTGGAAGCTCATGGGGCTTGGAATTCTTTTTTTTTTGTATGGTCCAATCAACTCAAAAGAGGCATGGAACCATTTTTGTATGCTCTTGGTAAGAGGGATTTCTCTTCGACTAAAAGCCCTTTTTTTCTTTTAGATGGTATCCCTATTGAGGTCTGGAGGTGCTTGGGGGAGGATAGTATTAGTTGGTTGACAAAGTTTTTTAATGTAGTGCTAAAGAGCAAGAATATGCCTAATGCATGGAGGAAAAGTATTCTTATACCCATATACAAGAACAAAGGAGATACTCAGAACTGGGAGAACTACCGCGAGATTAAATTGATGAGCCATACGATGAAATCATGGGAGAGAGTTAATGAGAGAAGACTAAGAAGAATAACAAATGTTTCAGAGAATCAATTTGGTTTCATGCCTGGGAGATCAACCATGGAGGCTATCTTTCTCCTGAGGAGGTTAATGGAACAGTATAGAGAAGGTCAGAGAGATTTACATATGGTGTTCATTGACTTAGAGAAGGCCTATGACCTGGTTCCTAGGGAGATTCTTTGGAGAGTTCTGGAAAAGAAAAGAGTGTGTGTCGCTTATATTGAGGCGATAAAGGAAATGTATGATAGAGTCGTGACATCTATAAGGACGACTGGCGGCGAAATTAAGGAGTTTCCTATCACGATTGGTCTACACCAAGGCTCAGCATTAAGCCTGTACTTGTTTGCCCTAGTTATGGATGAGATTACAAGACATATCCAGGATAAGGTGCCGTGGTGTATGATATTTGCAGATGAGATTGTTTTAGTGGATGAGACGAGAAAAGGAGTGAATGCTAAACTAGAATTGTGGCGGAAAACATTAGTGAAAGTGCAACTAGGTTCAATGAATAAGTCCTAGAGGGGGGTGAATAGGACAAAAGGAATTCTAATGCCAATTTTAAACTTATTAGCCTAATTTTAATCTCAACTTGGAATAATAATCACACATAACAAAATAACTTGTTTGAATTATAAGTTCAATGTGTGTGTGCTTAAATAATCAGAGACACTTTAGGGGGTGTTTGGAAAGCAAATATTTCTAAAGATTTTGCTATATTATCTCATACTTTAGAATGTAATCTACACACCTAAAAATTAGGTGTTTGGATAACTTAGAAAGTATCCTACAATATCTCACTTTCTTATAAAACCTTCATATTCTAATATTCAAGTATATGTTGTATAAAATAATCTTTCGTTATGAAAACTAACCAAAACATGGGTCAAGAGTGGAAATTTATGAGAAACTCCTACCATGGTGGCCAACTATATTTTTTTTAATATTGATGGTTTCTATAGGAATTCTACTATGACTCTCAATCTTAGATGGGCCCGCTATTATTTATAAATTTTATGTGGGTCCCATAGTCCTATCATAATTACATAGTTTCTTTATTGATTACTAACATTAGGTGGGTCCTACAAATATCACATTAGGCAATTTCTACCATGATTGCCAATATTAATGGCCCCCTAGTGATTACTATAATTAACTTGGTTAATATGATTGTTAACATCAAATGGGTCCCACGTTGATTTTTCATAAATGGATTCTTCAATGATGTTTAACACTCGTCAGGGTCTCTGCTATAATCACCATTGGATGTATTACATTATAATTATTAACATTTGGTGGACCCACATTGATTAAAATACATTACTTGTGGGTTTTTACATTCCGTTGAATGATTTTCTAATTAGATGGGCCCTTCCATGGTTACCAATATTAAATCAATCTAGTATGACTACTAGTTGGTGGGTTCCCATTTGGTCAATCATCCCAGTTTCTCTATTCATTTCTTATTTCGGTGCATCATTTAGTGAAAATTTTATAAATTGCCAAACACTTCAACGTATATTGAAATTTGTAGTAATTGCCAAACACCATAAGTGACACAATATTATAATATGACACTATTTTATTATGTGATAATGAAATCTTATAATATCTAAATTTGGTGATATTATGTTCTTCTTTTATCCAAACACCCCCTTAATTTGAAACAGGATAGTAACCACAAGAGATAAAATGGCATAAGAGACTTATAGTGGTTCAGTGACACAGACCTACATCCACGGGTCACACAGTCCCTTGGTTCCACTATAAAGAATCAAACTACACAAGTACTGATTCTAACTCAATTTTGTTACTGAGGTTCGATCACACAGATCTAATCCCCACACACAATTATTTTAGAGTGGTTGACAGTCTAGGGGTGTACAAAAAATCCGTCAATCCGTCAATCCGATCCGATCCGCGGATTTTAATCCGATCCGAAGGCCAACGGATTGATGACGGATTGGAAATTGTGTAATCCGTTAGCAACGGATCGGTGGCGGATTTCATCCTTAATCCCCGGATTCAATCCGATCCGATCCGTTGTCGTTAAATATAAATTAATATATATATATATAAAATAAGGAAAAAAATATAAGGAGTCACTAACGTTATGAATAGAATAGACATATAGTTCTCAACTCATGCCCCTTTAATTTAGTGGCTTCAAAATTTATGGGTTTTTTCTTCTTTCTTTTTCCATGTAATGTACGGTAACGGATTGAACGGATTAATCCGATCCGATCCGTTCCTCCACGGATCGGATCGGATCGGATTTCAACAGTAACGGATTGGTGACAGATTACAAATCCGTCAATCCGAAGGCAATGGATTGGTGACGGATTTGGCCCAATCCGTACCAATCCGATCCATGTACACCCCTAGTTGACACACACAGATTCAATCCACTGTCACAAAGATAAATCTGAATGGAGGGCAAACACTTGCCTTTGATGAAGATCGAAAGTGTTCGAGGAAGCTTTTGACCGTGATCGAAGCTTTTTACCTCTTGCAGCTAGCTTGGTGTTGATGATGAAACTCCATTGAGATGCACAACCAAGTTATAGAGGTTTGATTTCTAGGGCAGAAATGAGAGATAGCTTTAGGTATTAGGATGCCCTAGATTTGGCTTCTCAAAGTACACTCCTTAGAGCTAAGTAAGCCCTTGGATTTTTCAAGATAGAATCTAAGTGTGTTTGGAAGAAGCTTTGAGAGCTTGGGAAAGGTTTACAAGAATTTAGAACAAAGGCTCTTCAAAAATTGGACTCCTTGATGTTGAAAAATGAGCTTCAGGTATTTATAGAAAAAATCCAACAAATAGTTCCAATGGTCACTTAAGACATGGTAGGGTGTACCTGATAGGAACACTATTCCAACGTTTGAAATTTGATAAAAACCATGACTAAAGCAATGTTTTGGTGAGGCCTTACATGAGTATGAATAAGAGGGAACTTTTGTAGGAAAAAAGGATTAAAGAAATAAAAGCACACCGATTTTTGACAACTTCCTATTTTTTATTATTTATAAAACATTGTTTATTGTTAAGTTTCACATAAGCAATGTTTTTGGTGAGGCCTTATATGAAACATGAGTATGAATATGAGGAACTTTTGTAGGGGAAAAATTAAAGAAATCAAAAGCACACCGGTTTTGAAATCTTCACATTTCTTTATTAATTTATAAAATATGTTTATTGTTAAGTTTCTATATATACTCATGCTTACTAAGCCTCAATGTGACCTGTGTTATGATCATGTTGGATGCCTTAGGACAGGTAGACTTAGGGGTGAACTGCTAACCGCATGAGGTTAGCTGGCCGAAATCTGGAGTCATTTTTTAGTTTTAAACAAGCTCAAAAAAAATTCTAAAAACCTATCAAAATAACAATTTAGCCTAGGGTTTTTAGGGTCACTAAGGCGTATGGTTTCGGTCCCAATTACCTGATCTTGGTTGGCACATCTTGATGTTGATCTTTGACGAAACCTGGCCTTTCCAAAAAGCTTTGACAGACCTTTTGAATCGAATCTTCTTTGAAGTACTTAAGAGACAATGTCTTCAGAACTCTTTGGCACGGAATTGACAAAAAAAAAAAAAAAACAGTGCACATGAAAATGTGGCACTAACAATCTCCCCCTTTGTCAATTTCATGACGAAACCAATTAAACTTATACATCTTTAAAAGAGGAGACTTAAAAAAAATCATACATTATACAACAAAGATCATAAACTTTTACATATGATTTTCAATAATAAAAGGATAAGGAAGCAGAAAGAATGTGTATGATCTTCCTTCATTTTTGCTTGAGAAGAATTTCCCTGTTTTCTCCCCCTTTTGTACCTGCAACATATAAAACTGAGGAAATACTCTCTCCCTTTGTACCTATTTCTCCCCCTTTGTACATGCAACATATGAAACTGAGGAGATACTCTCCCCCTTTGTACTTGTTTTCTCCCTGTCAACGAAGATTTATTTCTCCCCTTTTTGTAGAAATTGACAAAGAGATGTATAAACTGAGAGAAACTTTGTGAAGCTAATCCAAAGATTAGAGAACCAAAGGTAAGATAATCCATGCAAGCATAGATAATAGATGGGCCTCGATTAGACAGGGCCGAGGGCATTCAAGTTCATCCCCCACAATTCTTACTGGTCCTAAGTGAGTGTAACCCAAATTCATGCACATCACGAAAGCCCCAGCCCACCCAAGCCAAGCCCGCAAAGAAATGTACTCTGGAACCACCCATGTCCGACAGAACCTGCAAAGGCTAAAGGCCTAGATTTATCAACTGGATGCTGAAGGAGATTCAAATTCAAATTCGCTGGATGTTGTTGACAAACGAGAAAAATAGGGACATCCCGTATTTAATTTCACTGGCTTAGCTAAGTAGCTTTTGAAAATATGCATCCAGCATATTTTCAATCTGGAAAAGTAAGATTTGAAGAGATGAGGGTTTGTCTTGTTCAAAATCTATCTCTATAAGAACAGTCTTAGCTCTATCTAATTTGTATCAAAACTTCTTCTTGTCATCTGCATTCTTATTCCACAAAGTTTCAATGGCTCAATAATTTCCATTTAGTACTTCTTGTGATCAGGAGATGAGGTATTCTTTACCTCAATCCCAAACTTTTTATGCATCTGTTTTAGGTTCCATGATACCAAGGCGACAAGAGAGAGAGTTTTGGCTAATAAATCAAATCAAGACGCCATTTATGAGCTTGTGAGTCTCGGAACTCAATACTCATCATCCATTGTCTCATTTTCCGATCGGTTGCAGTCCAAAACTCGCAAGGAAGAAAAGCTTATTGAGGAGATCAACGTACTGCAACGGCTTCTTCTCGAGTCTAATAGAAAAATAGTAGAGTTAAAGCAACAAAATAAGGATTTAAAATCCTTGCTTACCTCTTCAATTCCATTGCCTAATCCTTTATACAAGGATTGCATGATGATCTATGAAAAGCAAAAGCATTTGAATGATGAGGCTAGAAGTCTCAAGTTTTTGTAAGACATTGAGAAAATTTTACAATAAATATTCATGGCATGCATCATTTCGATTTATCTTCTAATCATGCATAGTCTATTTTCTGGCAGGGGTTTTGTAAAAAAAAGTCTGCCAACTGATCGTGTGTGCTTGTGAATTCTAGTACGATATTACCCTTCTGCACATGATCTCTAAGAAAATGATATCTAATTTCAATATGCTTAGTCCTAGAATGGTGTATTGGCTTGTAAGAAAGATTTATAGCACACAAGTTTAAAAACTTTAAGTTGTTGCTTCATGAAAAGAACTTGAGCACAATAACTACCTCCAACAACATACTCTGCCTCAGCAGTATATAGTGCAACATAATTTTGCTTTTTACGTAACTATGAAATAAGTTCATGACTTAAGAAATGATATGTTCCATTTTTTTTAAAATTAAACACAAAAAAAAAAAACAATTAAATGAAACTAACACATATAAAATAAATAAACAATAAGAAGTTATTTAACAACACAAATACCAAGGGATTTTCTCATGTTTTCAAATTTTGAAACATCCAATGGTTTTGTCAGAATATCTGCAAGTTGTTTCTCAGTAAAAATATGGTCCAAAACTATGACTCCCTCTTCAACCAATTCTCTAATGAAATGATGTCTAATATCAATATGCTTAGTTTCTAGAGTGTTGGACAGGATTTTTGGAAATATTGATAGTACTGTGTTGGATACCGCGATCACTGAGAGGGGGGGGGGTGTGAATCAGTGATTTCTAAAAACAGGTCCAATTCAACAACAAAACAAGTCAAACCACACAATGACACCAGATTTAACGTGGTTCACCGAAAGGCTACGTCCACGATTCAAAGACTGTCCGAACACCAATCCGGGACAGATCTGAATCTTATTTAGGTCGCACCAACGACAAAGAGCACCAACCCTTAGTTTCAGATAGCACCAACTATCTAGGAATCACCTACTCCCTTTAGTTTCAGATAGCACCAACTATCTAGGAAGCAACCGACTCCCTTTACAATTTATCTGCACCAACAGATAGGATCACCAAACCCCAAACACCAAGCACCAACTTGATGTTAAAAACAGAATGGAAGATAAACCTGTCTACAGCCCTTCCCCTCTACAATTCTCTCTCTCTCAATCCCTTACAAATTGAAATCTTAAAGCATAAAAGAGAGACACTATAACTCATGGAACGAAACACCATCTTCTAGAGCATAATCTCGTCCACAATTGCTGTAGAAAACGTCTGATAATGCAGCAACACAGCAACACCAGCACCAGCACTCTTCTTCTCTCCAAAACTCTCTTTATGAACTCTCTAAAACTCTTCTCTTCTGGTGTCTCTTTTAGAGAACGACCCTTACATGCCTTTTTATAGGTTTTTGATAACCCTTAATTGTATTTAAACGGGCTACAATTCGGTTAGAAAGAGTCCCAAACACATTAGATAAGAGTGCTGAATTTTTCGTGCAAAACTTCTAATTCTGCGTCAACTCTGGTTCCCGTGCTCGGTCGACATCCTGGCTTGCTCGGTCGACCGAAGACACTGACTGGAAAACAGACAATTTCGAGCCTCGGTCGACATCCTGGGGTCCCCGGTCGAGACCGAAGACACACTGTGTCACGAAAATAACTGAGAGGTGCCTGAAACTGTTTCTCTGCAGGTTTCTTCTCTCTCGGGTCGACCGCATGAAGAGGCCCCGGTCGACCGCCGTGCTCTGCTTCAGGAATTCTGAATTCCTGACTGTTTCAATTCTGATTCTTCTTTTCAGCTCTATCTACACCAGCCTACTATCATCATGCTTGTGACAATGTGTTGACAAGAATTCAACTCAAAACAATACTGAGATGCTAACTTCTTCAATTCATCAAAAGACTTCTCAAGTCATCTCAAATTCCAACAATCTCCCCCTTTGGAATTGTTGGCAACACTATTGGAACTTCAACACTCACTTGGAACCAATTCTGAGATTCTGAAATATCAACCATGCACTGTCAACAATCTCCCCCTAGTTTTAATAGCATAACATCTCTCCTTGCTATCATATCATAAGATCTCTCCCCCTTTGACAACAAGTCCAAAGGGACCAAACCGAGGAGCAAATAGGATATCAATGAATGCATTGCTCCCCCTTTCAAGCACAACTCCTACGGTTTAGGAGAGTGAGTAACTCCTAACTTTTTCCGGAGATACTCGAAGACTTCCTTTGGCAGAGGTTTCGTGAAAATATCAGCCACTTGCTCAGTTGTTGGAACATATTCCAACTTGACCTCTCCATCAGCAACTTTATCTTTAAGAAAATGATAACGAATTGCTACATGCTTTGTTCGAGAGTGCTGAACAGGATTCTTAGATATATGAATTGCACTCGTGTTGTCACATAGGATCGGCGTAGGATCCGTTGTAGGAACTCCTAGATCAGAGAGCATTTGCCGCATCCATAACACTTGCGTACAACAAGTTGCCGCTGCAATATATTCCGCTTCCGCTGTCGAAAGGGATACTGAGTCTTGCTTCTTACTATGCCAAGCAACTAATCTTTCTCCAAGATAAAATGCGCCGCCGCTAGTACTCTTGCGATCATCTACGCATCCAGCCCAATCGGCATCAGAATATGCAACTAGAGTGAAGGATTTGCCTTTGGGATACAAGATACCAAGCTCCATAGTACCTTTCAGATATCGAAAGATTCTTTTCACTGCTGTAAGGTGCGTTTCAGTTGGTGCTGCTTGAAAACGTGCAACCATACATACTGCTTGTAGAAGATCTGGTCTTGTAGCAGTCAAGTAGAGCAAGCTTCCTATCATAGAGCGATAGGTAGTATGATCAACGGACGAGGCCTTATCATCTTTGCTAAGCTTCGTGTTTGTTGACATTGGTGTGCTTACTGGCTTGCTGTCTTCCATATTAAATCGCTTCAGCATTTCCTTAATGTACTTCATCTGTGATATGAAGATACCATGTTTCAGCTGCTGAACTTGTAAACCAAGAAAGAACTTTAGTTCTCCAAGCATTGACATCTCAAATTCTTTCTTCATCTCTTCAGCGAAATTCCTGCACATCTCCTCATCATTGCCCACCAAAGATTATGTCATCAACATAAACAATGACAACCAGCTGTTTGCTTAACTCAGTTTTGACATATAGATTGCTATCAACAAGTCCTTTTCCAAAACCGATCTTGCGGAGATAGAGATCCAGCCTTGCATACCATGCCCTTGGCGCTTGTTTCAGTCCATAAAGAGCCTTTTTCAATTTGCACACTAGATCTGAATTTTTGCTGATGAGAAAACCATCAGGTTGCTCAATGTAGACTTCTTCTTCAAGTAAACCATTCAAGAAAGCTGACTTTACGTCCATCTGAAATACCTTGAAGGTTTTGTATGCTGCCAATGCAAGAAACATTCGAATAGCTTCCAGACGAGCCACCGGTGCAAAGGTCTCTTCAAAATCTATGCCTTCAACTTGAGCATAGCCTTTACAAACCAACCTTGCTTTGTTTCTTATGACTTGACCATCTTCATTCAGCTTATTCCGAAAGACCCATTTAGTACCAATAACATTCTTATCAGTAGGTCTAGGAACAAGTTTCCCATGTGGAGTTCTTCTCAATTTGCTCCAACTCCTCATGCATAGCTTTCAACCAACTATCATCGAGACTGGCTTCAGCCACAGTCTTGGGTTCAATGGTGGACACAAGTGAGTAATTGCTAACTACACTTTGTCTAGTTTGAACGCCTGCCTTAGGATCTCCAATGATTTGATCCTTAGGGTGTTGCTCTACCCAAGTGCTGTGCTTCTTAGGTGAAGTATCTCTGAGTCATCCTTTGATTTCTCAGAATCATTAGATTCAGCCATCTCATCATCAATCTCACTCGAGTCCTCATAAACTGGACTGTCATTATGAGTTGCATTCTTTGGTTCAATATTCTCATCTATTCTCACATCAGCACTTTCTATGATTTTTCTGGTTCTTTTGTTAAGACACCTATATGCCTTGCTAGTAGAGGAGTAACCCAGAAATATACCTTCGTCAGCTCTTTCTTCAAATTTGCCCGGATTTTGTTCGAGTCGCTTGATGTAACACTTGCTGCCGAAGACTTTGAAGTGCTTGACTGTTGCTTTTCTTCCAAACCATAGCTCATAGGGAGTTTTGACTTCATGTGGCCTGATCAAGCATCGGTTTTGAATATATACAGCCGTATGAATTGCCTCTTTCCAATACTTGTCAGCCATCTTGTTTTCACTTAGCATCGTACGAGCCATCTCTTGTACGGTGCGATTCTTCCGTTCCACTACTCCATTTTGCTGTGGAGTTCTAGGGGCTGAGTACTGTCTTTGAATGCCATGATGTTCACAATATTTAGTGAACTCTTCAGATGTGAACTCGCCTCCACGATCAGACCTTAAAATCTTGATACGTTTTTCCAATTGATTTTCAACCTGTGCTTTAAACACTTTAAAACGATCAAGTGCTTGATGCTTATGCTTAAGAAACAATACCCATGTCATACGAGTATAATCATCAATGCATAACATGAAATACTTATCTCCATTGGTGCTTTGAGTTCGCATCGGTCCACAGAGATCAGTGTGCACTAGCTCAAGAGGTTTCTTGGAATGATGCTCCTTTGACTTGAACATAACCCTCGTTTGCTTTCCCTTTTGGCAAGAGTCGCAAATGGGATTGGAAGGCTTTTCAACTTTAGACATGCCTCTTACAGTCTTTGAATTGCAAATCTTTGACATGTTATCAAAGCTTAGATGCCCAAGGCGTTTGTGCCACAACCAACTTTCCTCTGTCCGACTCATCAAGCAGGTCTTTTCAGCTCCATCTGACAATGTATAGAGATTTCCAGCAGTTCTTGATCCAGTTGCCACTGTTTTGCCGTTGCTACTCTTCTTGATGGCAAACCCATTCTTTGTGAAGATAACTTCATGACCCTTGTCACAGATCTGGCTCACACTAAGCAGGTTGTGTCTCAATCCAGACACATATAAGACTTCTTCAGATCTGATCTTGTTTGCCATAAGCTGAATAACACCTTTTCCGCAGATTTTGGCACCATCATTGTTGCCAAATTTCACTGAACCGCCTTCATAGTGCTGTAATTTGATGAATTTCTCTTTATCACCAGTCATATGGCTTGAACAACCACTATCAAGGACCCATGGTGCTGTCTTCTTTTGTGCATTGAATGCCGTTTGCACAATGAGAGATTCTTTGGGACTTTCTGCACTTTGCTTTGCTCTCCAAGCCTTGACTAACTTGGGTTTCTTTTCAACCTGAAACTTGTTAGCAATATGCAACCTACAATCCCTAGCCAAGTGTCCATAATTATGACACATATAGCACTCAATTTTGTGGCTACTTAGGATTGAAAAAGGATTCCTAGTCACAAATGGACTGTTTCTTACATAGAATTTGCAATCAGCTCTTTTATGTCCAAACATATTACAATGAAAGCAATAACCATAGAATTTGTATCTTCTTTGTGGCTGGTTTGTCTTCATTACTTTCTAACAGGAATGGACTCCTTTCTAGGTTGAGTGGGCTTCATAGAATTAGAAGGTGCAGTGACTTGCTTCACAAGCTCTTTCCTTTTAGGAGGTGCAATCTTAGAGGATTCACCTTTCTCAAATCCTAGACCAAATCTGAAGTGGGCTGGTCTTTGAACTTTCAGTAGTTCATTGAGTTTCATAGTCCCTTCAATCGCTTGGAGCGCTTTGAGTTTCTTGCTATTTTCCAAATTTTCAGCCTTTGCTCTAGCGATCTCAGTCTCAAGTTTCATAGCCTCTTCCTTTTTGATACTTATTTGGTTTTCAAGGACTTCTACCATTCTTTTATATTCTTCTACTAGAGTTTTCAAAGCAATAATAGAACTTTCAGATTCATGGAGAAGTTTCAGATTTTTCTTACTTGATTTGCGTTCCATGCTAAGCTCCTCAAGTGCGGCTATGAGTTCCTCTTCAAGATTGACTTCAGCCTCCTCATCCTCTTCCGGATCTAGCTCTTCTTCTTCTTCAACAGTGACCATGAAAAGAGCTTCGGTTGATTCATCATCGTCTGAAGTTTCAGACGTGCTGTCATCTTGTTGACATAGAAAGTTTTTAGCTTTGCCCCTTTTTCTGAAATTTCTCTTTCCTTTACTCTTTTCAGCATAAGAGTCATTATCATTGTCTTCTTTTAGGGGACACTTCGCAGCAAAGTGACCAATACCTCCACAATTGAAGCATTTAAAGGGTAGCTTCCCTTTGTACTTGCCATTGCTTCCTTTCTTCAATTTTCTAACAAATTGAGCCTCAAGCTCATCATCATCAGAATCAACATCATGACCAGCAGTCTCTTTTGCCTTTTTCTGAACTTTGAAGGCGGCTTCTTTATCAGATGAAGACGTCTTTCCTATGCGCATCTCATAGGCAGTTAGAGAACCATGTAATTCATCCATGGAAAATGCATTCAGATCTTTGGCTTCTTCAATGGCTGAGACTTTTGAATCAAACCGGGGAAGAAGAGATCTTAGAACCTTTTTGACGATGACCGGCTCTTTAATCTCCTCCCCTAGTCCACGAATGTCATTCGTGACTTCATTCACTCGTTGCATATACGAGTCAACATTCTCGCTTTCCTCCATGCGAAGAGATTCAAATTGAGAGCGATGGGTTTGTAATTTGGCTTCTTTAATCTTCTCATCACCTTCATGTATGCTTTGCAACTTGTCCCAAATTTCCTTGGCTGTTTTGCATGCAATTACTTTGACAAGCTCGCTGTCCACAAGGCCACTAAAGAGTGCATTCTGCGCCTTGGAGTCGTTGTCTGCCAACTTCTTTGATGCAGTATCATTGGGTACGGTGGCAGCATTGTAACCGGCTCTGACAGCCTCCCAAACATCATAGCCAAGAGATTTGATGAAGGCTTGCATCCTAATCTTCCAAAAGGAGTAATTAGAACCATCAAACAGAGGTGCTTTCATATTCCCTGTATTGACTGCCATGTGATTTGACAAGAGATCACCCTTAGCGTGTTAAACTGATCAAGGGAACCTCGCTCTGATACCAATTGTTGGATACCGCGATCACTGAGAGGGGGGGGGGGTGAATCAGTGATTTCTAAAAACAGGTCCAATTCAACAACAAAACAAGTCAAACCACACAATGACACCAGATTTAACGTGGTTCACCGAAAGGCTACGTCCACGGTTCAAAGACTGTCCGAACACCAATCCGGGACAGATCTGAATCTTATTTAGTCGCACCAACGACAAAGAGCACCAACCCTTAGTTTCAGATAGCACCAACTATCTAGGAAGCACCTACTCCCTTTAGTTTCAGATAGCACCAACTATCTAGGAAGCACCGACTCCCTTTACAATTTATCTGCAACCAACAGATAGGATCACCAAACCCCAAACACCAAGCACCAACTTGATGTTAAAAATAGAATGGAAGATAAACTCTGTCTACAGCCCTTCCCCTCTACAATTCTCTCTCCCTCAATCCCTTACAAATTGAAATCTAAAGCATAAAAGAGAGACACTTAACTCATGGACGAAAACACCATCTTCTAGAGCATAATCTCGTCCACAATTGCTGTAGAAAACGTCTGATAATGCAGGCAACACAGCAACACAGCACCAGCACTCTTCTTCTCTCCAAAACTCTCTCTATAACTCTCTAAACTCTTCTCTTCTGGTGTCTCTTTTAAGAACGACCCTTACATGCCTTTTTATAGGTTTTGATAACCCTTAATTGTATTTAAAACGGGCTAACAATTCGTTTAGAAAGAGTCCCAAACAATTAGATAAGAGTGCTGAATTTTCGTGCAAAACTTCTAATTCTGCGCAACTCTGGTTCCCGTGCTCGGTCGACATCCTGGCTTGCTCGGTCGACCGAAGACACTGACTGGAAAACAGAACAATTTCGAGCTCGGTCGACATCCTGGGGTCCCGGTCGACCGAAGACACACTGTGTCACGAAAATAACTGAGAGGTGCCTGAAACTGTTTTCTGCAGGTTTCTTCTCTCTCGGTCGACCGCATGAAGAGCCCGGTCGACCCGCGTGCTCTGCTTTCAGGAATTCTGAATTCCTGACTGTTTCAATTCTGATTCTTCTTTTCAGCTCTATCTACACCAGCCTACTATCATCATGCTTGTGACAATGTGTTGACAAGAATTCCAACTCAAAACAATACTTGAGATGCTAACTTCTTCAATTCATCAAAAGACTTCTCAAGTCATCTCAAATTCCAACATACTGGTGTTATCACAATACAAATTCATGCTACGTTGTTCAATACCATAGTCCTTTCAGGATGACTGTTTCTGTTTCTTGCTGTGCCAAGTAACTAGACAGTTTCCTAGGTAGAAGCAACCACCACTAGTCGATTTTCTATCATCCACATTTCCAGCCCAATCGGCATCTAAGTATCCAGCAATATAAGTAAATGAATTATATGGATACCATAAGCCATATCCTGAAGTCCCTAAAACATATCTAATGATTCTCTTAACAGCTTTCAAATGAGCTTCTTTGGGATCAGATTGATATCTGGCACAAGCTCCTACACTGAAAGTAATATCAGGTCTACTAGCTGTAAGATATAATAGGCTCCCTATCATGCTTCTATACAAACTAGGATCAACATTCTTACCACTCATATCCTTAGATAATTTGAGAGTTGTGCTCATGGGTGTGTTCATGTGCTTGGCTAAATCTAATCCAAACCTTTTGACCAATTCTTTAGCATACTTAGTCTGGGAAATAAACATTCCATCAGTCAGTTGTTTTATTTGTAATCCTAAAAAGAAATTAAGTTCGCCAACCATGCTCATCTCAAATTCAGATTTCATAAGATTAGCAAATCTTTCTGTTAAATCATTACAAGTAGATCCAAACACAATATCATCAACATAGATTTGAGCAATCAAAATAGTGTCATTTATTCTTTGAATAAATAGAGTTTTATTAACACTTCCCCTTTCAAAATTGTGATCAAACAAAAATTAAGTGAGTCTTTCATACCAAGCTCTAGGAGCTTGTTTGAGACTATAGAGAGCCTTTTTAAGATAATACACATGATTAGGCTCCTTAGGATCTTCAAACCCTTTAGGTTGCTCAACATAAACTTCTTCTTCTAATATGCCATTTAGAAAATCACTTTTCACATCCATTTGATATAATTCAAATTTCAAAGAGCAAGCAATGGCAAGCAAGATTCTAATGGATTCAAGTCTAGCAACAGGAGCAAATGTTTCTTCAAAGTCTATTCCTTCAATTTGGGAATATCCCTGGGCAACCAGTCTGGCCTTGTTTCTAACTATGGTACCATTTTCATCAAGTTTATTTTTAAAAATCCATTTGGTACCTACAACATTTTTGTCAATTGGCCTAGGTACTAATTCCCATACTTCATTTCTAGTAAATTGATTTAGCTCTTCTTGCATAACATTTATCCCACAATCATCAGAGAAAGCTTCATTAACAGTTTTAGGTTCAATGATAGAAGTAAAGCAAAGATAACTAACAATATTTTCCAATTGCCTTCTAGTCTTGACACCAGCCAAAGGATCTCCTAGAATTTGGTCCATAGGATGATGTTTCATATTTACCAAGTCCTTAGAGATTAGAGGCTCATCCAGCTTAGCTGTTGGGACTTCCATCTCATCATTATCAGGGTTTTCTTAATTACTGGAATCTTTTAATTTGTCATCAATGATAACATTTATAGATTCTTGTATGGCTCCAGTGTTTGTGTTCAAAACTCTATATGCACGACTGTTTTGAGAATAGCCAATAAAAATACCTTCATTACTTTTTGAGTCAAATTTGCTCAAATGTTCTCTATCCTTGAGAATATAACATTTAATACCAAAAATTTTAAAGTAGCTAATGTTTGGCTTTTTCTCATGCCATAATTCATAAGCAGTTTTGTTCAAGCCAGTTCTCAAGTAAACCCTGTTTGTGATGTAACAAGTTGTATTCACTGCTTCAGCCCATAGATCTCTAGGGAGTTTCTTTCCATGAAGCATAACTATGGCCATCTCTTGTAAAACCCGATTCTTTCTTTCAGCAACTCCATTTTGTTGAGGAGTTTTAGGGGCAGAAAATTCATGGTGAATTCCATACTTATCACAGTATTTTTCAAATCTAGTCTTTTCAAATTCACCACCATGACCACTTCTTTTTCTAGCAACTGCTCTTCCTTTTTCAACTTGAATTCTTTTCACAATCTTTTTGAATTCAGCATATGCATCAGATTTTTCCCTCAAGAATGCAACCCAAGTAAATCTGGAATAATCATCAACAATAACAATGAAGTATTTTTTGCCACCTCTACTCTCTTTCTTTGTTGGATCAACCAAGTCCATATGGAGAAGCTCTAAGGATCTAGAAGTCTTCAAGGACTTAGTCTTTTTGTGAGAGTTTCTGATTTGTTTACCTTTTTTACACTCTCCACAAACTGTTTTTGACTTCCTGCTAATTTTTGGAAGGCCCTTTACATACTTGTTTAAATTGGACAAGTCTCTATGGTTCACATGTCCAAGCCTTTGATGCCATAGTTGGGCTTCATCAAGATGAGCTATGTAACAGGCTGAACTGGATGCTTCTTTGTGATTACCAACAACATAACAGTTTTCTTGATTTCTAAGACCTCTTAGAATCACTTTACCATTTTTCAAAATCTCACAACCATGACTAGTAAAGAAGACAGCATGGTTTTTATCACAAATTTGTGAAATGCTAAGCAAGTTATGTTTCAAACCATAACACATAAAACATCTTCTATTTTAGGCAAGTTAGGAACATTCAGAGTGCCCTTTCCTATAACTTTAGCAATATTACTATCACCAAAAGTGACAGTTCCACCATCATAATTATTTAATTTGGAGAAGAGTGTTTTATCCCCAGCCATGTGTCTAGAGCACCCACTATCTAGGAACCATACAGATTGGTCTCTAGCTTTAAGAGCTGTGTGAACAAGTAGACTTTTAGGTACCCACATATACCTTTGTGTGTGAGAAGTTCCTCTAGAGACTCATTGAAGAAAATATCTCTTTGGGTTCCTTTTTGTAGATAAAATATTTTTAGAATGATTATAGAATTGAGTTTTAGCTGATAAATTTGTTTAATCAATTCATTTAGTTTTTGAGAAAAAAATAAATTGCCTGAGTTTTTCTTTTTAGTTGGTTCCTTTTTCCAGTCATATTTGATATATCTTTTTCTTTCATAAGAGTTATATATAACTTTAGGAATGTTTTGATTAATAGAGGAAGCATTTCCTTTTATAAATTTAGTAGAGTCATCGGGGTTTTGTTTTGATTCTTTGTTATACCCCAGCCCAGTTTTGTCTCCTTGATATTTACCCATTCTAAATAGTTTTTCAAAATTTTCTTCTCCATGAGTAAAAGAATACTCATATTTTTCTTTATACCATATTAGATGGGTGACTTCCTTTTTTAAATTAGTGATTACCTCTTTTAGAGTATTAGTTTCTTTCTTATGATTTCTTATGTATTCACTGGCAATTTGAAATTTAGAGTTGGTTTCTTTAAGATCATTGGTTAAGATATTAATTTCACCTGTTAAGGTTTTAACATTGTCTTTTAAAACTTTATTCTTTGCTTCTTGTTTTCTTATGATATTAATTAATTTGCAGCTCTCATCATAGAGTCTATTGTATGATTCTTGAAGATTTTCATCATTGTCTTCATTATTTGAGCCATCATATTCAGATTCTGGTTCTTCTTCAAATTCTTCAATATCTGAATTTTTATATTCATCCTCAGATTTCTCAAAATGAGATTTTTCAGATATCTCAACTGATGGATCACATAAACTTCGAGCCATTAAAATAGTGTAAATTTTTGTTTCATCTCGATGTGATTCATCTGATTCTGACTTTGACTCAGATGAATCATCCCATGTTGCCATAAGTGTCTTTTTCTTCCTTTCCATTGGACACTCAGAAGATATATGTCCAAGTTTTTGACAGTTATAGCATTTGACTTTTCTTTCTTGACTCTTAGATGAAGAAATGCTTTTGTTTTTATTTTTATTAAATAATTTAAAATTTGAATTCTTTTTCTTAAAATGTCTTATAAATTTCTTAGTGAGAAGAGCAATATCTTCATTATGACTTTCTTCATCATTATCTGATTCTCCTTTAGATTGAGTTGATTGAGAGGTTTTTAAAGCAATTGATTTCTTATCTTTGGATTTATTAGAAGCATTATTTAACTTTAACTCAAAAGTTCTAATATTATCAGATAATTCTTCAACTTTTATAGTTTCTGGGTCATTGTATTCTTTTATAGAGGTCACTTTGGGGTGAAATCTATCAGAAAGGGATCTAAGGATTTTGCTACAAATTTTACCTTCAGGAATTTGTTCACCAAGTGACCACATCTCATTCATAATTACCATTAGCTTAGTTCGAAATTCATCGAACATTTCGTCTTCCCTCATTCTTAAAGATTCGAATTGAGAAGTCAACATTTGGAGCTTGGCTCTTTTGATGGTTGTTCCTTCGTAATTTGTTTCCAAAAGATCCCAAGCTTGTTTAGCTGTAGTAATAATCTTTTTGTACTCTTCAGCATTCATGGCACAAGTTATGGCATCCAATGCCTTTGCATTGTTGTCTCTCAGTGCCTTATGATCAGCTGTCCATTTTGCCTTTGCAATAGGCTGGACAGTGCCATCTGTATCTGTGACTGTAGAAGAAGTCCATCCATCCTCCACACATCTCCGTTAAGAGATTTGATGAAGACGGTCATTCGGGCTTTCCAAAAGGCATAGTTTGTACCATCAAACAATGGAGGTCTGTTTATAGCACTACCTTCTGGATTAGACATTGGCACTAGTGAAAAGAAGTAGATCTACTCTGGGTTGTTAAACCTTTAGGGAGTAACCTTGCTCTGATACCAAATGAAAGTGCAACTAGGTTCAATGAATAAGTCCTAGAGGGGGGGTGAATAGGACAAAAGGAATTCTAATGCCTATTTTAAACTTATTAGCCCAATTTTAATCTCAACTTGGAATAATAATTACACATATCAAAATAACTTGTTTGAATTATAAGTTCAATGTATGCGTGCTTAAATAATCAGAGACACTCTAATTTGAAACAAGATAGTAAGCACAAGAGATAAAATAGCACAAGATATTTATAGTGGTTCAGTCACACAAACCTACATCCACTCTCAAGGGTCACACAGTCCCTTTTCCACTATAAAGAGTCAAACTACACAAGTACTGATTCTAACTCAATTTAGTTAATGAGGTTCGATCACACAGATCTAATCCCCACACACAATTTTTTTAGAGTGGTTGACATACACAGATTCAATCTACTGTCACAAAGATATAAATTTGAATGGAGGGCGAACACTTGCCTTTGATGAAGATCGAAAGTGTTCGAGGAAGCTTTTGACCGTGATCGAAGCTTTTTACCTCTTGCAGCTAGCTTGGTGTTGATGATGAAACTCCATTGAGATGCACAACCAAGTTATAGAGGTTTGATTTCTAGGGCAGAAATGAGAGATAGCTTTAGGTATTAGGATGCCCTAGATTTGGCTTCTCAAAGCACACTCCTTAGAGCTAAGTAAGCCCTTGGATTTTTCAAGATAGAATCTAAGTGTGTTTGGAAGAAGCTTTGAGAGCTTGGGAAAGGTTTACAAGAATTTAGAACAAAGGCTCTTCAAAAATTGGACTCCTTGATGTTGAAAAATGAGCTTCAGGTATTTATAGAAAAAATCCAACAAATAGTTCCAATGGTCACTTAAGACATGGTAGGGTATACCTGATAGGAACACTATTCCAACGTTTGAAATTTGATAAAAACCATGACTAAAGCAATGTTTTGGTGAGGCCTTACATGAGTATGAATAAGAGGGAACTTTTGTAGGAAAAAGTATTAAAGAAATCAAAAGCACACCGGTTTTAACAACTTCACATTTTTTTATTAATTTATAAAACATTGTTTATTGTTAAGTTTCACATAAGCAATGTTTTGGTGAGGCCTTATATGAAACATGAGTATGAATATGAGGAACTTTTGTAGGGGAAAATATTAAAGAAATCAAAAGCACACCGGTTTTGAAATCTTCACATTTCTTTATTAATTTATAAAATATTGTTTATTGTTAAGTTTCTATATATACTCATGCTTACTAAGCCTCAATGTGACCTGGTGTTATGATCATGTTGGATGCCTTAGGACAGGTAGACTTAGGGGGTGAACTGCTAACCGCATGAGGTTAGCTGGCCGAAATCTGGAGTCATTTTTTAGTTTTAAACAAGCTCAAAAAAAAATTCTAAAAACCTATCAAAATAACAATTTAGCCTAGGGTTTTTAGGGTCACTAAGGCGTATGGTTTCGGTCCCAATTACCTGATCTTGGTTGGCACATGTTGATGTTGATCTTTGACGAAACCTGGCCTTTCCAAAAAGCTTTGACAGACCTTTTGAATTGAATCTTCTTTGAAGTACTTAAGAGACAATGTCTTCGGAACTCTTTGGCACGGAATTGACAATAAAAACAGTGCACATGAAAATGTGGCACTAACAAAACGGTATATATGGAATGCAAGTTTAGTGAAAGTAGGACACCTGGTAACATTGAAGTAAGTTTGGGCACACAAAAGATTGTAGAGAAATAAAACTTTAGGTACCTTGGATCTATGGTGCAACAGGATGGAGGGATTGATACTGATGTAAGTCACATGACTCAGGCCGGGTGGACCAAATGGAGGAGTGCTTCGGGGGACTTGTGTGATCGGAAAGTGTCCCTCAAGGTTAAAGGAAAGTATTATAAGGTGGCGGTACGACCAGCGTTGTTATATGGATCAGAGTGTTGGGCAGTAAAGCATAATCATGTCAAGAAGATGGAAGCTGCGGAGATGAGAATGCTAAGATGGATGTGCGGGATCACAAGGAGAGATAGGATTAGGAATGAGGAGATTAGGGGCAAAGTAGGAATAGCACCGATTGGAGATAAAATAAGAGAAAATCGACTGAGATGGTTCGGCCATGTTAAAAGGCGTCCAACGGAGGCACCTGTTAAAAGGTGTGAAAGCATGGAGATTGCCAGGAGTAGGAGAGGGAGAGGGAGACCCAAGAGAAGTTAAAAAGAAACTATTAAACATGACCTTGCCTATATGGATCTAATGGAGGACATGGCCCTAAACAGATTTGATTGGCGTCGTCAAATCCATATAGCCGACCCCACCTAGTGGGAAAAGGCTTGGTTTGGTTTGGTTTGGTTTAGTGTCTAGGTGGTCAAACCTGGCTTATATGGGCTAACCCATGGGACCTTAAGCTTTTTGAAGATGGCTTAGATCTCATATGGTTTCATTTTTGTAAAGAATATCTAAGAATATCTCGTTTGGATATAGAATATCTAAGAATATCCTTACTTGGAGAAAATCTCTCATGTTCCCTTTATTTTGGGAGAGAATATCTCAAGATATCTTTCTTTGGGAGAGAATCCCTCAAGATATACTTCTTTTGGGAAATAATCATTCAAGATATCTTTCTTTTGGGAAAGAATCTTTCTAATTTCTTTCTTTTTGGTAAGGTTATTAATTAGTAACACTTACCTCTTTTTTGTTTCCTTCTTTGGTTTGCTCTCTTTTATAAAAGCAAGGAGGAGGTTGGATCTCTTGCTCTTATTGCTTTCTTTTGCAATAATGTCAAGAGTGCTCCAAGACCAAGAATTTTTCTTCTTCAAGGATCTTCAAGCTTTTCTTCTTCTTATCCATCAATGGCTTAAAGTAAGTTTTCTTTCTCAAGAAAACTCATTTCTAGAAAATAGGATGGTAAAAAAAGTTTCTTTTCTCTTTTCTTTTCTTTTCTTTTCTTTCCCACATGTTTTCCTTTTTTTTACACGTGTTTTTCTTCTTCTTTTTTCGTGCTTTTTCTCTTTTTCTTTTTTGCACGCTCTTTTTTTTATGGGCCGTACGGACAGATCCGTACGGATCTGGCCGTACGGCAACGTGGCCTGTGGGCCAGCCCCTCTTTTTTTTTGTTTTCCTTTTTTGTTCTTTTCTTTCCCCCTATTTTTTTTTGAGAAAGTTTCTTTTTTTTTGCTCATCATGATAATGTTTTATTTTTTGGCAAGCCAAGATGTTCATGCATGTATTTTTTTTTATAAATTGAATTGGTAGCATGATGTGATAGCATACCTGAAAGTTTTTGCAAATTTGGGAATTTGGAGCTCGTAGTGATGTTGAGCCCTTCTTGATTTTGCGGAGACTTTGAGGTTTCGAAAGTTTGGAGTTTCAGAGCTCGCAGCGATGTTGAGCCCATCTTCAAGCTTTCTATTTCTTTCGAGATATTTTCTTTTTCTTTGGAATTGCCCCGGATTCATGCCAAGATTTCGCCAGATTTTCTATTAGCGAAATCCTGTCATTTTGATGATTGATCTTTTTCTTTTCCAACCTTTTCAGGTGGTTCCTCCAGAACGAACAAGGGTAAAGAGCATGCTACTAGCGTACCTCGTCGATCTGCTAGATCTTCCAATCTGGCCATTCAGCAGGCCTGGGAGAAGGTTCAGTATGTTGAGAAAAGCCTTGAAGAGTGCGACTCCCTCAACAAAGATGAGATGAGGCAGCTACTAATCGCTTTCAAGGATGAGGAATTCTATAAGATCATGGTAAGCGGCCGTCCTTGGGTGATGGACGATCAGAGGGTTTTGCCCAAGCCTACTTTCTTCTTTGGTGATGCAGTCCCTGACGACATGACATACCAGAGGAGATGTTTTCAGTTCTCTTATACAGCTGATGGTGAGAAGAGAACTGTTGTTACCCGATCGACGTTTGATCGTACTATCTCGATCATGAACCATTCTCCCACATGCTCTAAGAGGGAAGATCCTCCAAGCTGGGTGAAGTGGACTAACGTGATCAAGACCGGGGTTTTTATTGGCGGTCCTCCTGGACATATGGAGAATTCGCTTGCTGACATGGACATGTTGATGCCGGCTAGCGGCGACCAGGGCTCTGATTATCCGTCGGTCGATTTGGGATCGGTGGGCCTCGGCATTTTCAGCGGCGACGGTAGCATTTGGGTGAAGCCTTTTCGACTTCGTGGCCATTTCAGTGCTGACTCCGAATGGTAGTCGTGGACTGATTGCTTCCTGCTGATTGGTGGCGCCGTTTTGAAGGAAGTCTGGATTTTTGATGCGGTCCGCGCCTTTAGGGAGACCGTGATCTTTTCCGACGAGGCTTTCATGACTACGTTAGAGTCATTCCTTCCACAAACCAATACCTTCGTTGTCACGAATGGTGAGATTGGCTTTTCTTTGAAGTTAAGCGCCATTACTGGATTGCCTATCCTTGGCAAACTCTATGAAGAGTTCATGCCGATCGACAGTGTCCTTGAGGAGCAGTCGGAGGAGTTCAGGCTTCTATACTTTCAGCTTGTCACCTTCTATGATTTTTTAAAGGAGGAGGAGGGCTCGAAAGTTAGATCCAGCAGTTGGAAGAGTTCTGGCCCTTCGTTTCCTAACTTCTTTGGCAGTAGGGAATCTTTTGATAGCGCGACCCGAGAAGCCAGGGCTCAGGATCCGGGTTCGAAGAAGACTTCGGCCATGCAAGAAGAGTTAAGGGGTTTCTTCGCAAGTATAGATGCCATTTGTTTTGACATTGAACTGCGGAGAGATCTTGCTGTTTACCTCACTTATTGGCTAGGTGAGGCTGTTATTGGAACGCACATCAGGCCGTATTGTATATTTCCGGCTTATCAGATGGCGTTTGGAGATCGGCTTGCTTTGGTGCCAGCTCTTTACTCCTACTTGTGTACCGAACTGCAGGCTACTGCTTTTTTGGTTCGGCTTGGGCTTCCTATGAACAGGGTATTTTTAGCCCATATTATCTATTTGTGGTATGTATACCACTGTCCTCGCTTCCATCGGCTGGGTGCTGCATTGGATGATGATCCTCTGATGATTCGATTGGCTAAGGGTAAAGCCGTGCTTGAATCACTTTTGTTTGCCCGCATGAGGATCCGACGGTTCAGGGACGTCGAGATGGGGCAATCTTCAGTGAAGCTTTCTCCAGAGATGCTGAAGAAGGCTTTTGATTTTGGTGCCTCCCGAGACTCTACTAGGGCAGGGTCGGGAAGGCATTACTCCTTGATGAATGCAGAGAAGGAGTGACTTTTCAGCATACATGTCGGCACAATGGTGTACCGTAGACATCTTTTCATCGACATCCAGCCGCATATGCCTTCTCGCTTTGCGCTGCAGTTGGGCTTTTCTCAGGGCGTTGTTGGAGCGCCTTCAAGCATGGTGAAGTGCTTTGGAGGTTTACAGGACGGGAGAAACATATGGGCTTTCTATAGTGCTGAAGACACTATTGCCATCATTTCCTATCCTGTATTGTCAACTTTCCGGGATGCTGGCTTCGCGAAGTGGTTCACGAAGAGCTTTTCAGCATATCGGGGGCTTTTTAAAAAAGAGCTTGATGTGAAGCTGTCGTCTTGAAAAGGCCTTGGAAAGTCGGATGGCGTCTGGCGAGAGGAAGTTTAGCTATTTCTTTCTGGAGAAAAGCACAAGATAGGCTTTCTTGGTGACTAGGGCATCATTAGTTCTGAAGCTGTTCGGGAAGTACTGATGAGGCCTTAGAGCAGTTAGAACAAGAGGAAGCTGAGCTTGACGCTTGGATGCAAGCGGCACAGAGGCGAGCTTCCATAGAGTCTACTGACAAGGGTAGACCATCCAGTGAGGAGTCAAGTGGGAAACCTGACTCTGACAGCGGGGCAAGTTCCTGTAGGAAGCGAGCCCGTAGAGGTAAGAGGAAGAGGAGTCAGCCTCACAGCAAGGAGCAACACGAAGACTCTCCTGATATAGAAGTCCCTCTTACTATTAATGAGGAGGTGCCAGAGAATGCCGACGAGCCTTCGGAAAAGAGGAGCCGAGAAGAAGAGACCGTGGATGAAAGTATGATTCTTCCTCTTTCTCTCAATTTCTTCCCTGGAGTTTTTTTTTCATGTTCTGATTTGCTTTCTACTTCTGCTTTTCTATTTTTTTTAGCAGAAGAAGAAGACTTGGTGATGCCTGAGGTTCCGACCGATGAGGCTGTGACAGATCCTGTGGGGGCGCCTAAAGAAGAACCGAAGGACTCTGGAGTGAATCCAGAATCTCCAATTCGTATAGTTTCTTTTGCTTTTTTTTTTTTGTCTATGGTTTGATTTGCTAACATTTTTTTGTCAGCCGATTTGCCACAGGATTTTGATGACTTCGAACCATTGATGGACGCAAATGTTGACAATGCTTCGATGAGTTCATGGAGGAAGAAAGTGTTCCGCCAGTCGTCGAAGAAGGTACTTTGTAATGATAACCCTGATAATGATTTTTAAACAGGATCATATTCATACCTTTTTGTGTTTCTTTGGCAGGTTTTGAAGTGACAGAAGAGAATCCATCGCTTTCTTCAGAACCAGAACAAGGGGTGCCAGAGGTTGATCCGGAGGTAGAGACTCCTACAACCAGTTCTGACACGGCAGAGGCGAGAACTCGTGATGAGATTCCTTCCCCGGTGGCTCCAATTGAAAAGAGTTCTTTTGTTACTCTTCCAATGGGGCATGACATGAGCAACCGACCGATTGAGCGGGGCGAATCTTCATTCGGGCCATCTCTTCTATTTGCGAAGAAGATGCTGGCACGAGTTTTGAGCTCTTGGATCGAGACTCTCCTTTCTGGACACTTGGATGCCGGTTTTGGCATGATCCAGTATGTGCAAGAGATTCTCACTGATGCCGAAGAAGTAGGTCTGGATGTCACAGGTGCTAGGGCGATCGTTGATAGGATCATTGCGTTGGGTGACAAATGGCTTGAGACCATTGCTTTCCCTGATGCTTCAAGGAGATGTTCCAGGATCCTGCTAATAAGGCTCAATATGACGTAGACGAGACTACACAGAGTAGGAAACAGTTCGTCTGTGAGAGGAACTTGGAAGAGTTAGCCATCATCGGGCCGAGGAATGACATTACCATCCTTGATAGGGAGGTCGCCGAGGCTAGGCAACGTCTTGAGCATTTGGAGGCACAAGTCGAGGCCAAGTGGGCTGCTATGACAGAGGCTCGCGACAAGGAGAGTACTCTGATTCGCCAGGTTGCAGATGCCGATCGAATTCTCAAAAGGAGGATTGAGGAGAATAAATGATGGCGAACTGCTTGGGATAAGCTTTTCGGTGTAAAAGAAGGATTACGTCATTCTGTTGCATCTCATGGCAAGTTCCTAAAGAAGCGTGCCTTGGAAACTCTAACGGCTGAGGCCAAAAGTTTGCTCGAGGAGCTGAAACTTTGGCTGGAGACCATTTTTGGCTGAGCTCCTGGTTTCTCATTTTTTTGTAACATAAACTCTTCTTCTTTTTTTTTTGGTACCACATGTATTTTTTTTGTACTCTTTTTTTGTAGTGCTTATGAACACTTTTTTTTTGGTACCACATTTTTTTTGGTACTCTTTTTTTTTGTTTTCCCTACGCTCACTTAAATCATTTTGTGCTAAATGCAATTGCTAAATGGGATTTGATCAAAAGTTTGTCATTTTGTATAAATCTTTTGTCAAATTATTATTTTGGAAGGGAAGCCAGATTTAGTTTGTGGCATGAAAGCCGATTTTGGCATGAGAGCCAATTTTTGTGGCATTGATAGCCGGTTTGTGTCATTGTTAGCCGGGGTTTTTTGAAAGCCAATTTTTGGTTTGTGGCATTGATAGCCGATTTTGTTTTGTGGCATTGATAGCCGGTTTGGTGGCATTTATAGCTGGTTTTGGTGGCATTTATAGCCGATTTTGGTTTTCAAAAATGCGAGTATCGACTAAAAGTCGCCTCCTTGGTGAATGGTCTTGCAAGTATCGATGAAATGTCGCAACCTTGCTCATTCGGTTGCGAGTATCGATGTAATGTTGCATCCTCGCAGATTTGGGTGCAAGTATAGATGGAATGTCGCTTCCTTGCTTTTAAAAATTTTTGGTTTTGCGGGTACTGACATGATGTCGTTTCCCCATAATTTTTTTGAAATTTGCGGTTTTCTCAAACCTTAATGTTGTGGATATCAACTGCAATGTTGCATCTCCATGATTTCTTGGTTTTTTCGAACCTTTGAAATTTGGATTGTAGATATCAACTGAAATGTTGCGTCTCCACGTTTTTTTTTTATTTTGCAAGTATCGACGAAATGTCGCTTCCTTGCGATTTTGGAAGGGTCGAACGTGGTTCGCATTCTTCCGATTTGTGCGAGTATCGACTAAGCGTCGCTTCCCCGCGGTTTTTTTTTTTTTGAAAAACCATTTTTTTTATTTAAAGACACGAGGGTCGTAAGTTTTGACTTAAAACCATTTTGGCAGTAAAAGGCAGGGTGGACTAGGGTGGAAATCCCTGAATCCGAATTTTATTTCAAACCATGAATTTTGGGTTCAAGGGTTGAAAATTTTGGTCAAGCTAGGAAAAGGTTCCTAAACTTGGAATTTTTGAACAATGAAACGATGAAAGTAAGCATTGTTTGAATTTCTAGAAATTTCAACATTTGATATGAAAATTCTAAAAAGAGTGGGTTTGACGAGCGAGTACCTGGAAATAGGTTTTGGCCGTACAGGCATTGCTCTTACCCAGTTGGGTAAGTATTTAAGGGTAGTACCGCTTTAAGAACTTGCCGTTGATGGGCAGCATACATCTGTCACCCTCCATGTTTAGGAGTGCGTATGCGCCGTTGGAGAAAACCTTGTCGACAACGTAGGGTCCCTC
The DNA here is from genome assembly GCA_012931725.1 of Litsea cubeba. Classification (NCBI taxonomy): domain Eukaryota; kingdom Viridiplantae; phylum Streptophyta; class Magnoliopsida; order Laurales; family Lauraceae; genus Litsea; species Litsea cubeba. The sequence continues at coordinate 40,651,996 of CM022953.1, read as the reverse complement.
CCATTTTGGCTCAAACTTGCCTTTGGACTTGTGAGCGGAAACTATTGGTCTTTTTACCGCAAGAACCAAGTCACCCTTTTTGTAGGCGCGTTGCCTGACCTTCTTGTTGAAAGATCCTGCCATGTGTGCTTGGGAAAGTTCAATGCTTTGTCGAGCTTCGAGCCGTCTCTCATCGAGATTGTCCAGCTCATGGAGTCGCAATTTGACATTGCTTTCTAGAGTTATGTCATTTTGCAAAGATACCCTCAAGGAAGGAATTTGTACTTCCAAGGGTACGATAGCTTCGCATCCATAGACCCAGAAGAATGGTGTGCTATGGGTCGGTCCTCGAATGGTGGTTCGATAGGCCCACAAAGCTTCAGACAGTTTGTCGCTCCAGTCTCTTTTGTGACTGGAGATCATTTTCTTGAGGATTTTGCAGAGTGTTTTGTTGAAAGCTTCTACTAATCCGTTTACTGCCAGATTGTATGGAGTCGAAGGACAGCTTTGGATTTTGTATTTGTCGCAGAACCTGTAGAATCGATGATCCCGGAATTGTGGTCTGTTATCATGGACGAATCTTTTAGGTATGCCAAAATGACAAACAATGTTGGTGCGCAGGAACTGAAGGACTGATGACGTCTTCATTTCGTTGAGCGCAAATGCTTCTGACCACTTGGAGAAATAATCCGTAGCGGCGAAGATGAAGCGATGACCTTTGCTTGAAGGGGGAGAAATAGGACCTATGATGTCCATACCCCAGGGCTTCAAAAGGCCATGAGATCGTTTGTTAGGACGCAGGATCTTCTGTTGGAAGGTTCGAAGGTGGTTCCTCCACAATATTTTCGGAGGCTTCCAGCTCAACGAAACCTTCTGGGGTTTCAAGGGCATTTCCAAACCAAGGTTTTGTTCCTTTCCACGGGTCTTCATGATCGGTAATTTTCTCAAGGCTTGCTATGGGATGGTCCCAATCGCCTGTTGAAACCAGGTCGAAGTAAGGTATTCCTTTTGGTGATGAGGGCTATTCTGGGTCAGAAGGCCACACTTCTGTGCCATCAGACAATTCCTCTTCATCGTCAGAGAAATCGTACCAATTGGATGAGCTTCCTGGATCTTTGTCAGGTGACTCATCGAAGATATATCCAATGAGATCGAAGTCTTCATGGATACGAGATGTTGAGGCTTGGTCGGTAAGTCGACTTTTAAGCCTTTGTGTCAACTGTCTCAGAGGAGTGTCGGGATCATACCCTAACCCGTGTGAAGACTTTTCTACATGGCCGTAGAGTCTCCAATCTTCCAGCTAGGTTTAGGTCAAGGCAGGCCCCAACGGCGTGAGAATACCGCAACCTTCTCCCAAACCAACTGGGTTTTGAGCATCATAGCCCATTTTCTTCATAATAGCTTGTGTCATAGGACTATATAAGGATAGTTGAGGCATACCTTCATTTTGGAAAGGTTCAAGCATGGAGTTTGATGAAGAAGCATCCGATCTATGGAAGAAGATCGGCTTTTCCTTTGCTGAAGTTGCCGAAACAACAAAGGAAGCTGACATAGGATCTTCTATGTCAGAAGGTGTCTCCATTAGAGTAAGAACAGGTTGAGCTTCCTGAGTGTCAGCTTGGCTTGACGATGTGTCGTCTTCTGGCTCTGAATCTGAATCCGTGTCTTTCATGATAGACACGAAAGGGACAACAAATTTGCCCCCAGACTTTTGCTTTGTTGTTTTCACTTTAGTCGTGATGACCAAAGGCTTTGGAGTCTTGAGGGAGATGACGTAGGGAGTTTGAATGCTCTCTTCGGATTTACCGGATAGTTTGTTTTCTCCTGGTGATTGTTAAGGAGCCTTGCCTTTATCTTTTTGGAGATTTTTGGCAAAGGGTACTATTTCCTTCTCCTTTTCTTCTTTTTCACCTTCATACATCTGCGAGTATGCAAAGTGGACTTGTTTACCTTTGAAGGGTTTTCTGTCCGCAAAGACTCGATGTATCATGCCGTCGTCGCCAACAAACTTGATGCATTGATGTAGAGTTGAAGGGACAACACCATTCTCGTGGATCCAGGGGTGTCCAAGAAGGATGTTGTAGCATGAAGGGGTTTTTATTGCATACACAGTGACTTCAGGATAAGATCACCGATTTGCAATTTGAACTTGATTTTGCCGATAGGCCTTTGATTACTCCCATCATATCCAAAGATAGATACAGATGTGTGGCTCAGCTTGCTGGGTGGGATGCCCAGCTCTTCGAGAGCCGAAGTGGAGATGAGGTTGAGTGCAGAACCTAGGTCGATATGAACTCTGTGTATAGGCATTTCCTTGATGTACCCTGTGAAGTACAGGGGTTGGTTATGCCTTGTTTTGCCAAGTAGGAGGTCTTCCTTTGTGAAGGCAATGGTTGCATTGGCTGCTTTTTGAATCGAGAGGCATTCGATGCATGATCCCTCAGTTTTCTTCTTTTCTCCCTTTGAGGAAGTTTCTGAATTTTTGACCCGGTAGTCCATTTCAATTTGGAGAACTTGCGGGGCATGTTTGTTGACATCCTCATTTAGTTTTTATAATTCTGAGATGAGATTATCACGAGTGCGCGGAGACATTTGCAATAAGTCTAGGATGTGTAGACGTGCTGGTATGTGCTTGAAATGTTCAATCAAGTCATACTTGAAAGCCTCATTGGGGCCCGCATGTTCATCATTGTTGCCACTAGGGGCGCTTACGATATCTTTTTCCGAAGGATTTACATAAGTAAATGAAGATTGGTTGTAGTTTTTGTGGTAATCCCGGCCAGAGTGGGTGCGTCTACCAACTTCGAGAGCTTCTTGAGAAGGGTCTACATTTGGAAGATTGTCTTCAGGATCAAGAGGCTATCATTTTTCATTTACCGAGGATGTATCTGCAGCAGAGTTGTCATCCTCAGTGATTGTGTTGCATATGTGGAGCATTTTTCAGGGATCAAGTCCTGAACCGCATCCATCAACTCTTCTTCTCTGTTGACCAATTCATCGTCCCAAGCATCAATAGCTGGAGTTTCTTCATGATGATCAGTCGAGAAGAGTGTGAGTCCTGAAGTCACAGTCTCAGGAGAAGAAACCTGAGAAGGTGTTGTCTCAGTGAAAGTCACTTGAGACGAGGTAGCTCCATAGGATACATTGCTCGGCGTCATCGGAGTGTAAGTGATCTCATCAGACGATGCTTCAGAAGAGTTATAATCCCGAATTATCACATTACAGGAAGCTCTGACAGGAGACGTTGCCTGTTCGGAGTCAAACTCATCCTCGGATGTAAGAGGATCGTCTATCCAGCAATTTTCTCCATTTTCAGGAGTTAAGGGAGGAGGTACCTGATGGCCTTCAGGGACTTCCGGCTATGGATTCCGAGGAAGCTCGTTGACGCGGTCTTGCTCTTGTTCTAGAGCGAGATGCTGCAAGATCCTTGCATATTCTTCAAGATCGGGCATGTGAGCCAAATCTTCTTCTTTGTCTTCTCTTTGTGGTTCAACATGGTTGGGTTCCACTGGAGCAATGATGGGTGTGGGTTCAACAATATTTTCTTGTACAGCCTCTTGGTCTTCTTCATCATCAGACCAGGATCCTTGTGGCTGTAAGGGGTTATACCAGATTACTGGCACAAGGTGAGTTTCAGGAACCTATTCGTCATCAGAGAGATATTCTCCTGTTTCAAGGGATTCCTCCCACTCGTCGGTGTAGTTGGATTCGAATCCATCATCGGTGTCGCTGGATTCGTATCCATCAATGGAGAATCCAACTACCGAATTGCAAGAGTATGATGCCCATTGCCTGGCTTCTTTGAATTGAGGTGGTATGAAATCACTGAGAGTGAATTTTCTTACCCCCTTTGAAGTCTCTGGAAGGGACGTTTTTGTTGCCCCTAGTGAAGTGGTAGAGGAGGCCTCTGCCTTTTCTTGGACTTCTTGCTTTGGCTGAGTCTTCTCTTGTCGTTTGAGCTTGAGGAGATGTTTCCTAGCCTGCCTTCCAGGAGATCGGGATGTACCCATATGGGTTGTCCGTGTGGTGTCGGGTATGGAACCAGTTCTTCGGACGCTTGGATTGTGTTTATCACCTTGAAGGAAGTAGTGATCTTCTTCTTCAGTGATTTTTGTGTTTGTCCACATGACACCATGTTGACGGAGGTATACCCATAGTTTTGTCGAAGGTGAGCCTGTTTTTCCACATCTCGTTTATTTTCTTCTCACAAAGAAGCATTGATGAGAGGATGCGAGAATCTGGTGGTATGGACAAACCGAGGATCGTTGGTTTTGCCAACATCTCCCGGTCTTTTTGGTTCAGGTAAGGTGAGCTTTCCGTTTGCCATGAGGGTCCTGAAGATTTCATCAACATCTTCATCGAACGGGTATTTCTTTTCTACTCGCTCTTTGAAGGCATCTAAGAGTTCAGGTCTTTCACCTGCGGCTTTGTTTTCAGCTTTCTTTGGTGGCTGAGGAGTTGATTTGGTTTGCACATTGAGGACCTCTTTTTTCTTTGGTTAGGGTTGCAATGGCAGTTGGCTCTTTTTTTGATGATTTCTGACTGTTGAGGTCTTTGGTCACCGTTTCAGCCTCCATGAAGTCTAGGAGTTCTCCCAGATTCTTTGATTTGTTGCGATGTCTATGGAGCGGATTCTA